>WNGS01163731.1:782967-802573 GCA_020271785.1 Procambarus virginalis
GATACTACGTCAGTGTTCCAACAAATTTTTAATTAACGATCCTTCATTCAGAAGTTCTGGAATCCTTGAGAGATCATGCACAAAGTCACGTAGGCATCTATATGCCCTATGGCGTACGTGATCCAAGTGGCATCATCTCGGCTCAAGCTATGTTGTGAATCTATTGTGATTCTGATATCTGATATTTCTGATATGATTTATAGATATAGACATGATATAGATATGATATAGATATTGATATGATATAGAAATAAATCATTTCTTAATGATTATTAGATATGGTGGGTACAAAATTTCACAAAATATATAAATTCAGGAAAAACTTGGCCTATTAGGCAAATCGGGCTTGCATAGTAGGCCGAGTCGACGTCTGGCTACTAGTACTATTATAAAATTATATAATAAATATATTTAATATAATTGTATATATATATTAAAAAAAAAAAAGTGTATATAATAAATTTTATAATAATTAAATTGCAATTGACGATCACCAAACACTGATCATTTGTATGCAGGAAAAAACCACCAAAGAAATGGAGAAAGGGGGGCGAACGTTTCGGCCTTTTCAAGGCCTTTGTCAACACAGGACTGACTTTGTCTGGTGTGACAAAGGCCTTGAAAACGCCGAAACGTTCGCCCCCCTTTCTCCATTTCTTTTGTGTTTTTCCGCTATAATAATATAATTTTAGATATATGATATATATATATTATATAATATATATATAATTATATATATATATTAGTATATATATTGTACTATTGTTGTGAATATGACCGAAAAGGGTAAGATTAATAATTCTAACACGAGATTTTTTCTATTTCTTACGTTCTTCTTCACTGCGAGCGGGAATTGAATATCAAACTCCCAAAAAATTCATATTTATTTTGGTCTGACGCCTAGAAGCGTTTTGTAAGAGGCTTCTTTACATCTCTAAAGACTGTTTACACTTAACATACACTTATGATACACTTGATTACACTGTGTATGGTACATTTAACCTACATCTTGGTTATATTCGTTTTGGGTGAGGTGATATGACAAAGGTTTTGGGTGAGGGGGGTATATAAGAATGAAAGTAGCGCAGAGGGCCTAACTGGCCCATATTTTCAGACCCCTCAACCCCCACAAAGTACTCCCCCCCTAGCCCCCCACAAAGTCTCCCCCCTCAGCCCCCACAAATCCCCCCCTCAGCCCACAAAGTCTCCCCCCTCAGCCCCCCTTCACCTAAACCATCTCCACTAATGACACACTCTACGTGCAAATTGGTCCACTAATACGACATTACAGATAATTTCTGATCACCGATAGAAAACAATTTAAATATAGACTTTGTCTCCTTTTTATCATGAAGTTTCTAGAGAATATGTAAATGTGGGATAAATATTGGCAGGGACACTGCACTAGGGGGGACACTGCTCTAGGGAGGGACACTGCTTCTAGGGAGGGACACTGCTTCTAGGGGGGGACACTGCTTCTAGGGGGGGGACACTGCTTCTAGGGGGGGACACTGCTTCTAGGGGGGGACACTGCTCTAGGGGGGGACACTGCTTCTAGGGGGGACAGCTTCTAGGGGGGGACACTGCTATAGGGGGGGACAATACTAGGGGGGGACACTGCTTCTAGGGAGGGACACTGCTTCTAGGGAGGGACACTGCTTCTAGGGGGGGACACTGCTTCTAGGGGGGACACTGCTTCTAGGGGGGGACACTGCTTCTAGGGGGGGACACTGCTTTGGGGGGGACACTGCTTCTAGGGGGGGGACTGCTTCTAGGGGGGGACACTGCTTCTAGGGGGGGACACACGCTTCTAGGGGGGGACACGCTTCTAGGGGACACTGCTTCTAGGGGGGACACTGCTTCTAGGGGGGGGGGACACTGCTTCTGGGGGGGGGGGGATCTTCTAGGGGGAAGGACTGCTTCTAGGGAGGGACTGCTTCTAGGGGGGACACTGCTTTAGGGGGCCTGCGTATAATGGTAGCTCTACACATGTATATGGTAGCTCTACACATGTATAATGGTAGCTCTACACATGTATAATGGTGGCTCTACACGTGTATAATGTTGGCTCTATACTCGTATAATGGTAGCTCTACACGCATATAATGGTGGCTCTACACGCCTATAATGGTGGCTCTACACGCATATAATGGTGGCGTCATGACGCCATAAACGACGCCATCTTGCATCATATTAAGCAAGACCAAGGGCAAGGCGGGGAGAATTCATCATGTAAACGGTTAAGCTTCAGCCTTATCTGATGAACGTGTTGGCTTAACCAGGCGAGGCGGCCGTGGAGGGTAACCTGGGCCTCGTAAGTGGAGGGTAACCTGGGCCTCGTAAAGTGGAGGTAACCTGGGCCTCGTAAGTGGAGCATAACCTGGGAAGGAATGGTGCCCAACCACTTGGATAGTCGGGAATTGAACGCCGACCTGCATGAAACTAGACCGTCGCTCTAAAGTCCAGTCCAAGTGGTTGGGCTACTGGGAAGGATTTTTTTTTAACATGAAAGCCTTCAGTAAGACCATGTTGTGAATCATTTGTTAGTCTATGTTTTACGAGCTAAAGTTTTCGAGACTTGTGTGATTATCGATTCAAGCAATTTTTTCTACTATTGACGTTAATCAAATTGGACGATAGTTTGAAACAAGTGATATATCTTCCTTCTTAAACATCGGCACCACATTAGCGTCAGCATTAGCACACTCCTTCAAGGAGTGCCGGACCAACCGGGCTGTGGTGGGTATGTGGCCTGCGGGCCGCTCGAAGCAACAGACTGGTGGCCAAACTCTCACAAGTCAAGTCTGGCCTCGGGCCGGGCTTGAGGAGTAGAAGAACTCCCAGAACCCCATCAACCAGGTATCAACCAGACACCCTCCACGACTCCACTACTCTGCACCACTCAAATGATTGATCAGATATGTACGACAAAGGTTCAGCAAGTTCATCATTACATTCTTTTAGCACCCTGGCATATACTTCGCCTGGTCTTGGGGACTTGAACTTTATTTGTTCCAACCCATCGTCCTCCTGTTTAGATAGTACCTATCGTGACTGTTGTCAATAGTTACGAATTCGTACGCTCTTAGCTTTTAGATAGTATACTGACTAGTAAGGAATTTTTATAAAAAATGAAGCTAAAAACAAAATTAAATATTCCTAGGTCTAGTATAGCACACACATATATGTATTATATTAGGCCTCAGAAATCTATCTAGGAAGGTTTGGTTAGTTATGTTTGTCAAAGCAATACAAGTAAAAAATAGTTATCTGGTTTGTCCAACTCAATAGTTCAGATTTCTACTTTCTAATTGCGTTGCAAGTCGGTATATATACTATGGTCCTCATCGTTACTATAAGTACTACCAAAACAAGAGGATGGGCTGAATTTTGTATATTTAATAATCTGATCTCTGGTAATCACTAAATTAGTAACGTGTCCTCTTCAGACCTACATAGGTTCAGTGGCAGTCATAATGTCAAGATCTTCACTAGTAATTATACAAGACAAACAACTTGTTTAAAATACGAATCACTTTTTCCATCTGGATGATCTGATCCAGACTTCCCGCTCATCTTTGATGGATCTGAAAACACATTTAGTTTTTACCTCTGGCTGCCTTCCTGTTCGTGCCTCATAGTTCCTTTTAGATTTTCCATTTTATTTTTAAATAATTGTAACTAGTATGATAAATTATTAATCTCTTTAGAGCTTTCTCTTTTTCCAATAACTTTTTTTGCTCCCAATGATTATTCTGTGTAACTGCTAGTCGATCTTATTAGTTTATATGGTATACTACGTTCTTTACTAAGGTATTATTTACTCTACTATAGGCTTTAGTAAGAATGTTCTTAATGAGTTACAATTTAAGTGTACTTCGTAACCCATTGCTTGGCACCCACCACTAGGCTCACTCCCCATGTTCTGATGGGCCTTATGTGGGCGATCCTAGCAGGCAGTATGTGTTTTTAATTAATGAATATTTATTCTGTATTTTTTATTTACTTCAAAAGTGGACTGTATGTAAATTCAGCCTGCCAGGTTTTACCTGTACATAGTGGGTGGTAACTGTGAACAGCTTATCCCACATGGCTGGAGATAAATAAGCCATATACATTTATCGTTTGCTTCATATAAATTATACCACATATGGTGGTATATAGACTACAGTATTTGTTAATACTACAGTGTTATAATTTATATTAGTATAACTGTGTGAGCTTATCTTAGTAGGTAGTCATGGCGTGTTGGGCAGTGTGACAGCTGTTGTCCTTAAACATCAAATTTGGGTGTGGCACATATGGTCTAGGAGTGCCATGTAATGGCGGCTGGCACTGTTAGCATCACTGCCAGTTATAGTGTCAATAACAGCAGCACCTCGTGGCACGTCAGCACCGTCCCTACACCCACTCTAGATAATCTATGGCACCGATCTTATCTCTGTCATCTGCAATCAGCTTAATGAAGTAACATGATTTGTGCACTTTATCTCTAGTGCATATCTATTGTTTCAGTGTGATATATGACCAGTTGTAGTGTGAGTATACTGTTTTAGTCTTTTTTTCCCTTCACCTTCCAAACAAGAGTAGTGGGCGCGGGGCTATAAGTACTATATACTACCATGGTAACTAAATATTTCTTATATTCGTGGAATTTACATGTTAGATGCTCTTGATATGCGAGTGTGTGATGTTAAGACTATGTCATATGCTCACCTAGTTGTGTTGCGGGGGGGGGGGTAAACTTCGGCTCTTTGGCCCCGCCTCTCAACCGTCAATCAGCTAGTGTACGGGTTCTCAAGCTTATTGGGCTCTATCATATCTACATTTGAAACTGTGTATGGAGTCAGCCTCCACCACTTGACTGCCTAATGCATTCCATTTGTTAATACCCTTAGACCGCGCAATACATACATTTATAATTAGACAAAAAAAAATTTAAGATAAGTTTTTAAAACTTGCACACTTTCCTTTTTTTTGAATAATCAATTAGGCAAATGCTCCAACTTTGTCTAAATGATCACAGTGTAACTTGAAAAACCAGAGAATCAAAATGAATTTTAAAATTTAATACTGAAAACTTCAGATTTTCAATTCAGAATAAAAAAATAAAAAAAAACTGATAATTAATGATAAAAACTATCATTAATTGTTCATTTAATGTTATTATTCTCTGAGAATAGCATATGGTCTTCATTTTCATTAAATTAGAATATAGGTTTTTAGTATAGTTAACTGTAAAAAATTCGTCAATAGGACATTTGAAATATGCGGCAAATTTAGACTAAAAAAATTGTATAACTCCAAATGTATAAAGTTTATGAAAAATCCATTCTGATGGAATTGTAGAACAGACAGCAGAGCACACAATATGACAAAGTAGTGAGAATCGGTTAATAACTGGAATTTTAGAAGCCACTCAAAGTTGAAACTCTGGTTTCAGAGATAATTGAAGTTGAAATTATCAACAATGAATAAAGGTAATTTTAATTCGTTAATTTAATTGTATATTTTAGTAAATATTGTTTGGCATTCGTACTCGAATGTGTGAAAGTTGTAGGTCAATATGTGTTGAAGTCAAGAAAAAATAACTCTCCAAAAACACAAAATATAAGGATAATTATAATATAATGATTTAGGGGATATATTTATGGTATCCTTTATATAAGTGAAAAAAACCTAATATGGTCCCTAATCATCAAAACAACCTAAAGAGACAAAGAAAATAGAGTTTGAAATCAGAGATAAAATTAGCCCCAAAAAATAAAAAATCCCAAGTTTTGCTAGTTGTGACAAGTTAGGGACATCCGGTGTGCACGGTATACAAGTTAGGGACATCCGGTGTGCACGGTATACAAGTTAGGGACATCCGGTGTGCACGGTATACAAGTTAGGGACATCCAGTGTGCACGGTATACAAGTTAGGGACATCCGGTGTGCACGGTATACAAGTTAGGGACACCCGCCTGTACTTCTGTGCTTCATGCCTGTCACCTTTTATATTAGGACAACGTTAACCATCTTCCAAATTTCTGGTAGGTCTCCTATTTCCAATGACCTATTATAACCCATAGAGACCGACTCTCAGTGCGTTCTGCTTCCTGTTTTAGTATCCACGGTGAGATTCCGTCTGGTCCAACAGCCTTTGCCACGTTCAGTTCCAGCGGATGCCTCCTGACATCATATCTGGTAATTTAAATTTTTTCCAAAATTGCTTTGTTTGCTGCCACCTTTCTCAGTTAAGGGATTGTGAAGACGTTTCTATTGTGAAGACCTCCTGGAATCTCTTGAGTTTTTCGCACGCCTTCTCAGTGTAACGATCTTGGATCTTCGAGCAGATGTTGGACCCTCCAAGCACACCTTGGTACTCGGCCACCTCAGAGAGGTCCCACCCCAGGGAGGACCCACCACAGGGAGGTCCCACCCCAGGGAGGTCCCACCACAGGGAGGTCCCACCACAGGGAGGTCCCACCACAGGGAGGACCCACCACAGGGAGGTCCCACCACAGGGAGGTCCCACCACAGGGAGGTCCCACCCCAGGGAGGTCCCACCCCAGGGAGGTCCCACCACAGGGAGGACCCACCACAGGGAGGTCCCACCACAGGGAGGTCCCACCACAGGGAGGTCCCACCACAGGGAGGTCCCACCACAGGGAGGTCCCACCACAGGGAGGACCCACCACAGGGAGGTCCCACCCCAGGGAGGTCCCACCCCAGGGAGGTCCCACCCCAGGGAGGTCCCCTTACAAGAAGTGTCACCCAGAATGAAAGCATCGACCGCCGGGTCTGACAGAGACAGGGGGGGGGGAAGGTAAAAGAATTTCTTAAAAAATAAAGGACAAGGCCAGTGATGTCAAAGATATATAACGAACATATTTATATATTTTTACACAGCCCTTCCTTCTGTTTTGGTAGTACTTATAGCAACGACGAGGACCACGGTATACGTACCAATGTTCAACGAAATTAGAAAGTAAAACTATTGCTTGTCCAACTATTGTGTTGGACAAACCAAAAAGCTATTTTTTTTACTTGTGTTGCTTTGACACAAGCAACACAAGGTTAGATTAATCCTCCCTGGGGTGGGAATTGTGATTAGCAACACAATTAACCAACACAAGGTTAGATTAATTTGTGTGTGGCTGATGGTGTGGTTATTGTGTGTGGCTGATGGTGTGGTTAGTGTGTGTGGCTGATGGTGTGGTTATTGTGTGTGGCTGACGGTGTGGTTATTGTGTGTGGCTGACGGTGTGGTTATTGTGTGTGGCTGATGGTGTGGTTAGTGTGTGTGGCTGATGGTGTGGTTAGTGTGTGTGGCTGATGGTGTGGTTAGTGTGTGTGGCTGATGGTGTGGTTATTGTGTGTGGCTGACGGTGTGGTTATTGTGTGCCGCTGGTGTGGTAATGGTGTGTGCCAGGGTATACACAATGGACAATACCAATAATGATTGGGGATCTAGTTGACGTTGTTTGAGTAGAACTGATGTGAGGACAAGAGTCTCCTGGTGGGCGGCCGCTGCGGCTCTGGCCGTCGAGGACTTGTCAACACACACAGTGTCTGGACGACGGGTACTTGGACCCCGTACTCCAAGGTTACTCGCTATTACACCAATATTACCCGAGAGGTAAACCATGGATCCTGTATACATGTTTAGGTCAATGCTTTGGTATCTTTCTATATACGTATGTATTTATCCAGAGATGCATAGCTATGGCAGACGTCATTAATATGTGTATGGATGATCAGATATTGATTTCCAGACACCTGTGAGGAGAGAGACTCGTTATTCTCCACCTCTTGTATTGTGACATGACAGCATTTGACATATTAATTTATTGTTGATGATCACTGCAGAATCTGTTACAGTCCAACTTTGTCTTGACACTCCCGTACGGTAACATCAACTGTAGTTACAGTGACATCAATATTATTCAGGAAACCTCAAAGTCCTTTTCAGTTGTAAATATCCCGCCTCAATTGAGCCACTTTTCCTTAGCATACATTCTTATAAAGTTGTAATAAAACCTAGAGTGTCTCCGCTAGGTGGATTCAGTGAGACAAGATCCCAGAGTAGCCGAAAGGCGTTGATCCCTGTGAAGGCTGACTATTGCTTGAGAACTTTTTTTCTTGAAGATCCCTGTAGGTCAAAAGCCAGTGGAGGTATTGAGGTCGAGACAGTCTCCCGTGCGTGTAGTGGAGGCCTGCCGTTTGTGTTCCATTTGCATGTTATTGCATTCACACTGCACAAGTTTCACGTTGTGCAGAACCAACGGGAGGTTGGTCAAAGATCAAGGCTGCCAACACCAGAACAATTTCATGTTCTCAGTTACCATTACCCTAACTTACCTACTAATTTACCTTCTTGTACTTCTATATTTCCTCTTAGTTAATATGTAGTCGTAATGGTTTAGTGCTTTCTCCTGATTGTTCACTTTCCCGTTACCACTCTGGGCCCCCGACTTACCGTCGGGGGCCCAGAGTAGCGACCGTCGGGGGCCCAGAGTAGCGACCGTCGGGGGCCCAGAGTAGCGACCGTCGGGGGCCCAGAGTAGCGACCGTCCGGGGCCCAGAGTAGCGACCGTCGGGGGCCCAGAGTAGCGACCGTCGGGGGCCCAGAGTAGCGACCGTCGGGGGCCCAGAGTAGCGACCGTCGGGGGCCCAGAGTAGCGACCGTCGGGGGCCCAGAGTAGCGACCGTCGGGGGCCCAGAGTAGCGACCGTCGGGGGCCCAGAGTAGCGACCGTCGGGGGCCCAGAGTAGCGACCGTCGGGGGCCCAGAGTAGCGACCGTCGGGGGCCCAGAGTAGCGACCGTCGGGGGCCCAGAGTAGCGACCGTCGGGGCCCAGAGTAGCGACCGTCGGGGGCCCAGAGTAGCGACCGTCGAGGGCCCAGAGTAGCGACCGTCGGGGGCCCAGAGTAGCGACCGTCGGGGGCCCAGAGTAGCGACCGTCGAGGGCCCAGAGTAGCGACCGTCGGGGGCCCAGAGTAGCGACCGTCGGGGGCCCAGAGTAGCGACCGTCCGGGGCCCAGAGTAGCGACCGTCGGGGGCCCAGAGTAGCGACCGTCTGGGGCCCAGAGTAGCGACCGTCGGGGGCCCAGAGTAGCGACCGTCCGGGGCCCAGAGTAGCGACCGTCGGGGGCCCAGAGTAGCGACCGTCGGGGGCCCAGAGTAGCGACCGTCCGGGGCCCAGAGTAGCGACCGTCGGGGGCCCAGAGTAGCGACCGTCGAGGGCCCAGAGTAGCGACCGTCGGGGGCCCAGTCCTTGACGACCGACCTGACAGAACCTCATCTCATACCCAGCATATGTTGAGGAATTATATAATGAGACTGACATAATGAGTAACAACTACAATGTGAACATTGAGGTAAGAGAAATCTTACTGGGATCACAGAGCAAGTGAGACATGAGAGAGCTCAGAGCTCACATGGTAAGACAGAGGTGTCAGATGTGTGGTGGGGGGTGGGGTGGGGTGTGGCTGCATGGGCTCGTGACAGGTGTGTTGTGGGTGGGGTCTGCAGGGGATCAGTGACAGGTGTGTGGTGGGGTCTGTAGGGGATCAGTGACAGGTGTGTGGTGGGGTCTGCAGGGATCAGTGACAGGTGTGTGGTGGGGTCTGTAGGGGATCAGTGACACTTCAGGGAAACTTAACCACACTGCACGAACTCACCAACTGCCCACGGGTCCGGAGTAGGCCTAATAACACCATACAAAGCCAGCGCAGAGCATACAATAATACACACAATGGTGGTGCTGGCGCAGACACCTCTGCTTCCACGACATGTGTTCGTGTGAGAGGAGACGGAGGGAGGGAATTATCAGGGAGAAAACGCCAAGCCATTATGACTATATAGCACTTGAAAGAGATCAGAATAAAGATTTGGGATGGGACGGGGGAAAGGAATGGTACCCAACCACTTGTGGACGGTCGGGGGATTGAACGCCGATCTGCCTGAAGCGAGACCGTCGTCGCGAGGGGGACTGGGGACGGAGGGGGATGACTGGCCTACCTGAGCATGTAGAGGATGTGACCGTTGGGGTTGATCCTGACCAGGACGTTAGGCACGGTGACGAACTGGAACTCGGCCAGCTTGGCGTTGGGGAAGTACACCTCGGGCTTCCAGATGGCCTTCACCAGGTTGGGGTCATTGAGGTCGAGTGGGTTGGTGATGTCCGGGTGGCGGAGGCGCTCGTCCTCCCACTCCTGGCGCAGGTACAGGTCCACCTGGTAGTCCTGAGGGAGAAGAGACAGGCGCTCTGGGTCACCAACACCTCACTCCAAAAGTCACATCAAGAAAATAATCTGCTGTTGATAATGGACTTTAGTCTATATAAATGTTTATTAATTAGGTAAGAGGCCGCAATAGTGTGTGTCGACTATGAGGTGCATGACGACGTCACACACTTACGGAGGGGTGATCATCACCACAAAGTGTTAAAAGCCTTAACAATTAAATGCATTAGTGGAGAAAAAGAGGGGCGGGGTAGGGGGGGTAGAGAGGAAGAGGAAGGGAAAGGAAACGGAGGGAGAAGGGAAAGAGAGAGGAGAGGAGAGGAAAGAAAATTTTTCAACTTCCTCTCCAAGTGAAGAAGATCCTAATAAATAGAGAATTCGGTACAGAATAGGATTCTGGCATCTCTTGATTATATTCAATAGTGTGTGTGTATATATATATATATATATATATATATATATATATATATATATATATATATATATATATCGTACCTAGTAGCCAGAACGCACTTCTAAGCCTACTATGCAAGGCCCGATTTGCGTAATAAGCCAAGTTTTCATGAATTAATTGTTTTTCGGCTACCTAACCTAACCTAACCTATAAAGATAGGTTAGGTTAGGTAGGGTTGGTTAGGTTCGGTCATATATCTACGTTAATTTTAACTCCAATAAAAAAATTGACCTCATACATAATGAAATGGGTAGCTTTATCATTTCATCAGAAAATAATTAGAGAAAATATATTAATTCAGGAAAACTTGGCTTATTAGGCAAATCGGGCCTTGTATAGTAGGCTGAGAAGTGCGTTCTGGCTATTAGGTACGACATATATTATATATATATATATATATATATATATATATATATATATATATATATATATATATATATATGAGACAGTGCCAGATCACAAAGAATTGAAATAGGAATTTCCTTAAATACTTTCATATTTAATAATAAATCTTCAGAAGGGTGAATTTACAAGTCAGTAGTTTGGACATAAATAGGCAGGAAAGAGGTGAAGCGAGGTAAGGTACATAGAGCATGAGATTCAATGGATCAAAAAAGGATATAAATAGGAGCTGCATCGTATGGACCAATAGGCCTTCTGCAGTTACCTTTATTCTTATGTTCTAATGTCTATAATGAGATAGTAAATATTAACAAGGTATTGGTAAGACAAATGTGTATCAATGATCCTACTCAAATCACCATTTAACTGATCAGTCAAAAATTTATCTAAATTATACAAATCACTGCTAATGTTCAGATTACATGATTTTGAAATCTGTATTAAAGCAGATTCAATTATGTTCCTATTGAAAGTGCTTTTACAATTCGTTATTAGAGAAGCCATCTCCCAATCAATTTGGTGAGAATTTTCTGATAAATGAACAAAGCATTAGACAGTTGGCCGTGTCTTACAGAGTATTTATGTTGCGAAACTCGAAATTGCAAATCTTTAGATGTTTGCCCTATCTTGTTATCTTCAGATGATTTCGGGGCTTAGTGTCCCCGCGGCCCGGTGCTCCACCAGGCCTCCACCCCTTGGAAGCAGCCCGTGACAGCTGACTACTCCCAGGTACCTATTTACTGCTAGGTAACAGGGGCATCAGGGTGAAACATTTTGCCCATTTGTCTCCGCCTCCACCGGGGATCGAACCCGGAACCTCAGGACTACGCATCCGAAGCGCTGTCCACCCAGCTGTCAGTCGCCCTATGTTTACATAGAACTTATTACAGTCTTTACAAGATATTTTATAAATGACACGATTATCACTACGGGGATTGTTTCCAACTAATAGTTTTCCAACAGTATTTTCGTAATTATATATGCTGATATACATGTATATCAACAAGTTTCAGAGCCTTAATAATATTTTCAAACACAAAAATATGGTAAACATAACACATTCTTTGGGTGAATTTTCTCACCGCATATATTATTATAATATGTACGACGTGGTTTGCTACGGCAAACTTCCAAAAAACTCAGTGGGTAACAAAGCTTGAGACCAATAGAATCAATATTCTTAAACTCTTCATCAAAGAATTCTGGACTAACAACCCGAAGAGCTCTTAGATACATAGAGGAAAATTTATTGTTTCACATTGTATCTATGCCCTGAGAAATAATGAACTTAAATTTTTCGTAAGGTTTCTGTACACACTAAACTTCAGTGAAAAATCTTCACTATGAATAAGTATATCTAAGAATAGCAAAGATTTATCAATTTCAGTCTCCATAGTAAATTTTATAGAGGTGACGTGATCATTAAGTTTAGCTACAAATTCCTCTGTATTTACATCTGTAGGCCATATACGCAAAATATCATCAACATATCCATACCATGGAATGATTCCAGGGGTAAATTTTGGCCGATGGTTCTAATGTAAAGACGTGAAATCTTTCGTCGAGTTCCTCGCATACCTCATTATCATTCTTTGTGAGAGCGTCCACTTGTTTTCTCATTCTCAGTACATGGTCTCGCACTGTCCTTTTCTTCCTATATGGCTATAGAACAGCTTTGTGGTTCTTACAACAATGTCATTTTCAAATTACCTATCGGCTTCTCTCCTAACTCACGTGTATTCATTTCTTGTTCTCTTTAGTGCCTCTCTATTGTTCTCTGTGCCCGTTTCACTTTAGTTTTTCCAAGCTTTTTTGTCCCTTTCTTATCTTCCCTGCATCGCCTATTGAACCACGTATTTACTTTACACCCACTTCCTTCTTAACTGATGTGAACTGTTCTGTTACATCTGCACATTTCCCAGCAATGTATTCCATCTTATTATATCCTGTCTTCCCTTCCATTTCTCTCTCCCATTAAATTTCCGGGAGAAAATCCCTCGTCCTGTCATAGTCCTCACATCTATAATATCTCTTCTTCAATGGGTTCTTTGTGCAACAAAATCCTTCAGCTCCACTATATATGCAACCATGACACTGCAGTGGTTGCTGGCTCCTAGAGGCATCTCATACTCTTTTTTCAACATATTCAACATTTGGTTGAAATACCAAGTCTAGTGTTGGTGGTTGATCGTCTCGTCTCACTCTTGTTGGTTCCATGACATGTTGCTTTATGAAGTGTTTGTGTGACATGTCTCCCAGTTTTGCTCTCCACATCTCATCACCCTCGCGGGGATCCTTATATATCAAGTCTATTTCCCCATGGTTAAAGTCTCTCAGTATTAGGATTTTAGCTCTTGTTCCCCCTTGCTTCAGCGGCTGCTTTTCCTATCAACTTTAACAATTTTCTTTGCAGCTTTAGTTCTTTGTCCCTGAGCCTTCTATTGTTTGATGGCGGGATTATAAATCACTGCTACAATTATTTTCACTATCATCACGTTCGAAGTGGAAATGATGGTAGCTGGAGGGGCGATGGTGGTGGGTCCAGCCACCACCATCGCCCCCTCAGCCACCACCATTGCCACGTTGGAGTGACGATGGTGGTGGCTGGAAGAACCTGTCCTCTTACACATTGCGTCGATTTTCGCACGTATGCGCTACGGTCAAAAGAAGCCGTAATTTGAAAATGAAAAACATTTAAAAATAAATTTAGGATTTTTTGCTTCCAAAACAGCAAGTTAAGGTTTAAAGGGTTTGATAGGTTAGGAGGGCAGGAACTTCCCCTAAGGTTTCAAAACGTCATGAAAACCATTAATTGAAAATTTCCTCTCCTAACCTAATAGCAGACGCCAGAGGACCCAAACAGAAAACGGGACAGTACGTCACTTTCGTGAGCCGCTTCCATTTTAAATTGCGTCATTTTTTAGCCTGAGTGTGCATACGTGCGAAAAGCGACGTAATTTGTAAGAAGACGGGTTGCTCCAGCCACCACTATCGCCACTCCAGCGTGGCGATGGTGGTAGCTGGGATGGTGATGGCTGTGGCTGACGTGGCGATGGTGATAGCTGGCGTGATGGTGGTGGTGGAGTGAAGGTAGTGTGGAGGGTAGTAAACAAGACTAAGACTAGTACTAGGGTACAAGCACCTCTAATATCTTTGTTTACCTCCTTGTTACACACATCCACAAGGCCCCGATAATATCCTCACGTCTCCAAACAACCCCAATTACCGCCAGAAGTAATTCAACAGTGAACATTATTACTGAATATAACACCAGAGCCAAGGAAAGTGCGTGAAATACACTCGCAATAAGTGCAAGAAAAATACTCGCAATAAACACAATGATCGAAGCCAGTTCACTGAGCAAATATCGTGCTGGCGCCACCAAACTTCCAAACTCCTCGTCTCGTTGTTGCTGTTTATTTTCAAACCAGTCGCTGTAAACCTCAATCTTGGCCACAAAGGCCAGAAACATGGACCATCTTTGTCTCCAACTTTTAGCGCAGTTTGTCTGGTGATCTGTGTCAGGGAGGCGAGGCGGCCCCCCTGACGGTGTCCACTCTCCCTGGCGGGAACCTCTCTCCTGTGCCAGGTAAGTCCACTACGGGCTCTCCATAGCCCGTGGTACTTGGAACTCTTTGCTCCAGGTAGCGAATCATAAACAACAACAAATAACCACCCGTACTGGATTGTCATGTAGGCCAAATGGTCAATATACAATATTACTGTAGTTATAGTTCCATAGCTTTTGTGAGATTTAATGGCTGTAAATGCTTTCAGCAGCCGAGTTATGTCGCCGGCCATCATGGGGGGTAAGTTGGATTTGAGTGCATTACACCCGTTGTGCTGTTGATGACCCCGCTTAACCACACTGCTTGATGCTCACAACACAACAGAGGAAACAGGCAAGAGGCAGCGGCTGATCCTATAAGGACCCGCTACGTCTCATTCCTTCAGTGCCTGAAGCTGCAATAANTTTCTTGTTGCTATTAATGACATACTTTGACCCTCCCCTCTGAGGTACTCAAGATAAAGGCTAATAAAATGCCACTCTCTGTTGTCGTGGGGACGACTTCCATATCCTCCAGTGCCGGGTCCAACTTGCAATTGATGCTTGTCGTCTTGGGCCACCAATCGTGATTTCAAGTTCTCTATGCATTAGACTTGTGCTTTAAATGAACCCTCTACTCTACTCGGAACCCTTTTACTCAGAAGCAGATCGTTCTGTATCCCCAATTGTTACTCTGATAGTTCGTTCTGTATAATTATTTTGCTAAACTTTTGGGCTGTACCTTGACACTCGTTTGTCTTGGTCACCCCATATCTCTTACCTCCGAGTCGAATGCTCTAAGGCGGCTTATATTATTTTGATTCTTGTCCTGGACTTCTTGGGAAGCTGATAATAGCATTTTCCTCTGTCTGTACTCCTCTCTCTGGATTATAGCAGCCCTGCATACTCCTCTGCCTTTCGTTGGACCCTTCGTCGTTTTGATGCTCTGTACCATACTGGGTACAGTATGGGTACAGAGCCTGAACCAGGAGGCAGTACTCGCAAGAACCAGGAGGCAGTACTCGCAAGAACCAGGAGGCAGTACTCGCAAGAACCAGGAGGCAGTACTCGCAAGAACCAGGAGGCAGTACTCGCAAGAACCAGGAGGCAGTACTCGCAAGAACCAGGAGGCAGTACTCAAGACATCACCCAGTGGTGTAGTGGTTAAGGCATTCTTTCCATTTACCTGGGAGGCGAGAAGGTCCACGTTCGAACCCTGGTCAATGTGAAATGATTGTCACAAATTTTCACTGTTCGTTTCGGTGCACCCGACCAGGGGCCAGATTCACGAAGCAGTTACGCAAGCACTTACGAACCTGTTCATCTTTTCTCAATCTTTGGCCGCTTTGTTTACAATTATTAAACAGTTAATGAGCTCCGAAACACAAGGAGGCTGTTTATAACAATAACAACAGTTGATTGGCAAGTTTTCATGCTTGTAAACTGTTTAATAAATGTAACCAAAGATTAAGGAAAGATGTACACGTTCGTAAGTACTCGCGTAACTGCTTCGTGAATCTGGACCCAGGTTGTAAAGTGGATGGTGGATAATGTTCTAGGTAAGTATGTTACGTAATTCCCTCTACAGCATCACAGCCTCCGGCCACACGTGTGGCAGCTGCACCACGGAGCCCCGACACACGCCCGGTGTGCGCCCGTGACTTGTCTACACACGCTAACTACCCATTACTTCGCCGGCTCTTAGTCACACCTTGCCACCAGCGTGACGTCACCCGCAGGTGTATATAAGCTCCTGCCAGCGACTCTGTAGTTAGGGGCTCACCATAGCCCGTGCTACTTGGACCGTTATGTTCCAGGTAGCAAAGCCTTAACAACACCAACAACTCGGTAACGTCTTACGGGCTCACCATAGCCCGTGCTACATGGACACTTCATTCTGAGTAGCTAAATCTAAAACAACAATAACAACAGACTCGGTAACGTGTGAGTAAGTTAGAAGCAGAACAAGTAGTACTCACAAGAGGCAGAACAGGCAGTACTCACAAGAGGCAGAACAGGCAGTACTCACAAGAGGCAGAACAGGCAGTACTCACAAGAGGCAGAACATGACAGTACTCACAAGAGGCAGAACAGGCAGTACTCACAAGAGGCAGAACATGACAGTACTCACAAGAGGCAGAACATGACAGTACTCACAAGAGGCAGAACATGACAGTACTCACAAGAGGCAGAACATGACAGTACTCACAAGAGGCAGAACATGACAGTACTCACAAGAGGCAGAACATGACAGTACTCACAAGAGGCAGAACATGACAGTACTCACAAGAGCCGATCTCCATAGTGCACACCTGAACGTCGAGAGGAAAGCGAGACAGCTCCATCATGCAGGCAAATGTGAGCTTCAACCTGTCGGGAGGAGAGAGAAATTAGTATTACACCTGCATCATACGGCAGATATCCCACCTACACCTGCATCATACGAGAGATATCCCACCTACACCTGCAT
This sequence comes from Procambarus virginalis, assembly GCA_020271785.1. Classification (NCBI taxonomy): domain Eukaryota; kingdom Metazoa; phylum Arthropoda; class Malacostraca; order Decapoda; family Cambaridae; genus Procambarus; species Procambarus virginalis. The sequence continues at coordinate 800,073 of WNGS01163731.1, forward strand.
CATACGAGAGATATCCCACCTACACCTGCATCATACGAGAGATATTCCACCTACACCTGCATCATACGAGAGATATTCCACCTACACCTGCATCATACGAGAGATATTCCACCTACACCTGCATCATACGAGAGATATTCCACCTACACCTGCATCATACGAGAGATATCCCACCTACACCTGCATCATACGAGAGATATCCCACCTACACCTGCATCATACGAGAGATATCCCACCTACACCTGCATCATACGGCAGATATCCCACCTACACCTGCATCATATGGCAGATATCCCACCTACACCTGCATCATACGGCAGATATCCCACCTACACCTGCATCATATGGCAGATATCCCACCTACACCTGCATCATACGAGAGATATCCCACCTACACCTGCATCATACAAGAGATCCCACCTACACCTGCATCATACGGCAGATATCCCACCTACACCTGCATCATACGGCAGATATCCCACCTACACCTGCATCATACAAGAGATATCCCACCTACACCTGTCTCATACGGGAGACAAAACTCAGCAATACCCACATGAGCTTAACTACGGTCTAGCAGGTGTCTTCCACAGCTGCTACACCTGCGACAGGATAAGAACCATTTTTCTTGAGCACTTGCCAGGTGCTCCGTCCAGGAGTACACTCCCTCTCCTCGGCTCTGTAATAAGTGCTGGAGGTTTGGGCATGGAGCCCTCCGCTGCTCCAGTATTCTCTCTCTCTCTGGCCTATGTGTGGGGACGAGGGTTAGGTTCGGTCATATATATCCGTTAGTTGAACTCAAATTTAAAAAAATTAACTCATATATAATGAAATGGACAGATTTATCATTTCATAAGAAACAAATTAGAAAATATGTGGGAAAAACCTGCTGTGATTGATATAAGAGGAGACTGCCAGGGACTTGTACTGAACTAAATTAAAAAATTACTGTCTGCAAATTAATTCAACTAAAATCTCTAGCTAGGGTCGTAAATCCTAGCTCCTCTTTTCCTAATGACAGATAATGGGCTGTAAGGGGCAGGTGGGGTGAGTGAATTAGTTGATAGGTTGATTGCAGTTCCACGTCCACCTGCCAACAGGTATCTCACATCAGCTTGTATTTTATACAAGGATAAGATTGATAAATTCAGTTATTTGACTGAACACTGGCTCTGTTTAAATCAGAGACTTAAACATACACAGTCTAGCCTAGCACCTTAGCAATTAACAGCCAATACACTTATACTTAAACAATACAACACTTTAAATTGTAAATTGTAAAGTATGATAAATGACCTAAATATGGTCTGAGTACTGTTACTGAGTACTAAAATTATATTCAATTAAATGAACTTATATGATTACTTAAAAAATAACTAAGCAAGCAATTGTTAACTTAATTTATATATTCAAGTATATGCAATGTATATGATCAATGTATATGATTAAATACAGTCAGCTTGTTGTATCTCTTCCTACACTCTGGACACTCATGAGTATTTGTTTATTTATTGCGACAATCTTTTCTGACACTCTGGACACTCATGAGGTTTAGAGCTTGGATAAGACTCAACAGCTGTACCACAATATTAATAATAAACTCACAGAAATATGAGGCGTTGCCTCGCCTTTTTACCGACTATCAGACTTATAGAATATTAATGTTATACTAGCTTAATTGGCCAACTAATACGCTACAGTAATAACACTCAATAAACTTAGCTGAAGCCGGTGCCTGTCTGACAAAGTGTGCCAGACTGAAGAACTCTCTTGGCGAGTTTAGGCACGATATTTTATATTACAGTGTTGCTGTTTTGATGTACTAGTAGCGTTGCTACAGATATTAACTGCGTTGCAGAAGGATGATAGTTGATGAAGGTGGTGGAGACAAGTGTCACTGTGTGCTCCGCTCTACACTTATAGATATAAATGTTCTAGGATTTTCCTTGTTGATATATTGTCCGGTACTCCCCCAGTTCTAGAGAGTGTTCACTGGTGATAATGATATTAGATAAGGTGTCCTAAGCCAAATAATGTTCGCTAAGGGACCGTCACTGTTCACAGTTGTGTAACATACGCGTTCTGCCCGCGGCTGTGGTGGGCGCTCTTGCTCCCAAGATGCTCCTCCCTCTCCCTTGAGAGGTAGCTTTGAATGAATATTGATTGATTATTTTTACAGTCTAGACTTATGATTGAGATAAGATGTGATATAATAAAATATGATATAGGATTTAAAGATTATAAGTAGTACTTGATAATACCACTGACTCTTAATAAGGATTCGATTTTATCTCTACCGGATACTACGTCAGTGTTCCAACAAATTTTTAATTAACGAATCCTTCTAGAAGCTTCTGGATCCTTGAGAGATCATGCACAAAGTCACGTAGGCATCTATAGGGCCCTATGGCGTACGTGATCCAAGTGGCAATCATCTAGGATCAAGCTATGTTGTGAATCTATTGTGATTCTGATATGATTCTGATATGATTTGATATGAT
>WNGS01163731.1:804773-820172 GCA_020271785.1 Procambarus virginalis
ATAGATATGATATAGTATGCATAGATATATGATATGATATTGATATGATATAGAAATAATACATTTCTTAGATGATTATTAGATATGTGTGGGTAAAAATTTCCCACAAAAATATAAATTCAGGAAAACTTGGCCTATTAGGCAAATCGGGCCTGCATAGTAGGCCGAGTTCGACGTTCTGGGCTACTAGGTAAACTATAAATATTAAATAATTATTATATAACTATATTATAATTGGTAATTAAAAAAAAAAAAATGTTTATATTAATATAATATATATATATATATATATATATATATATATGCAATTGACGATCACCAAACACTGATCATTGTATGCGGAAAAAAACCAAAGAAATGGAGAAAGGGGGGCGAACGTTTCGGCCTTTTCAAGGCCTTTGTCAACACCAGACTGACTTTGTCTGGTGTTGACAAAGGCCTTGAAAAGCCGAAACGTTCGCCCCCCCTTTCTCCCTTATAGCTTGTCATGCTATATAATCATCAAACATAAAAAGATATTACATTGGATAACTAAGAACTAGGTAAGCCGAAATATAGCACTTCCCTGTGTTGACCAGACCAGTGTGTTGTCTGGTCAATATACTTTAGCCACGTTATTGTGACTCATCGCCTGCACTCCCTGTGTTGTCGTTGTCGAATACGTCCATAGAAATATATATTGATTATTACGAATACAACGGAGCGCTTCATTGACACACTGACAAATCACTCGTGTTAGTTGGGAAGGCTTGATATTGCTCCTCCTCCGTCCCCGTCAGAGGACGCGTCCACTAAACGTTCATTTATGGATTCTGTTATATTGTAGTTTTATTCTATTTAATTGATAACTAATAATTTAGTAATGTTATTTATAAATTCAGTCATGAGACTGCAGTATTAAACATTGTTCAGAGACAAATTATTTAGTGCTGATAACACCCTCTTGACTGGTTCCGATATACCAACTCACTCCTTTTATGATAATTGGCTGAGCAACAATGCCTACAATCTCATTAAACTTAACATTCCTTTTAAGTGCAATCTACCTGTCTCTGATATTCCTCTTTATCTGTACCCCACCATTCAAGTATCATACACCCCTGTCACCAAGAAAGATAATGAGAATCTTGCTCTTCTCAAAGCTGTCACTCTTGAAACAATTGCCTCCTCCATCGAGAGTTTAAGATCTCACGAGCACTGTGTCTACACCGACGGCTCAGTCCAATCCTCTACTGGACGGACTGCAGCAGCATGTAGGTTTTATAGAAATAATATTTGCACAAGGACTGTCAGTGTCAGGTTAAACAACTGGCTGACCTCCGCACAAGCAGAACTAGCAGCATTACACCTAGCTACCAGTACATTAAAAAACATTGGAGGAATAATATTTTGTGATTCAAAGTCTGCTCTTCAAGCAATCGAAAACTTCTCTTGGAAGATCGACAGCAAGAACCTCATACTCCTAATTATAAATGACCTAATTGATGCACAGAGTAAAGGGTCTCGAATCTCCTTTGTATGGATACCTTCACACATAAATATAACCCATCATAATGAGACAGACATTGCAGCCAAATTAGCGTGTAACAAGTCTGAAGTTGAATTAGATCTAGGTATCCCCATCTCTGCTGTCAAAACTGTATTGGTCCAAACACTCAGATCTGATAGGAAAGAAATTACCGACTCCCAACGACCTGAAAGTACTAGTATAAAAAGCTAAGATTTGTTCAGATCTGAAACCTATATCTATGGGCAGCACAAAACGTCCACTAGACTGTGCGACACAGTGGTTGCAAGGATCAGGTTGGGTTACCGTTACCTGTGGCAGGTGGCTGCAGGTGATGGGTCTCCCAATCCTGAGCACTCCAGTTGCAAACTCTGTAAGCAGGAACTGCGGCATGATCTCCCACACTACATCACCGAATGCCCAGTTATTCCTTTCAGACCAGTTGGCATGAGGTACCTGGAGTTTTGCAATTACTTTATTCACTCTCGTATTCTTGATGATATCCTCACAGTGTACCCAAAATTTGCCAGTGCAGGCTACTAAACATATGGCCCTGTATGACTAACCATCCTGCGAGATTGGGACTTTTATTACCACTGCTGCCTTATTCAATCTTGTGTTGATGATATCCTCAAAATGCATCCGGAGTCTGCCAGTGCAGACTGCTTATAACATGCCTCTTTATGACTAACCATCCTGTGTGATGGGGATTTCTTAGCATCAACTAGTTAGCTTTTTTGACATACTGTACTCCACTTCATATAGTCTAGGGTAGCTGCACTAATGCAGATGTACCTCATGTATTAATAAAAAAAAATTAAGTATTTAATGTTTAATTATATGCATATTAAATTAATTCCTGCTTTGTGGTAATATAATCTCGTTTTCTGGAGAGATTGCACATGTACAGTTTATTTTAATGCATAACCAAGTTATTTTAATGGATATTTATATTAATACAAAATCAGCGGAAATATTGTTTTCTGCGTATTGTATTTGAAGTTAGTAATGCTGTCGGGAATTTCCGACAAGGCGTCAAGTTAACATTTTATGAAGAGAACAGCTGCATATGTTTCCTTGTAGTACTTGCCACCTCTGTGGCCACCCCCCCCCTAGACTATTTGTACTTAAGAGCCTTATGGAATGATAATAGTTTGGTGCAGTGTGTTGACCAAACTCTTCAGACAATATATACAAATTATCTGGAGCCGTCCCTATTAAACACCGTCGTCATTCTTCTGAACCTCCTGGGAACTCTCACCAACTATCTTTAGGGAACTTAATTGGGGCTTGTTCAGAGACTCGTCCGAGGCCTGGACAGACTGACCCGAGGCCTGGACAGACTGACCCGAGGCCTGGACAGACTCACCCGAGGCCTGGACAGACTGACCCGAGGCCTGGACAGACTCACCCGAGGCCTGGACAGACTCACCCGAGGCCTGGACAGACTCACCCGAGGCCTGGACAGACTCACCCGAGGCCTGGACAGACTCACCCGAGGCCTGGACAGACTGACCCGAGGCCTGGACAGACTGACCCGAGGCCTGGACAGACTGACCCGAGGCCTGGACAGACTCACCCGAGGCCTGGACAGACTCACCCGAGGCCTGGTTGGAGACTGTGAGGAGCGTGGTGACGCCTAGACAGGTGCGGGCGGGCACGGAGTCAGTATCCATCCAGAAGCCCATCCAGGAGATGACGACGATGAGGATGCTGGGCAGGTAACTCTGCACCAGGTGGAACCCGATGTTCCTCTCCAGGGTGATGAGAGCTCGCAGGCAGCTGTAGTTACCTGTGGGAGAAGGCAACTCCGTCAGGTATGACTGACACACACCAGCCCTTTCTCATGATTGACAAGCATTACATTTGTAAGGGTTATGTCTAACCAGAAGCGCCCGTATCTCGGCGACCTATTGAGGAACGTGTTCATTAATCTGAACCAATTTTATGGTGTTTTTAATTTCATTCGTGCACTGGAATTATTACGTTGTGGAGAAGACCCTAGAATTGCAGTGCATTATGCGAGAGGACAGGTTAACAGGTTACCTGTACAACTGCACTCCGACCTCATCTCAGACTCTAAATTAGTGTATTTTGTAGCATAAAATTCCAGAAGTCCTAACATAATATTGTAATTGAAATCCTTACCTTGTCTTGTGGTCCCGAGGATCAGCATCCCAGGCTGCTGGGACGCTGATCCCACGACTACCTGGTGGGTAGTTTGGTCAACCAGGCTGTTAAGCCCACCTACTCCCAGCATGATGTATGAATCACAGGCTGGTTAATCAAGTCTATCGTATTTGACTAGCTGTAAGTAAGTAATTATTTATTAAGTTGTATAATTTTATTAATAATAATCATGTAGTAATGGGCAAAACGCTCTTTCATTGGGTAGGGGGGGGGGGAACTTTAACACTGCTTTTCAAGGTGCTAGGCTGTTTAAAAAAATTACCACATTTTGTTTTTACATTATTGACAAATAGTTGAATTATATTGTTGATGAAAACTTTACTGTTAATATTTTAATGAATGGTTATCTGATATCATAATTATTTTTCGAAACGAATTGGAGCATATGATCAAATGTAATCCCAGAAGCATGTGGCACAAACCGTAGCTTCCAGTTATAATAGTATACACCCAACATGGTAATGTAATGAAAGCCTAGGTCACTAGTGCCACGGATTACGATTGGCTCTTCAGACAGACTGCTATACGTTAATATATTGTTTTAGATTCATCACCAATTATATAAGTACTGTTTATTTCATTATGAACTCCTAGTAGTTAAATATCAATACGATTTTGTCCTGTGAATATCCTTATTTGTGTTTAACACTAAGCGGTTTTATGGCTATGAAAGTGCACACGGCATCTGAATCTTTGCTGGCTATAGAAACGGGAAGAGAGCATGATGTAGTAGTAGTAGTCACAAGATTTGAATTTAAAAGAAAACTATTGTTTTAAAATGTGTGATACGCTTATAATAGCTGCATATGTCATTATTTGGCAAATTCCCATTCCGTGTCTGAAATTTCTTGCCTAACCAAGCTAGTAATTACCTAAGTGTAGTTACAGGATGATAGCTACTCTCGTGGTGTCCCGTCTTCCCCAACACTCGCATAATCCTTTGAAACTACTGACGGTTGTGGCCTCCACAACTTTTTTCACTTTACTTGTTCCAACCGTCTACCACTTTGTTTGCAAAAGTGAATTGTCTTATATTTCTTCGGCAGCCTTGTTTAGTTAGTCTAAATCTATGACCTCTTGTTGAAGTTGAAGTTCTCAGGAATTCTTCCTTATTAATTGTGTCAATTTCCGTTACTATTTTGTACGTAGTGATCATATTACCTATTTTTTGTGTGGTTTTTCTATTTCTGTCATCTTTAATGCCTCTAATTTCTCCTTGTAGGTCTTGTCTTTCAGTTTCGGAACCCATTTAGTTGCATGACTTTGCACCTTTTCCAATTTGTTCATGTGTTTAAGATATGAGCACCACACAACCGCTGCATATTCCAACTTCGGTCTCACAAGGTTGTGAACAATTTCTTTAGTATTTCACCATCCATATATTTAAAAGCAATTCTGAAATTGGAAAGCATAGCATAGTCTACTCGCGCAATATTACGTGGGTCTCGGGTAACAGTTTTCTATTTAAAACAACCCCCTAGATCGCTCTATCTGTTTTAATGCTTTTTCACATAATTTATAGGTTGTGGGTGGTCTATTTTCTCCTCCACATTCCATAACATGGCATTTATTTACATTAAATTTAATTTGCCAAGTGATACTCCATACACTTATTTTATCCAGGTCTCCTTGAAGAACATGACAATCTTCTAAGTTACTTATCATCCCTAGTGTCTTAGCATTATCAGCAAATGTGTTCATTTAATTCCATATGCCTTCTGGAAAGTCGTATATGTAGAAATGAACATTATTGAACATTATTATAATGAACATTATTATTACATTACCTCTGATTACTGCCCTCATTTTTCTGTCAGAATTTTTCATCGGTATTAGCAACCTCCCTGTCACTCCAGTATGGTCTAGTTTCCAGAACAATTTCTTATGTGGGACTCCAATGCCTTTTTAAGGTCCAGATAAACACAGTCAACCCAAACCATCTCTTTCCTGTAACATCTCTGTGGCTCTATCACAGAAAGTAAGTAAATTCGTTAAACAGGATCTTCTAGATCGAAAACCACACTGTTGTTACATCTTTTTCTCCAGGGGTTCTACCCATTCGGTTTCAATTATTTTTTACAGTATTTTAACTACTGCACTTGTCATTAATATTGGTCTATCTTTAAGGGGGTCTTCCTTGCTGCCACTTTTGTAGATTTGAACTTTGTTAACATTTTCCAATATATCTGCCAGGGCCTATACACAGAACCTCTTCAACCTACTTCCAACTGGAGGCGTGTGTGAGAGCGCGGTTGACATAGGCATTGACAACACTCCGCTTGTACCTATCAGGGCTCTCACTTTTAGCATTAAGGCACATTCCTATGTTGGTTTCCTTAGTGGGAAAGTCACCATTCTTTCTGAGACTGTTACATCTAGGAAAGGTAGTCTACCTCCACTCTCAATCTCGTAAGTGATCAGGTACACACGTGTACTGAACTTCGCTGGAATGCATCCTTAAGCTGCAGCAAGTGCTCAATATATTCAGGTAGCAGTCGGACGAGAGTGAGAGTCGGACCCCAAGAGACGAAATTGAACTGTAGCAAGCACAGATAAGCGAACACTCACATGCACAGGAAATTTCCATCCAAACACCAGCATTTTCCCCAAATATTTTACCTTCTGGAATGCTTTTCTTAAATTGCATTTCCCGTGAATGGTCAATTCTGACTGAATAAGCACAGATTCCAGACATTAACTTTCAGCCGCGTAGCATCAGAAGAGAGAGTGAAGCTGACTCGCTCAAAATGAACTCCATTAATGTGCATTCGCTAACACGTTTATGACAGCAATAACCAAGATGATGAATATTGATAATGACGACAGTGATGACGGTAATAATGATGAAGACAATATAAACACTAAAGTAAAACAACGCCAATGGAACAATGATGATTATAACGCTTACAAAAGGAGAAACGACACAGTTACTGAGCGTATGAAGCGTCTCTCCCGCCCCTACTGCCACTACGGGCTCACCATAGCCCGTGCTACTTGGAACTTTGTTCCAGGTAGCGAATCTTAACCCTACTGCCACCCAGTCATCTGGCTTTCAAACATTTACGAGGTCACAAAGGTCAAGAATCAGTAGAACAGAATAAGAGTATTTTTCGTATTCCTTGGCTTATAAGAACACTCAAGAACGGCTCCAGATTGGCGAATTAAATTGCCAGCGGCATTAGGCTATGTTTACCCCAGCCCTCAACCCCCCCCCCCCCCGCCCGCAGCATCGGGTGGGGAGCCTGTGTTTACCCCCGCCCTCAACCACCCCCTGCCCGCAGCATCGGGTGGGGAGCCCCAGCCCCACAATCATCTGGGGTTACATACCTGCCAAAGGCTGGTTTATTTCCGTCACACTCAGTCGACAAGCCACACATTAACATCTTCCAGGAAGCTGAAGCTTGGAGGTGGGCGGAGGACTGATCAGCTGGCATTCCTTCGTGTATTGGTGGGTTCTTGTAACCAGTTCTTACATACCTCTTCACCCACTGCTTTACCTTCGTGTTATACTTTCTTATTCTTTTACTTGTTTACGTTTGTAATCATTAAAATGTATCCCTCTTCACGCTTATTATCCTCTATTTTGGCCTTGCCTTGTTCCTCTTCCTTCTCTTCCCCACCAACTGTCCTCTTGAGTATCACATCAATACTCCTGTTTAGCTTCCTCTTGCCCTCACATGCACGAGTGTTTAGTCTCTATTACTTCTCTTATGTCTTTCTCTCATTCCATGTTCTGTTTACATCTGTCTCTCTCTTTACCCGTCATTGTGGACTCATTACGACACACTGCTCCCTACACGACTCATTACGACACACTGCTCCGTACACGACTCATTACGACACAGTGCTCCCTACACGACTCATTACGACACACTGCTCCCTACACGACTCATTACGACACACTGCTCCCTACACGACTCATTACGACACAGTGCTCCCTACACGACTCATTACGACACAGTGCTCCCTACACGACTCATTACGACACACTGCTCCCTACACGACTCATTACGACACATTGTTCCCTACACGACTCATTACGACACAGTGCTCCCTACACGACTCATTACGACACAGTGCTCCCTACACGACTCAATACGACACAGTGCTCCCTACACGACTCATTACGACACACTGCTCCCTACACGACTCATTACGACACACTGCTCCCTACATGACTCATTACGACACACTGCTCCGTACAAGACTCATTACGACACAGTGCTCCCTACACGACTCATTACGACACACTGCTCCCTACACGACTCATTACGACACAGTGCTCCCTACATGACTCATTACGACACACTGCTCCCTACACGACTCATTACGACACACTGCTCCCTACATGACTCATTACGACACACTGCTCCGTACAAGACTCATTACGACACAGTGCTCCCTACACGACTCATTACGACACACTGCTCCCTACACGACTCATTACGACACACTGCTCCCTACACGACTCATTACGACACACTGCTCCCTACATGACTCATTACGACACACTGCTCCGTACAACACTCATTACGACACACTGCTCCCTACACGACTCATTACGACACACTGCTCCCTACACGACTCATTACGACACACTGCTCCCTACACGACTCATTACGACACAGTGCTCCCTACACGACTCATTACGACACACTGCTCCCTACACGACTCATTACGACACACTGCTCCCTACACGACTCATTACGACACACTGCTCCCTACACGACTCATTACGACACACTGCTCCCTACACGACTCATTACGACACAGTGCTCCCTACACGACTCATTACGACACACTGCTCCGTACACGACTCATTACGACACAGTGCTCCCTACACGACTCATTACGACACACTGCTCCCTACACGACTCATTACGACACACTGCTCCCTACACGACTCATTACGACACAGTGCTCCCTACACGACTCATTACGACACACTGCTCCCTACACGACTCATTACGACACACTGCTCCCTACACGACTCATTACGACACACTGCTCCCTACACGACTCATTACGACACACTGCTCCCTACACGACTCATTACGACACACTGCTCCCTACACGACTCATTACGACACAGTGCTCCCTACACGACTCATTACGACACAGTGCTCCCTACACGACTCATTACGACACAGTGCTCCCTACACGACTCATTACGACACACTGCTCCCTACACGACTCATTACGACACACTGCTCCCTACACGACTCATTACGACACACTGCTCCCTACACGACTCATTACGACACACTGCTCCCTACACGACTCATTACGACACACTGCTCCCTACACGACTCATTACGACACAGTGCTCCCTACACGCTCTCATTGTCCTTCGTTAACCACTCACATTTATGGCTTGAGAGAGGGGGAATGATAATGAAAAGGATACTGTTCTCTCTATTTCCCCTTCCTTCTCATAATCATCATTGTCTCTTAATTTCTCTCCACATGTGTTGTATCACAACACCTTCGTAAGCGTCCCCACCCAAGCTCAATTACCTTATTGTTACTGAAATATATATCTGGCGATATAACATATTTCGGAATTATATAAATCATCATCCAGAAGATGATTAAGATGTTTTTACAAGCTCAGGTTATAGTTACATCACATATATTGTATATCTGATGCTTTACATAGTCAATCTTGGGTACAATTCCAATATATCAAATGTTCCAGTATTTATATAGTAATTACAGAGTTCAGCACACCTCAGCCCAGGAGGGCGAAAATCAGTCAGTATGGGACATTCTACAATATAGTGTTCAAGGGAGTGCATGTTTTCTTTTTTACAAAGTTGACACATGGTGTATTCCGACATCTGGCAGCTTTCTCAAACCCAAAATGTCGAATACACAATGTGTCAAGTTTGTGGAAGAGAAAGCATGCACTTCCATGAACATTATATTGTAGAATGTCCCATATTGACTGACGTCCGCCCTCCTGGGCTGAGGTGTGCTGAACTCTGTAAATACTATATAAATACTAGAACATTTAATATATTGGAATTGTCCCCAAAATTATATAACGCATTACATAGTCGATGTATGTGATGTAACTATAACCTGAGTTTGTAAAAGCATCTTAATCACCTTCAGTGGTTAAGGGCTATTAATTAATAGCACACTAGTTTCCTTAGCAGCCATCTTATCCTTTCAGAGTAGGAGATACATATAAGCACAGACATTTATGTATGTGTATACAGGAAATGTGGAAGTTGGTTAGAATTTCATTTCACCTTTGTAAACGCACATTAATGACACTACGTAAAAAGACACCTCTAACACTCTTAGAGGTGTTGGACAGACGTAAATCTATGTATTTATGTATTTGTAGGTTAGATTAAAATTTTAAAAGCAGTACAATCACTTCTGTGATTGTTCAATAAATCACTGAACTATATGTTTAACAGATCTCTAACCCTGTCCATGAAGGACAGAAGAAATTTATATATGCTGAATAGCGTTGCAAATGTGTGACTACGTCAGTGGTAGAAAATAAACAATTCTTAGTTCTATATGAACACCAAAAATGTAGATGTGTATAATATCTAATGTACTTTACAATAACTTCATAATATATCAACATATATATATACAAGCAGCTATCTGGGGGATAATATCATGCCAGACCTGTCCCCTGAAGCCCACATCAAGAGGATAACATCAGCGGCATATTCCAGGTTGGCCAACATAAGAACAGCCTTTATAAACTTGTGTAAGGAATCGTTCAGAACCTTGTATACCACTTGTCCTGTGTGACAGTGAGTATAAGCAACATCCTCACTACAATAAGACCTCTCTGAATTACTCCGTTTAGGTTAATCTTGCTAATAATTTAGGTACATTAATTTTGGTAGTAAAGATGCTAATGTGTGTACCCAAAAGTCCACACTGAGGATCAGCTTAACACGCGGCCATTATGCGGCCCTGCGGCAGGTGTTTTAATAAGGGCTCCAGACCCCTGACATGTCGCACTAAACGTGACACATTATAGTGTGTGTGTTACTGAGCTGTGCTTGTGGGGGTTGAGCTTCGGCTCTTTGGTCCCGCCTCTCAACCGTCAATCTACTGGTGTGTAGATTCCTAAGCTTCTCGAGCTCTATCATATCTACGTTTGTGTGTGTGTCTGTGTTCACCTAGTTGTATTCACCTAGTTCTGCTTGCGGGGGTTGAGCTCTACTCTTTCGACCCGCTTCTCATCTGTCAATCAATTAAATGTTACAACTATTCCCCCCCCACACACACACTAATAAAGGTGTGTACTCACCTTTATTAGCTGAGTACACACATCCCCCCCAGGAAGCAGCCCGTAGCAGCTGTCTAACTCTCAGGTACCTATTTACTGCTAGGTAATAGAGGCATCAGGGTGAAAGAAACTGTCCATTTTTGTTTCCACTGGCACCGGGAATCGAACCTCAGTCCACAGGACTACGCTTCCAGCATGCTGTCCACTCAGCCACCATCGCCCAGTAGTGTGTGCGCGCGCGCGTGCGCGCGCGTATTTACTACTTGTATTTACTAACTATGCCTGCAGAATCGAGGTTTCAGCTCTTGGTCCCCGCATTTTCTACCCAATATGTCTTAGGCAGATGAAAATTAAATTTGTTTTAGGCAGTTTCACACACACACAGCTGGTTTAGGGGGTCTAGTAGCTGAGCGGACAGCGCATTGGACTCGTAATTCTGTGGCCCGGGTTCGATTCCCGGACCAGGCAGAAACAAATGGGTAAAGTTTCTTTCACCCTGATGCAACTGTTACCTAGCAGTACATAGGTACCTGGGAGTTAGATAGCTGTTACGGAGCTACTTCCTGGGTGTGTGTGTGTGTAGGAAAAAAATTAGTAGTCACAGTTGATTGATTGACAGTTGAGAGGCGGGCTGAAAGAGCAGAGCTGAACCCCCGCAAGCACAATTAGGTGAATACAGGGCCTCGCGGCTGAGTGGACAGTACTCGGGGGACGTAGTCCAGGATCGTAGTCCTAGGGGCCCGGGTCGATTCCCGGCTGAGGCAGAAACAGATGCACCTGTTCACCTAGCAGTATCTGGGAGTTAAGACAGCTGCTACGGGCTGCTTCCTAGGTATGTGTGTGTGTGTGTGTTAGAGAGAAATATATGAGACATACTTAATAAAGGAAAAATAGATTGGTTAGAAAGGCGGGATCCACGAGCTAATAGTTCGAGTCTGCAGGCACAAATCGTAAATACAAACACACACACACACACACACACACACACACACACACACGGGAAACAGAGCTGGGATCCAAGTCTGTACAAGACGCAAGGCGTGGAGTACGTCACACAAGTGTTAGGAGACGGTAAACAAGTTTATCCCGGCCCAAAAGGAAAACAATGAAAAGTAAAAGAGGAATCCATGGCTTAATCGGGCATGCGAGGAAACAAGGCAGTTAAATACAAAGACTTTTAGGCACTACAGAAATAACAGAATGCCAGAGAACAGAGGGGAGATACCAGAGGGCCAGGAATGAATACCTCAGTTTGAGAAGAGAGGCAGAGAGACTATAAAATGACATAGCAAACAAAGCCAGGACCGACCCTAATCATGCTCCAGAATCACATTAGGAGGAAAACAACAGTGAAAGAACAGGTGATGAAACTGAGAATAGTTTAAGACAGGTAAACAGAGATGACACTGAGTTCTTCGCGTGCCTCTAAGAGATTCCAGGAGGTCTTCACAGTAGGAGAGGTCCCTCGGATACGAAAAGTGGCAATAAACCAGGCGACTTGAACAGATTTCGAAATTCGCAGAGATGAGGTTAAAAGGCATCTGTTGGTTTGGACGGCATCTCACCATGGGTATTAAGAGTACAGAAGCACTTTGCTTGCCAGTTTCCATAGTAAGTCACAGGATATCTACCAGAAATATGGAAGATAGCTAATGTAGTTCCAAAATACAAAATGGACGACAGGCAAGAACTGAACTACAGGCCAACTCCTGGTTCAACCTTGACGACGAGCAGACGTCTGGACACCACCTCTGCCTGGGATCCGCCGGATCACGTTTTGTTTTTCCGATTTGGATTTGCTACTGCCGTTTGGCATCCCTATTCCACGGTCGGGGTTTTCGACGCCTGGCGCACATATGGCCTTGGAGTCACGGGATTATTGGTAGATTTCTTTTTGACGTGTTCTGGCTGACTCTCCCGGTGGGGTGACGGTGTCTGGCGCCGGCTTGGCCAAGAGGTCCATGGATCTTGGTGGGCTCCTGGTGTGCCCTCAATTGTGGTGGGCGGCTGGCATCTGCTCTGCCGAGGGGCGCTGGAATACTTTTGCGCTTAAGCTAGGGGCCGAGTTTTTGGTTTTGCTATCCAGTATTCTGTGTGGGGCAGGGCTGGTGCTTGTCACCCTGAAGGACTACTGGGGCTCCACAATCATCTGCCTGTCTGCGTTTCTTTGCCGTGAGGCATGTTAGTTTCCAGTGATTGGCATCACTCGTTTCGCGATTAGATTCGGTGTTTCACCCTTTCCGGGCTTCACGATTAACCCTTGATGGGTACGCCGGGGCGCATCAGATCCCACGATCGTTGCCGCCCCTAAATCAACAACAAAAACAACAACTATCAGCTTGTGTCCCTAATTTGTATACCGTGCAAGGTGGTTGAGATGTTTGCCAGGGAAAAGTTAGTTCGAGAAATTTCGAAAAAATTTCGAGAAAAAAAAACATTTCGAGAAATAGGACTTCGTCACTCGCCACCAACACGGGTTCAGGGATGGCAAATCTTGCCTCACTGGTAAATCTTGCCTCATGTTGATGTCTCTTTAAATGAGCGCGCGGATACTGCCGCTAAGGACGCTATCCGCACTTGTCCCATCTCCCGTAAAGGTCTTCCTTATTCTGACTTTTACCCAGTTATTCATTCCTGCATCCTTGCACGTTAGCGGGGTTGTTGGTCTTCTGTTACTGGTAACAAACTACGTGCTGTTAAGAGTTGTATGTCTCTGCGACCTTCCTCCTGCCACCATAACTGGTGGTGGGAAACGGCTCTGGCTAGATTACGTATTGGCCATACACGTTTAACTCACGGTCACTTAATGGAGCGTCGCCCTGCTTCTTATTGTCCTAATTGCATTGTTCCTCTTATGGTTGTGCACATTCTTGTTGAATGTCCTGACTTCCAGGACGAGCATGTGCCTTGCTTTCCGACCGTCCCTCGCGGTCAATTGTTCCTCGATAGAATAATTGGTGAAGCGGATACTCTTGATATCGTTCGCCATATGCGCTTCTGTTCTCGTATTGGCATCCTTAGTGATATTTAGCGCCCTCTGATTATTTTGCACTTTGATGGTGCTACATAGTCTTCCCGGTTTGGTGCTTTCTTTTGATAATTACTTACTTGTTTTCCTTCTTTCTCTGACCCTTTACAATTTTTAAGGGGGTTACATCAAATTTTTTTGTACGTTCGACCAACTGGTGGTCGACGTACCATCCACCACCACCACCTTGTGAGTGGCAGCCATCCACCACCACCACCCACTTGTGAGTGGCAGCCATCCACCACCCCACCCACCTTGGTGAGTGGCAGCCATTCACCACCACCACCCACCTTGTGAGTGGCAGCCATCCACCACCACCACCACCCACCATTTTGACACATGTCAAATAGTATTGACATGTATGTACCCTACTGATGACAGGTGCCCCAGTCAGCGAAGCTTAGACTGAGTCAGCAGGCTCTAGTATCTCATCAAGACACACAGGAGCCACATTACTCCTGCTGAACTGTGTGGCTCTTCGCACCATCACTACCACTGTCAGTAATTAATTATCTCCTACGAGTGTTGGCATGAATAATGTTATCAGCTCAATGAAAAGTCACACAATGCTGAATGTGTAATGTAAATTATTCACAAGTCATTATTACATTCACAATATAATGTAATAATAATTTTATTCGATGAAGGAAATTGTGTTGTTTGTACATTTCTTTGTTACAATTTATAAGAGAAATAAGAGTTGAATGCAATACCCTTCAGATGACAGCTGATATATCTGCTTGACGAGAGGCTAACGCTTGGCAGGCAGTGTAGACTACTGTATTATTTTGGTAGGCTGTATGGACTTACTGAATTAGTTGGGAGGCTGTGTAGACTACTGTATTACTTGCGTAGGCTGTATAGACTACTGTATTACATGGGGAGGCTGTGTAACTAATGTATTACATGGAGAGGATGTGTAGACTAATGTATTACATGGAGAGGATGTGTAGACTGAGTATTACATGGAGAGGATGTGTAGACTAATGTATTACATACCCCATTTAGGGTGAAATTGGGGTCAGAGGTGTTCCCTTCTTCGGGTATCGTATTATCATCAACCCTATTTCAACGGAATTAAAAATATTTACCCCTGAAATAGAGATCAAAGAGGAAATGGAGTTTGTCGGCTTGTAGCTCCTGTCCTCCGCCTTAGTTTACTCTAAGCTTTACTCTAAATTTACTCTATTACTTAAGTAATAGAGGGACCAGCCCCCTCTACTATTTTTCACGGGTAAGTTATTATGTATCTCTCCCGCCTGCGCTCAAGAGAATACAGATTTAGGCTCTTTAGTCTGTCCCAATGGTTTAGATGTTTTATTGAGATGGATTTAGCAGTGAGGATCTCTGCACGCTCTCTAGGTCAGGTCTCCCCCTTTTAATACATTGGTCCACACATCCTCTCCA
>WNGS01163731.1:821879-849379 GCA_020271785.1 Procambarus virginalis
TAAACTTAACATTCCTTTTAAGTGCAATCTACCTGTCTCGATATTCCTCTTTATCTGTACCCCCACCATTCAAGTATCACACCCCTGTCACCAAGAAAGATAATAGAATCTTGCTCTTCTCAAAGCTGTCACTCTTGAAACAATTGCCTCCTCCATCGAGAGTTTAAGATCTCACGAGCACTGTGTCTACACCGACGGCTCAGTCCAATCCTCTACTGGACGGACTGCAGCAGCATGTAGGTTTTATAGAAATAATATTTGCACAAGGACTGTCAGTGTCAGGTTAAACAACTGGCTGACCTCCGCACAAGCAGAACTAGCAGCATTACACCTAGCTACCAGTACATTAAAAACATTGGAGGATAATATTTTGTGATTCAAAGTCTGCTCTTCAAGCAATCGAAAACTTCTCTTGGAAGATCGACAGCAAGAACCTCATACTCCTAATTATAAATGACCTAATTGATGCACAGAGTAAAGGGTCTCGAATCTCCTTTGTATGGATACCTTCACACATAAATATAACCCATCATAATGAGACAGACATTGCAGCCAAATTAGCGTGTAACAAGTCTGAAGTTGAATTAGATCTAGGTATCCCCATCTCTGCTGTCAAAACTGTATTGGTCCAAACACTCAGATCTGATAGGAAAGAAATTACCGACTCCCAACGACCTGAAAGTACTAGTATAAAAAGCTAAGATTTGTTCAGAATCTGAAACCTATATCTATGGCAGCACAAAACGTCCACTAGACTGTGCGACACAGTGGTTGCAAGGATCAGGTTGGGTTACCGTTACCTGTGGCAGGTGGCTGCAGGTGAGGGTCTCCCAATCCTGAGCACTCCAGTGCAACTCTGTAAGCAGGAACTGCGGCATGATCTCCCACACTACATCACCGAATGCCCAGTTATTCCTTTCAGACCAGTTGGCATGAGGTACCTGGAGTTTTGCAATTACTTTATTCACTCTCGTATTCTTGATGATATCCTCACAGTGTACCCAAAATTTGCCAGTGCAGGCTACTAAACATATGGCCCTGTATGACTAACCATCCTGCGAGATTGGGACTTTTATTACCACTGCTGCCTTATTCAATCTTTGTTGATGATATCCTCAAAATGCATCCGGAGTCTGCCAGTGCAGACTGCTTATAACATCCTCTTTATGACTAACCATCCTGTGGATGGGGATTTCTTAGCATCAACTAGTTAGCTTTTTTGACATACTGTACTCCACTTCATATAGTCTAGGGTAGCTGCACTAATGCAGATGTACCTCATGTATTAATACAAAAAAAATTAAGTATTAATGTTTAATTATGCATATTAAATTAATTCCTGCTTTGTGGTAATATAATCTCGTTTTCTGGAGAGATTGCACATGTACAGTTTATTTTAATGCATACCAAGTTATTTTAATGGATATTTATATTAATACAAAATCAGCGGAAATATTGTTTTCTGCGTATTGTATTTGAAGGAATTAGTAATGCTGTCGGAATTTCCGACAAGGCGTCAAGTTAACATTTATGAAGAAGAACAGCTATATGTTTCCTTGTAGTACTTGCCACCTCTGTGGCCACCCCCCCCCTACTATTTGTACTTAAGAGCCTTATGGAATGATAATAGTTTGGTGCAGTGTGTTGACCAAACTCTTCAGACAATATATACAAATTATCTGGAGCCGTCCCTATTAAACCCGTCGTCATTCTTCTGAACCTCCTGGGAACTCTCACCAACTATCTTTAGGGAACTTAATTGGGGCTTGTTCAGAGACTCGTCCGAGGCCCTGGACAGACTGACCCGAGGCCTGGACAGACTGACCCGAGGCTGGACTCACTCTCACCCGAGGCCTGGACAGACTGACCCGAGGCCTGGACAGACTCCCCGAGGCCTGGACAGACTCACCCGAGGCCTGGACAGACTCACCCGAGGCCTGGACAGACTCACCCGAGGGCCTGGACAGACTCCCCGAGGCCTGGACCGACCTGACCGACTCGCCTGGACAGACTGACCCGAGGCCTGGACAGACTGACCCGAGGCCTGGACAGACTCACCCGAGGCCTGGACACCTCACCCGAGGCCTGGTTGGAGACTGTGAGGAGCGTGGTGACGCCTAGACAGGTGCGGGCGGGCACGGAGTCAGTATCCATCCAGAAGCCCATCCAGGAGATGACGACGATGAGGATGCTGGGCAGGTAACTCTGCACCAGGTGGAACCCGATGTTCCTCTCCAGGGTGATGAGAGCTCGCAGGCAGCTGTAGTTACCTGTGGGAGAAGGCAACTCCGTCAGGTATGACTGACACACACCAGCCCTTTCTCATGATTGACAAGCATTACATTTGTAAGGGTTTGTCTAACCAGAAGCGCCCGTATCTCGGCGACCTATTGAGGAACGTGTTCATTAATCTGAACCAATTTTAGGGTGTTTTAATTTCATTCGTGCACTGGAATTATTACGTTGTGGAGAAGACGCCTAGAATTGCAGTGCATTATGCGAGAGGACAGGTTAACAGGTTACCTGTACAACTGCACTCCGACCTCATCTCAGACTCTAAATTAGTGTATTTTGTAGCATAAAATTCCAGAAGTCCTAACATAATATTGTAATTGAATCCTTACCTTGTCTTGTGGTCCCGAGGATCAGCATCCCAGGCTGCTGGGACGCTGATCCCACGACTACCTGGTGGGTAGTTTGGTCAACCAGGCTGTTAAGGCCCACCTACTCCCAGCATGATGTATGAATCACAGGCTGTTAATCAAGTCTATCGTATTTGACTAGCTGTAAGTAAGTAAATTTATTAAGTTGTATATTTTATTAATAATAATCATGTAGTAATGGGCAAAACGCTCTTTCATTGGGTAGGGGGGGGGGACATTTAACACTGCTTTTCAAGGTGCTAGGCGGTTTAAAAAATTACCACATTTTGTTTTTNTTTTGTCCTAAAACACTTGTAAGAAAGTGACAATGGGTCTATATTGTCATTATTGACGTTACTTTCCTGCAAAGACACAATACGGGCGAATGGACTTGCATATTTACTGATTTTGCTCCACAGTTTATTATTTCACGAGGTCATGAGCGTGGGAAAGTATCTGTAGACCCGAGAGATTTGTGTACAGTTCCGAAGCTAATGAACGGTACTGACCGGATGTCCTCACTGACGGGTGGACGCTACACCTACTTGCTCTTGTAGGCAATGACATGATTCTTTATTATTATTGCCATTAATGCAACCTGATACACAAATGATTGTATTCAAAGCTAGTGTGGATGGAATGTATAAAATATGAACTGTTGCATTGTTAAACAAGGTTCATGTCTTGTCCTATAATTGTGTACTGGGTCCAAGAAAAACTATAACCAACGGAGCCTACTTTTCTTAGGCTTAGTATATGACCGTTTATCAGGGTCAAGAACCTGTACTTGAGATTATGGAAGTCCCCACCTCCCCCCTAGGGAGCCAGTGGCTGAGCGGACAGAAGAATACTGGACGCGTGATCCTGTGGTCCCAGGTTCGATCCCGGGCGCCGGCGAGAGACAATGGGCAGAGTTTCTTTCACCTTGATGTCCCTGTTACCTAGCAGTAAATAGGTACCTGGGAGTTAGCCAGCTGTCACGGGCTGCTTCCTGAGGGTGGAGGCTGATTGAGGACCGGGCCGCGGGGACACTAAGCCCCGAAATCATCTCAAGATAACTTCAGGAACCCCCAACCCCGTTGAGCCAGATGAACAGGTTCATCAGATGAATGAAAATGTGCCCAACCGCGTCTGTCCTGTTTGGGGAGTGAACTCGATCCATCATTGTGAGCCGAGGACTAGGCTACCGTGCTACAGGAATAGAATTTGGCTTATGAGTGCGTATGTATGGCTTATGATTACTTATTCAGACCTTTGATTGCACATTTAGCTTTGATTTCTTATCTAGAGCTAGCACAGGTTCCGTCAGGTGGTTCCCAGGATCAATGTCCCGGCAGCCCGGTCTCTGTCCAGGCCTTCTGGTTGGTGGTCTGGTCAACACTTTCTACATTCCGTCCGCAGTAGCTGAAGAAAACATATTATTTAAGGTGATTTGCATTATTGCTCAGTTTTCACTTGTAAAGGGCGGGCTGGTGTCAGGCCGGAGACAGGGAAGCAGAATGGAACAAAAAGGTTTAAGATATATCCAAAAGACAGTTGCAGTTACTGCCCCGCTCCTGTGCCAGGTGAGTACGACGGGCTCACCATAGCCCGTGATACTTGGAACTTTTGTTCAGAGTAGCTGAATCTAAAACAACAACAGCGGGTTGGTTATATGGTAACGGAGCAGTCCAGACTTTCGAGTGTTCAGAACCTCACTAAACTGATGTACTGAATTGCCCGAATCTAACCTAACTGAGAACCCACAAATGGAAAACGGGATATCACTTCACTTTTGGGAGCCGCTGTGATATTTAGTACATCAGTTTTTGGCCCTAGGGGATTTATACGTCAAAATACGATGTACTATTAGAGAGGACGGGTTGCACGGAGAAGTTAACCCTGGAAATATCTGTGCTATTTTGATGCAGAAAATCTGGTTTTATATTACGGGTGTCCCTGTCTTGTTGGGTACTAGTCACGCGTCGGTGTCCCGGGCCTGTGGTCGCGAGTGCAGGTGAAGTGCTCACCGAGCTGGCCAAGTCTACCATAATGTTAATAACATATGCGGTAGCAGTACAAAAACAATATATGCCCGAAACGCTATGAGTACTGTAGCCTGATTAAATATGCGTTTTATGTATCAACTATTTAACTATTGCACCGTGTTCCGTATATTTTTTAAATAATAATAATAATAATAATAATAATAATAATAATTATCATCATTATTGAGAAATCAGTAGGAGCCGTGAGGAGGCTTCAAACCTATGATCTGAATATCCCCAAGCACTCGCCTTAGACCACTACACTACGACATATTCGAAAGATTTGCAACCAGGGATTCAACTGAATCCTCAATGGTTCCTGAGGCTTCCACTGAAGCCGAACCAAGATTTCATATACCCCCCCCCCACCATGCACTCTGATTTTGTAGTCAAGGAATTTTAACTCCAACGCGTCTCTTCAAATACACAAATAAATCATATTAACGTGTATCAACGAAAAAATCAGTACACTGATTTTTAATACAATTAATTACCAACAAGACAGTTGTATTCCTTGTATTAATTGTCAATAAGGCATCTAACCTACGCATATGACATTTTTTTCAATATATAATCATCTGTTTATATTAAAGAAAATTTATGCTTTCAATGCACATTACATTAAAATTGATGAACACGTCTTTGGAGTCGACCGGCGGACAGACGAGTATAGGCTAGGACGGGCTGGAGTAGGATAGACCAGAAACCATCCTTGTGAGTATACCAGCTGTGAGTATGAGGACCAATCACACTTACGAACGACAGAACCAGACTCACCTATCAAAAGTGCGGAAACATCGATTGATTGCGTCAATTATTTCTTACAACGTTGATTATCAACTCAAAGAAGAGGTCACACCTTTAACAAGGCCAGTAAGTGACTGTCATAACTAAGTTATGCCCGTAACTAAGTTTAACTATAACTAAGTTTGCCCGAAACGCTATGCGTACTAGTAGCTTTAGGGATTGTATGTACTAGGTCTATCTATAAATCTATTAGAATGTTTGTAACTGCATCTATGTATGTACTTTCCCTAAATAAAATATTATTATTATTATTGTTATTATTATTAAGTGCTGTGGACGTGGCCAGGTCACCTTCGGGGAGGGCAAAAGAAGCCTAGTCTGGAGTTAACTCTAGTTTTGTCCTAATTAGTGAGAATTATGATAAACAATCCGTGAGAAACATTGTGAGCTTGTTAGTGAATTTCATGATCTTATATGTGTTATGTTTGTTTAGACGTAAACACGACATTACAGAGAAGGAAAGCTGTGGGTGACGTTATATATGTATTTGCTGGCGTACTAGAATACCCTCAATTTATGCATGTTTAAGGAATACATCATCCTTGCTATACATAAAGGAGGTTATAGTGCATAATTCTATGCATTGTGATTATTATGGTGTTATACTGGAAATATTAAGCAAGCTGATAATGATTATGATTTAAATTTATATTTGTGATGACTAAGATTTTTTTAATATATATTTTATTGACCATTGTATTTCTAACAACGCGTATTATTTTATAGTTATTGTTGTGTTATTAATTTATATAGCAGTGACCAGTTGTAGCGGGGGAATATACCTAAGAGGTTCACTGATGATTGCAGCCTAATGGGGTAAAATCTGAATGACAACTTCCACTTTGTGGAAGTGTCATTCAGTATGAATACTTTGATTGTTTGAATAATTCGTTTATATTATCATTTAGGCCGTGTTTCATGCTTTACTTCATCAGTAAATTTGTATAAAGATTAGTAAAATATAGTTACCCTCAAGGGATATCTACACTGTAAGATGTACTTAGCTCGTGGGTGAATAACACTGATTGTTGACCTTGGCTCTGGACTGTGCACTTGCGTTGGTCAGTAAGCACTTGTGGTAACCTCAGTAACCCTCCACAGCTTGATAAGTGTTGAGCCCAACACCAAGCAAGTTACTCTCCCAGGGATATACGCCGACAGCTGTACCCTGCTTCTGGGTGTAAACGCCGAAGCTCAACCCCGCAAAAAACAATTTGGTGAGTACTGAGAGTTTACCTTCGTCCTTTTCAGGACTATATTACACCTGCCGGTTGGTCAGTAAGCTGTTGTGGGGGGTGTTAATAAGCCTTAAGTTGTGGTTAATAAGCCTTAAGTTGTGGTTAATAAGCCTTAAGTGGTGGTTGATAAGCCTTAAGTGGTGGTTGATAAGCCTTAAGCCCAACATCATTATACCCATTTACTCACCGTTTTGGGTTGTGCTAGATATCTTGGTTTGATCATTATTACATGAGTTACACTTTCATTAAAGATGGTTAAATTATCTTTAATTCTAAGAGGTGATATTTTCATAGTATTTCAATTTTAACTTGCTAGGAACAGCCTGAGTGTGCATATATTAGATCAGGCAAGAGGCTACGTTACTTACCAATAATTTTAATAATTTAAAATTAGTATTCCCACTAGGCTAGCAATTTTCATATTTAACTCCAGCTAATGTGGGGTGTTACAAGGACACGTCACCACTATGGATGTCACGAAAGTGAGCTCGATAGGAAACCCTCCAGGCCTCTTAACTAGTACGTCTCATTCTGCACGTTATGCCCCCCCCCCAACGTACACATTTCGAAGTACTATGAACAGTAGCTGCTCAGGTTAAGTTGGGTGGATGGTTTGGGCTCGTATGTATCTGGTCAGGTTAGCATTTTGTCCGTTGTGGCAAGTGCAACAGTGTCGGTATTGTCTCCTCTGTGTACCTCTTAGATGCTTAGAACCATCTTGGTCGTGGCTGCCCGGTTTTAGGGAGCGGCCAGGTGCCACGGGTTCCAGGAGCTGGTGCTAGACTAGTCATTCTATGGTACTGGTATGTGAGCGTGTGGTAATGGTTGGGGATTATTAGAGAGGTAAACATGCCTTACTTGCTCAGGCTGTACGCTGTAATTAACCCAGACACACGTAAACAAACATCACCGTGAGATTCACCTGCGCACACACACACATGTATTCACGTGCATACACACGCACATTTACGTATGCGTGTACAAACTAATGTGCACACCGGACATTGACGTGCACACACGTACATTCACGTATAAACACACACATTAACGTGCACACCCGCACATTAATGTGCACACATTAATGTGCACACACACACACACACACACACAACACACACACACACACACACACACACACACACACACACACACACACACACACACACACACACTATTTCTGGTAACTTTGATTTGTAGTGAGCGCATTGTGTAGGTAATATTTAGAGCACTGATTGCTAACAATAGTGAGGGGAAGGGGGGGGGGGGGGGTGGAGGAACCAGCTGGTGGTGAGATGTAACAACAGTAGTGAGTATCTGAGGGATGCCTGCAGTGTTAGCACCCGCTGGTGAAGAACCTTCCGAGTTCCACTTATTATTTCAGTTCCAGCAACTGATATTACTGTCGTTGAGGAGTTTGATCAGTTTAGTATGCGAGTGCAACGTGCTGATTTAGCGATTACTTCTGCTTCTTTATATTCTTTTCCTAGCAGGATTGATTGTCTCTTCTTATTAATATTGCATATTGTTGAAGAGTAAGGACAACCGCCTACTTTTCCCCCTAGTGGCCCAGCCACCTTGTAGTGCCATTAATGGACGAGAACCCTACATTTGTCATCAAACTTCACCTGCCAGTCTTTTGCTCTTTTTTAGAGCTTTTCTAATTGTCATCGTGTAACGATTGTGGATGTTCTGAATTTAATCCCTGTACTATTTTAATATCGGCAAATTTCCAAATGTTATCTGGACATGGCTGAGGCGTAGGACTACACCGAATTTCGCCAAAGATACTTGTTCTGATATTTAACATCTCGCTGGAAAAGAACTATCAGAACTTTAGAAGACTGGCAATATACAAACTAGACAGACATGAGCTACTAGACATCAAACCAGTGGCCTATATCATGAAAGTGACGGAAAAGACCATAAGAGGATAGAGGATAGTAGGACGTCTAGACAGAAGAGGCTTCATTACGTCTCACGAAAATGATTTTGTAATGGCAAATCTTTCCTCACAAACCTGACAATTTGAAGACAGATCCATAGTCACAACACCCTACATGACATATACAAGTTGGAGAAACAGACATGAGACAGAGAATGTGCTCCTGTGAATAATTAAGGGATTACTTAAGCGAAAAGACATGATTACTGCATACAAAATGGAAAAGACATGATTACTGCATACAAAATCCTATAGCAAATCTAAATGGAATAAACAACTTGTAATCAGTGGTACAAGAACAGAGAGGGGAGGACGATGGAACTTAGTAGCCAAATAAGACACTGAAAATAATGATTGTCGTCAGAATGGTAAAGAAATGGAATGCACAAAGCAGTGAAGCAGTCGGTCGACATAGATCCCATACTCAGCTTCAAATAATAATAATAATAATAATAATATAATAATAATTTGCGGAGCCCACTATTCTAGGGGAACGTATGCACCAGTAGATGAACGTTGTTGAGAAGCGGGTGCAAAGAGCTGAAGTTCAACCACAATAAGCCCAATCAGGTGAGTACGTTAACATTTTAGATAATGTTCTCAATACGTATATTTAGCCTGATTATTTCTATATTTTGTATTTTAGCCTCAACCAGTTGGTCCCATGGTGTAATGGTTAGCACTTTGGACTCTGAATCCAACAATCCGAGTTCGAGTCTCGGTGGGACCTGTATACTTTTATTTATACACAAACAGGAATGAAGGTTCATCTTGTACCGGAAGTCATTTTGGATACTGGATAGACACACGTTTACAACTCTAAAGACACGATAATCGATGTCATGCGGAAACGTAATATGCAGACCAAGCTGGAACTCGCTTTTACTCACCCCCGACCTCCGGGTATCTAATCTCCAACAGATACAAGGGTCATAATGTTAGTCTTACTAAGCATCACACAGAAGAGTCTGTCTCCTCTGATAGCCTACCTCTACTCGTTGTTATACCTATTACTTGTACTTAGGTGTATAAAAATTTAAGTATACATGGTTATAAACGTGTTAAGTGTGTTGCAGGTGCACATGTACTTGATTATATCGTTTCACACCTTCAGCTGTGCCTATTGTGCATTTGTAAAATTGTACCTAAAAATTGTTGTCATAAATTATTTTTAACTATCCATTGTATTGAGTCATATTTTATGTACACGCCAATATTTTTTTAATACTAATCTCTCTGTAGGCTTAACAAATCTGGATACACGCACTATTTAATACACCCGTAAAATCCTGATGCATTTATTGGCTTTCATAGGTGATAAACCTGATGCAAACATTGCTGGATTTAATTTGCAATTCCATTGCAACATTTTCTGTAGCTAAAATATTAACTGCTAGACAAATAAAAATGACATTCTTCCCAATGTAATTAAAAATAAAGATTAAATAATTATAATCATTCTGTCGGGGACAGGCAGGCTGTGTATATACATACGTTAGGCTTATATCATAGTGGAACCACTGACCCTCCCCAGGATGCAACCCCACAATAAGCTGACTAACTCATGCATACCTATGTGGTGAACAGTGGCATTAGGTGACAAGAAACCTGCCCAATCATTTGTCTCTCCCGGGATTCCCGATTGTGAATTGATAACGAACCCAACTGTATATGAAATATAATATTGGCCTGTCGGTGAAAAAATACAGATGTGTAAATGTTATTTTTTGGACTAGTACTGATTTCAGTCTTAAGAGGAAATTTATATAAACAAATTTGAAGCTGAAAATGAAATACCTATCTAAGTAAAAAATGTTCAAAATTAGTTTGCAGATTTAAAAACTGTTAAATTCGTACTTTAGCACGCATAAAGTGTTTTAATAGTTATTATATATTAATTTATTAGAAATATTCAATGGCAATGTACAATTTGTATGTGTATATATATGAGACTAAAATAATTTACCCACACCATTTCGGTAAATCTTGAAATTAACATAATGTGGTGCCGAAATGAATATTTTTTAGTGGCAAAATCAAAGACATAGCTAATTTAATGAGATACATTAAGAATTGTTGTTCTCTGAAACTCACCTGAATTCTACTGGGTTTTTAAAACCAAACCTCCACATAGACGCTCTTGAAGGTGGGTCCACGAGTCTCCCCTGACCCTCACAGAAAACCGCTAAAAGCCAACATTCACAGAAAACGAAAATCACTGATGTTAGGGGATACTTTGAGATGGCAGCTGCTAATTGCACCATGAGTGTCCATAATGCACTCAATGAAATATACTGAGTGTGTTCACGTAGGAGAGAAATTGACTCGCCATATCCTTAGTATTTTGTCATTGTTAATAAACGATAAAATACGAGTTAATTGAATTTTTTTTCTGAGGCACTAAATCATTGTTCCGGCCAAATTAATTATTAGCAGTGTTGACAGGCAGCAGCGCCACACATTCACAGATGCCTTTCTTTTATTTTTTTTTCTAAAAATCACCAGATTAAATACAACACCAAAACGAGCAGTTTGATTAATTATTGCCAGTAGTGAAAGCCACTATAGTGTTCCAGTTGCTGTAGAGTGCGGGATCTTGTTGTTGAGAGTTGTTACAACGCTGGCGAGGTAGTGAGTGGTGGCGGAGTGTTCACACACGCACCGGAATTACCATGACTGTCCCGGGCTGAGGTCCGCGGCGCTACTGTCCTCGCACTCCCCGTCGCCTGTCTAGTGATCCATTCATATGACAAGGTGCTGGCTCACCTGTGACCATGCACAACCACCCTGCAGTTCACGCGCTCTGCCTATTTCCACCCCCCCCTGCCTCTACCCACCACCATCCCCCCCTGCCTCTACCCACCACCTTCTACAGCAATACACACACAATAAGATTTTTATCTTGTTCGTGAGTGTAAATTTGTATAAATTTCGTGTGTGAACGATAGGGCGAAAGACGGGTAGACCTGCCAGTTGTTAGACTTAGGTGATCAGTGAGTCTGAGTGTGTGGTATGGTTAATATTTAAGCAGAACACGCCACTGGTGGAGTGCAAGTTCGGGAGCCTCGTTTCAGTGTTATAACGTCATATATATAACTACGCAAATTATACACAGTGTTTTCTAACAATGATTTGATTCATCGAAACGTAATTGTAATTGAAGACCAATGCTCGTGTCTATATCGAGATAAGTGTGATCCTGTGTACATAACCCATAGGAAATTACATCATTGTCTAGTTTCACAGGATGAGGTTCGTAGGGTTTTTAGGGAGATTATGTACTGTTGGGGTTCCATTCCAATCCCATGCCTATTTATTATTTAATAATTCTATCATTATTTAAGGGACTGAGAGACTGTTTGCAGCAGTAAGTGGTGAGCAGCAAGTTCACAGTCTTGATAATGTGATTATTAAAGCTCTTGGTAATGAGTCAAGCCTATAGAAAAGATTAGTTGGTAAAAAAAAGACAAGGATAGTCAGCTTATTAGACAAATTCACCCTTGAATGCGTAAACCTGCGCCATATACAATAGTACAGTCACGCCAAGGACAATACCAAGGACAGGCTCGAGGGCCAACACGCTACATTTAAGTTTGATAGATGGTAAGCAAGGGAAGTGCATCCGCTCACGTGGGTCCATGTACAACTTTCCCGCACCGGGGGGTCCTGGTACCAGTAGGTGGTTGTGTACGACTTGCCCACGCGGAGGCATAATTGTCATAATTATTATAAGCCATAAGTATTAAAACACAATAGGCTAAAAAGTGTGTACTGGGGCTAAGAAATAACCTGGTTGGCTGGTCAGTGCTGCCGCCTCTGTTTTAATAATGTTGGAACTCAAGCAGTAGATACAGGCCGAGCTATGAGAGGGGCGGGGGTCCAGGCTGCACCATTTGCCAGGTAATGTAGTGGAGCGCGAGGAGTCCCGCCCAACACTCCGGAAGACGTCCCAGTCAGTTGACTTCCTCAGCCAGCCGACAGTGGTTTGGTTTGGACTTTCTTTTTTATTCACGATTCGAGCGATTTATATTTTGTTTAGGTTTTCTTATCTGGGTGGCTGGGGGGAGGTAGGCTGGCCAGATGACCTGCTGTTGAGCATCCTGTCTCTTGCCGCCTCCGTCACCTCAAGCAGGACGTTAATTTGTCCTTTTTGCCCTCTTCCTATAAAAAGTTATAAATGGTAAATAAACTACAAAAGTTTCAAGTTAATTCGGTTAACATTCTGTTCCAGCAAAAGTGAATACTGTACATAAATCAGTAATCGTAAATGGTTGTGCATTTATAATTGACTTTACAAAATTAAGTATATTCCATGTTTGTAGATAAAAAAAATATAGATTAATATGCACTTATAACCCTGCATTATATATAAAATGTTAATGCTCTTTATGATAGGATAATGAATAAATGAAGAAAATATACAAACATTTGCAATTGTTACAATGATGACAACTGCATGTTACAATCCTTAAGATAGGACGCAGAAGACAATTATTCACTTGCGGGGCAGAGTAACAAAGCTTATTTTAGTTTTTTTTTAACAGGCCTAAATTTATTAATGCTTAAAATATGGGACATATTGATTTTCGTTATTCAATACAAGATATATACAAATCGAAAGATGTGACTTTCATATATTGAATATAACAGGAATTACTTTATCCCTTTAGCAGGATAATTGACATTATAAGCTATTACAAATGTAAATAATGATTTGGGTAAATCCAGTCTTCACAGTTTTATTTTGGAGAAACAGAATCGATAATGTGTTGGTCAACTTGGTGTTTAACTGTACCATTATTACCTTTGTGAACCATTATTACCGTTTTGTACCATTAATACCTTTGTGTACCATTATTACCTTTGTGAACCATTATTACCTTTGTGTGCCATTATTTGGTACCATTATTATAACCCATCTTCCTAAAATGATAATACTTAGTAATTGGTCAAAAGTACCAATATGTGGTGCTATATTTTCTCAAATATAAGTACAAGACGAAGACCAAAAAGTTCGTCTTGTACTTTCAGTTTGAGAGTCCAGAGAATATAATAAAAACCAAACTTAAACATTCCTCGGCCTAATATAGCACACACTCACACACATTATATATATATATATATAGCGCACATATGTACATTAGTCCTAAGATAGCATGTATTAGGCGGCCTAGAATTTCTAGCACAGGTTAGGTTCGAGTTTCATTTCGTATTTAGAAGGATGCCATTTGGGCTAATTCAGGAATACAAAGCGTGAACACTTGAGGATCCAACAGTACATATTGGTACTATTGACCAAATACTTATGCTGTAAGTACTATTATTTTATGAGGCTGGGCTGCATTATTATGTGAATAATTCTGCCTTCCCAATATTTATAAAAGTGTCAAGTTATACATTTGAGTTAAACACGAGATCAATAAAACATTTCCAGTGATCGAAGTTAAAAAATAACAATTGTTTAATAATACTTTTATTAATTTCATCATATATACGATACAGTATTAAATTTGAAAAACTCAATAATTAACGTTAATGGCACGATGTTTCTAGAATGTAAGAATTTACAAGAAAAAATACTGTACTTCAAATAAACTATTCGGTTGTACTCCATTACAAAAAAGTAAATATTTGGTAATTTAACAGTAAGAAACTTTTTTGTAATCAAATTTTGTAACATTACTATATTTGGGTTAGCGATATCAAAGTATAATGCGACAAACAAAATAAGTTAGTTATATTTGCGTCCAAATTATAAATGACTTAGCTTTGTCTTTAATATATATTTTTCCATGAATTTAATCTTTAGACATATAATTTATAAAATAAATTACAACTTTTTGAGTAAAACTAGTTAAAAATTATGTTATAGAAAAACACACTGATACAAGCAATAACCATTTTCCTAGATTTAATAATCATTAGTTTATATCACAAGATATCATAAAAACTCCTATGTAAATAAATAAATAAATAAATGTTTATTCAGGTAAGGTATATACATACAAGTGAGGTTACATTAATGGATCGAATTATAGGTAGAGCTAGTACATACAATGCCTAAAGCCACTATTACGCAATGCGTTTCGGGCAGAGCAATGTCGTCTTCATAAAGTACTCAATAGGTTAGACACGCAGCAATTATTGTCTGCCTGACTGATTCGTACTCAAAGAATCACTGCGGCGATGGTTCGTATAGAGAAAACTTGATTTACCCAAAGCTTAAGTAAAGCCAAGAATGCTTTATTTAAAATGGCGAATTCTGGCATAGCCGCCAAGATCGAAATAAAATGGAAAAGGTTCTCGATTTTATAACTGATGAATTCGGCCCTTTCCTTATGAAGAGATTAAACAATGCTCAACTGACAGTTTCTAGAAAGACGAATAGAAATGGTTAACATGATTTAAATATATTAATGGATAAAAAGAAATTACAAATGGGATATAAATAAAGTTTTGATTGTATTGGCACAAAATATTAAGCGAAACAATGGATATAAATTGGCTAAGTTTAGATTCAGGAAAGATCTGGGTAAATATTGTTTCGGAAACTGAATTGTAAATTTATGGAGCAAATTGCCGAGTAATACAACGGATGTGGGATCCCTGGATTGTTTTGTGCATTGGTAAGATGTATTTAAATCCACCCAAACTCGTACATGAGAACTAGCTCGTGTGCGCCAATTGGCCTTCTGCAGTTTCATGTATTATGTTCCATCCCGTCCTCAGACCAAGTCCATTCCATCCAGCGGTCGACCCCAAAGACGCACTCATCAATTTTAACATTCTGTTTATTCAAAACAAACTTTTCTCAAATATAAATTATTATTATATATATTAGCATATTGTGCAGATTTAGGCACTGGTTAGTTTAGGTGTTTAGGTTCTGTTGCCGATTATTTGTAGTTCGTCGGTGAAGCATTTACAGCGTTGTGGTTTGAACAAAAGTAGTCAATTATGCCGGAAGTGTTCGGAAGTGATCAGTTGTGAGTCATTATCTTGAGGTTATCTTGAGATGATTTCGGGGCTTTGCGTCCCCGCGGCCCGGTCCTCGACCAGGCCTCCTTTTTGTTACACATTCCCAGGAAGCAGCCCGTAGCAGCTGTCTAACTCACAGGTACCTATTTACTGGTAAGTAACAGCGGCATCAGGGTGAAAGAAACTCTGCCCATTTGTTTTCGCCTCCACCGGGGATCGAACCCGGAACCTCAGGATTACGAATTCGAAGCACTGTCCACTCAGCTGTCAGGCGTGTGTTAACCGTTTTAATTTCATAAACGTGGTTAAGCGGGTGCATGGAATGGACTTTGGCCTTTGTTTATGAGGACGGGCTGGCTGTTATCATGTCCTTCGAGGCAATGGGGTACGATTGCTGTTTTCCCGTGATGATGATGTATTGTGAATGATACAACTAATAACAGAGTGATAATTGTTTATTTTGATATGCAAAACCTTACTCCTGAGACGGAAGGAATATGAAAGTAAAATTAATGAAGGGATGAATGCGATATTGACACAGTGTTATGGAATTAGGAAAATGCAATATTAAAGGAAAATAAGAAGGGATGGGAACTATCAGGGGAGAGCGCCAAGCCACTGCGAATATAT
The DNA here is from genome assembly GCA_020271785.1 of Procambarus virginalis. Classification (NCBI taxonomy): domain Eukaryota; kingdom Metazoa; phylum Arthropoda; class Malacostraca; order Decapoda; family Cambaridae; genus Procambarus; species Procambarus virginalis. The sequence continues at coordinate 838,144 of WNGS01163731.1, forward strand.
AGCACTGGGAAGGGATCAGGATAAGGATTTGGGGTGAAACAGGGGGAAGGAATGGTGTCCAATCACTTGGACGGACCTGGGGATTGAACGCCGACCTGCATGATGCGAGACCGTCGCTTGTGTCCAATATTTTGAAATGCCTGCAATTAACACGGTAAATTCAAATGTCTGGGTCACTTAAATCACTTATCTTACTTCAATCCTTTAAATCTCACTATCCAGCGATGTTGAATCCTAAGTTAACCATTAACACCACGAAACTGCCTGAACCACGCCACTTCAACACACGTAAATTAATTTAAGAATGTCATACATCTGAATCTTATTTGCGCTATCGCTCTCTACGGTCACGGGGCTCGACGCTGCCCTCGACACGCTGGCAGTAATGAGGCGATGATCAATCATCCATACACATTCACCTGGGCTCTGGGAGACTCGAACCGCAAGTCCGAGGCCGAACGTTTTACCGATGTAAAGCAGTAATATCATTAATATCAAGACATAAAACTTGCTGACAATTTAATCCGTACAACCTTTTAAGTAATCAAGAGATTGAGTGTGCCATAATTGTTATTAATTATTGCTTAAACTGACATTAAACAAATTCTAATGTGAGGAAGACAGTTTTAAAACATATACATAATCTTAGCTCTGTGCTGTTATATATGTTCTTGTTATATATGTTATATATGCTCTTCTGTTCCTTTCTATCTTTCTCTTCACCTCTTTCTCTTCGCCATAAAATCTTCTGCAGTTTTTCTTTTCTTACGTTATTTCGTTCTGATGATTTACTTCTTACATTCTCGCCTTGCTCGTCTCTAGCCTTAGACTGACTCTAGTGTTCACCCCTTGATGATTGTCCTAACACACTTCACGACGAGTGAAATCCACGAGGTTGTGAGGACGCTGGATGATGAGTGAATACCGAAGGGTAGCGGGAGGTGAAGTGTGGTGTATGTGGGCGGGACGTGAGGGAGACGGGCAGTAGTGGAAGTGACCTACTGACCCCTCACAATGGAGGGACGCTTGACTTCGGACATTCAAAATATTTTGATGAATAAATGATGTCAAAGGAATATGGTAACAAATTTGTACTGATAAATTAAATACAAATTTGTAAGTTTAGAGGCATAGAGAGTATATTTGTTCACAGAAAGGAACATAATATAGTAAAAATTAAAATTAAACAGACTATAAGTCAAAGTATCCACAAAATCAACAGAACTCGAGCCAAGTGATCGTGTTGCCCTCAAGTCACAGTTCTAAGTGTCGGTCAAGTGCAAGTGCATTTGTGTGCACACAAATACTCTTATCAACAGATGGAGCCAAGATTTGTTACCTTGAATGATTTGCTGACATTTCCACATCACGTGAGATGAATCTTCACCTCCATGGAATCATTTTAAACATAAAGCCTCCATGAACCCTGAAGACCTACTACTTAACAGACTACCCATATAAAGACTGGGATTTTTCATTTTATTTTTGTATAAACTTGTTTTGATACATATATGGAGAGTGGAGAGTGAATATTGAATGGGAGGGGGAGGGAGAGAACGAACTTGTTTTAAAAAGCATTTTAATAGATCAACTAGGCGCCTGGCCTATGTAAAGTTGACCCAGCATTTGACTGCAATACTTGGTGTTGACGAGCTAGACTTCACACACAAGATCTGGGGTTGATCATCGAGATGTGATGTTATGCCTCTGACTAATGTCTCTGTGTGTGAATACTTTTAATGATTTTGCATTTTTGTCTGAAAAGGCTTTAATTCAAGAAATCTATAGAAATATGTAGTGCGTACACTCAGTGTTTTGCCTTGAGCTGTTGAATTTACGTTTACTTCATTTAATGAAAATTGCATGAAGGTCCAGTGTTGAGAGCCCAGGAGGCAGCATTATCCCGAGGAAGGGACTGATCCTTGAGACTCGACTCCCTCCCTGTGGTGGTGGACGTCAGAGCTGGTACATCAGTCTTACTTGTTACGAGTTTAATACTAGTCGAATGATACATTTTTCCCATTTGTATTTTGTATACTGATTTCTTAGCTCCTGTCGTCATCAACAAAGACCAAAAGCGATTCCATGCTGAGGGTTAAACTGAATCATGGTATTTTATTATTAAAATTATTAATTTATTAAATGTTTTATAATTTCTTACGATGGCGGACTGTGATTCTGTAGCGGGCTGTATGATTCTGTAGCGGGCTGTATGATTCTGTAGCGGGCTGTATGATTCTGTAGCGGGCTGTATGATTCTGTAGCCGACTGTGTGATTCTAATTTCCCAAAAGTAGCTTTCAGTCACTGGATGGGGGGTTTCATTTTAAATTTCCAAATCGAATTTAATAAGATTGATATAAAATTCACTACTAATGGTTATTCTACAATGCCAAACTGGGTTAGTAACATAAATATTACCGCTTAGCTGTTATGTAGAATGTAGCCTGATTTATGAGCAATAGTCACATCCACGTCGCTTAAACTGAGTCTTCTAGTGGACCAGTCTGCAATGGCGTCGTAGCGTGCCTCGTGTTGCATCAGGTAATCTGCTTCTAATGTCTCCTTCCCCTTCAATTTCACCTGTCAAATAAACACACCGTAATATACCGTCACCTATATATGACGGCTATATCAGGGGAAAGAGATTATATTTAAATAATTTAAGCTTACTCGTTTCGGGTGGCTTGCCCCGTTCATAACAGGTCAACCCTTATCTATATTAATGGCCATAAATGGTATGATATTACAGGCCAGTCGGGTCAATCCTTATTGCTAGCAAAATCATGTTAATAGGAGGAGATTCTGGAGTCCTCAAACACTATGATTCGTGGGAAGTGTTGAAGGAGCTGGTATGAGCGTGCTCGCAGCCAGGCTTGTTATCAATTGATGGCGTCTCCCTCCCGCTCCAGGGGACGCGTCCTCGGGAAATGGTTGTCTGTCTTTTATCGACAGTGGGAAGGAGACCTTGTTTTTATCTGTGATTTAATTACATCCAATCTTGGAGAATTGGTTATCTTCTGGTATCCAGACTGGCGTTTTAAAGATTATTGGATATAAATTTGATAGGCAAATAGAAATTAGGTGTTGTGGCAAGAGGTCACATTTTCTAAGAGAGGCTATGAAATTAATTTTTTTTACATGATTAACTATGGTAATTATGTTTAGTAGTAATTGGTGTCGAAATTTCCGACACGTGCAGCCGCCAAACTCCGTTTATGAATGAAAAGCGCTTTACGTCCGACTCGCAACTAATAGCGTTTTAACATTTCTCAAAGTGCTTTGCTGACGACCTCTTCCAACTGTAACCCAGTAAATGGCTCGCCCATGTACTGCCACTCAGTGGGCGGTGCGTTGACGTGGTGAGCGGGCTCTCGCGGGCTGCACAAGCGAAATAACCCCCATGCCCTATGTTAGCCATGTATGGAGACCTGTAAATTACCTTATGTGCCTTCATATGGGAGTTGAGCTCAACCCAGCTTTTGTAGCTGCTGAAGGGCTATTTCTTTGGTGAGGGAGGGGGGGGGAGGGGGAGAAACGAGACGTTCAATACGCCCACCTGAACCAATCGGCTCATCTGGGTAGCTCAGCCTCGTTAGATATCCGGTCAAGTGGGTATGGTGGGGTTGGTGTCCCTACTGGTCCCTGGCATATCATTCTGCCCCTCAGTGGTGACTCATGTATGCTGTTCCAGTTACCCCTGAGGTTGTTTGCCTTCATCTTGGTCATACCTTGATGGGGTTCTGGGAGTTCTTCTACTCCCCAAGCCCGACCCGAGGCCAAGCTTGACTTCTGACAGCTTGGCCCAACAGGCTGTTGCTTGGAGCGGCCCGCAGGCTCTCATATCCATCACAGCCCGGTTGGTCCGGCTTTTCTTGAAGAAAAATATCCAGTTTTATCCTAAATACGTCCACGTTTGTTCCGGCAATATTTCTTATGCTCGCTTGGAGGATGTTTAACAATCGTGGACCTCTGATTTTCATGCAGTGTTCTCTGATTATGCCTATGTCATCACTTTTCTTTCCATATCGTTTACTCCAGTATGTTGTAATTTTACTGTGTAAATTTGGGACCTGCCCTCAAGTATTTTCCGTTTATATATTACGATATCTCGCATCTCCTTTATAAAGAGTACATTGGAGAGCTTTAGACGACCCCAATAGTTGAGGTGCTTTATCGTGTTTGTGTATGCCGTATATGTTCTCTGTATCCCCTCTTTCAGCAATCTCTCCTGCTCTGAAGGGGGAAGCGAGTACTGAGCAGTACTCAAGACGGGACAACACAAGTGATTTGAAGAGAACAACCATTGTGATGGGATCCCTGGATTTGAAAGTTCTCGTAATCCACCCTATCATTTTCCTGGCCGACGCAATATTTGCTTGGTTATGCTCCCTAAACGTTAGGTCGTCAGACATCATTATTCCCACCTTGCCTTAACGAGCCAAGCCAGAGGATTAGGCACAAATGACTAAACCAAATTAACGATTGTCCGTCTGAAATATGACGGACAATTGTTAACTATTCACCTTTGTGCACGCAACAGTAAATGGGTACCTGGTTGCTAACCGATTGGCGGGTCGTGTTCCATTGAAAATTAAGGGGTGTAAGCCTTAGCATGAGCTGCGGAAAGGGAAAGTTCTCAGCTTGTTAACAGGAGTCAGAAATGGTCTGTTCCAGCACCCACCTGTTTAAAAAAGAAAAATTTGCGTGAGACTGCGAAGAACTGTTACCAGTTTTCAGGCACGTTAAGGTGAGGCGCCAGTCAGCGAGTTAAGTGCTCGAGGAGCAACTTCGCTCACCACTAATGTCCGGAAGAAACCAGACTTCAAATATATTGACAGGCAAACAGCTCACGACCTCAATAAGGGTAACTTTCGTAGACACTTCCAACACCAGAGTCCATGTGGCCTGCAGTCTGGAGTACAAGTTCTCATCCTAAAAAAAATAACTGCTTTTATTTGCAACGCTGGTCGCAGCGAGCAACACAATGTAACAAATCAGGATTTAGTTTGGTACTGAAAAAATGAGGCAAGTTTGATGTGGGCGGCTCACGTGCTGCACGAGCATCATCAGGACACTGTCAAGTAACAAGATGAACGAAGCGTATTCCTATAAACGGAAGTCACAAAAAAAAAAAAAATATATATATATATATATATATATATATATATATATATATATATATATATATATATATATATATATATATATATAATTGAAGATGCCGAGGGATCTAAATATATAGACGAATATGCACCATGCAGCCACACTCCTGGGATAACATAGATCGTCGTATCACAGCGAAATGAGATCATATAGTTTAAGTAACACTAATTCATTAGTTTATGGACATATTACCGGCGTTGGGAATGATAATGTTCTTTTCTGATAAATAGCTACAAATGCGAGTACAAATTATAATACTGTAGGAATACGTGTACACTGGAGAAGTCAAACTTCATGTGGGCTACTAACTTTATCCTCCTCCACTTATAAACACACACACATCCACTAGTCTATCATTTGGTCAACTTTATACTTTACATATACTATAAAGTGAAGAAATGGTTGGTACCTGGCCTCTCATAATTATTGGTGGCAGGAACTGAAGGTTGATAGGTTAACAACACAAGATAATAGATAAAGGAGCATCTCTCTCCCCGTGAAGGACAATACCCAACTGACAACCAAAACCATAAAAATGTCAACAACACAACACTCGACTTCTAGTGACATCTATTGGAGCCACACTAATTTAGACTACAAGTATTTATTACGTGGGGGGGGGGAACTAATTTTTATTTTCATTATAATAGATGTATTGTCGTACTAAATTGTCGTAAACCACTACAACTCCAGGAAGGAACTGACATCTTACAGAAATGTTACATAGATAAATATCACGCAAGTACGATGCTCAAATAAGTCAACAAATGTACGGAGATGTACATTCACAATCGACTTGAGAATGGTCCAGGACGGACCGGAACGTCGTCGTCCCTTAACTTTCTAGTGTGTGGTTTGTTCAACATATTTCAGCCACGTTATTGTGACTCCTCGTCTGCATATATACTAAGGATAGAAAATATAAGCTCTTAAACGTGTAGACCAAAATTCTACCATCGGCAGCAATTGCCAGGACGCTAACAGGGTGAGATGGGGGGGGGAGGAGGAGGTAGTCATATTTGTTCCTGGTAATCATGAGACGAACAAGTCTGTCACGAAGATTTCGCCCAAATGATTGATGAGGTACATGATGATTGTGCTACATTTTTTTTAGTATATGTACTGCCGAAGCGAGTAGTGATTGTGCTACAGATGGCGGCGTTTGATGCTTGGTATAGGTTTATCAGACTCGTGTGGTGTGACCATGACACTGTTGATCTGAACTATAGGAGCACATACGGGATTATAAGGTGAAGCGGCACACGAAGATATGGTGAAAGCTGAGAGGTGGGCAATGTTGCAGCACCTGCAGGAGCCCACTAGGTGGTCTGCTGCAGGTGGGCCAAAGTGTAGGGTACACCTTGACCCACCGCCGACGGGACTACCGTCGGCGAGGCTGGCAGTACCACCAATAAGCTACGTGGAGTCTAGTGGCGGTGAGACATGTAGTAACACCAGTAGGCGACGTTGAAGACGAGGAAGGCGGCTGGGAAGAGGTAGCGGGAGAGTTCGTCGATCCTGCAGGCGAGGAGGCGGTAGCGGCGGGTGTCGGCCTGGCTGATGGAGAACTCGGCCACGTCTGCTGCCGGAGAGGCCTGTGACGCCTGGTCACCTCCGCGGCCGTTCTGCTGCTCGCCCCCGACACACACACCGCAAATACAGGAGGGAATTAGTAGTGTGAACAGTTAAAGATACACAGGCTGGGGCAAAGAAACGGAGAGGGTTAAGGAAGCAGGAACAAGAAGGAAAACTGAAGGAAGGAAACCAGGTAATGGCGACAGGAGAAGGCAGGAACTGGAATGCGAAGGAAACATGAACTGTTAGCGTGTGAAGGAATCGGAAACTGGAAGGAAAGTATGAAAGAAACAGGAATTGTAAGTAAATATTAAGAGGCAGAAGAGACCCGATGGGGCCAAGGCAGTCAAGTTAAACATTACAGCGCCTAAATGATTATGTTGAAAATCACACACAAGATCTGCCTGACCAAATTATATAAATTATAACTATTAAATAAAGTACGTTCCAGGCTAACAATTTCCCAAGAACTAAATTATAAATGTATCGAGAATGCTTCAGCTGGAGTGTCCATAACATAACCCGATAATCTAGTGGATACATTAGCCAAGGGGCACTATCAGGGAAAAGCGTCAAGCCATTACGACTATATAGCACTGGGCAACCCGTCCTCGCAAATTCGTATAGTCAATATTGACTTATTAAATATGTGCATAGGTGACATACTAAACATAATAGTTTACCTTGAAAAGCTTCATAGAAAACACCGACCTTACCTAACCTTGTTAGTATGTTAAGATAAGCATCTTATTGCTTCGTAATTACAATTATTACTTAACCTATACCTATAATAGGTTAAGTAACAATTGTAATTACGAAGCTATAAGATGCTTATCTTAACATACTAACAAGGTTAGGTAAGGTCGGTGTTTTCTATGAAGCTTTTCAAGGTAAACTATTATGTTTAGTATGTCACCTATGCACATATTTAATAAGTCAATATTGACTATACGAATTTGCGAGGACGGGTTGCACTGGAAAGGGGTCAGGATAAGGATTTGGGATGGGAAGGGGTTAAGGAATGGTGCTCAATTACTTGGACGGTTGGGGATTAACGCCGACCAGCATGAAGCGAATCCGTCGCTCTACCGTCCAGCCCAAGTGGTTAGGCATTAGCCAAGCTGCAGCGAGTTTACCGTCATGGAAACATCTTCACCAGCTGGCGTTGGGAAGTGATATTTATGAAAAATGTAAATACAGTAAATTCATCTGAAATTTACACTACTCTATGTATTATGCCAGTTAGTTACGACCCATCCTAGGCGAGGATGAGTAACACTGGCCGTGAGTGAGCAACACTGGCCGTGAGTGAGCAACACTGGCCGTGAGTGAGCAACACTGGCCGTGAGTGAGCAACACTGGCCGTGAGTGAGTAACACTGGCCGTGAGTGAGCAACACTGGCCGTGAGTGAGCAACACTGGCCGTGAGTGAGTAACACTGGCCGTGAGTGAGTAACACTGGCCGTGAGTGAGCAACACTTGGTAATGATCAAATTTGTATTAGGTTGGATACAAGTTTTAAAGAGAGGAATCTTGGAAAGTTTCCCCTCAACAACAATAATAAACAGAAAGTATCAAGCCATTAAGACTATATAGAATCCCGAAGCTTCTCCGAAACCTAGTCGAGGTTTCATACAATTCCCCCCTGCACCCGGGCTCTGTCAACCAGATGTTCACCTCTACACCCTTACTGGTAGATTTACTACGCTTACATACTACGCCAATGTAGAACATCTGGTTGACAGAGTCCGGATGTATGGGGGAATTGTGTGAGACTATATAGCACTTTGTCTCGCACTAGGATAACACTGACGACATCTCCCGTCACGCAGGGTGCAGTCGCACCTCCACAGATCTCCAGTATCATCTATTGATACTGGTAATGGCTCAAAAGGGCTACCACTTACGGGCTATTCATGCCTGTGCCACCTTTTGGGTGGCTTAATCTTCATCAATCACTACGATAAGAGCAGGATAAGGCTTTGGGATGGGACGGGACGGGGGGATAAGGAATGATGCCCAACCACCTGGACGGTCGGGGATTGAACGCCGACCTGCATGAAACGAGACCGTCGCTCTACCGTGATTGTGGGGAACCGGGCACGCGACACGGGCAGCTTAGGGCCTAGTGACTGATGCTTGTCGTTCATTCCCAATAGTGCAGGAGAAACGTGAAACACTTCGTGTTATTGTGGCCAGGGTATGGTCCAGGGGGGGGGCATGTGGCCAGGGTATGGTCCAGGGGGCATGTGGCCAGGGTATGGTCCAGGGGGAATGCGGCCAGGGTATATTCCGCGAGACTTATTACTAAAGTGCGCTTCGGGAGAATTGTTCCTATAGTTCAATTACAGATTATGTACTGGCAGAATTAACAGGCATATTCTAATATGGCAGAAATCTGTTTAAATATTGCCCCCGTATCTGGAAGACTGGACCTACCGGCATGAGCTCCATCCAGCTGTCGGAGGTGGTCTTGGAGCGGCAGGGTTGTGACAGGCGGTGCTGAGCTTCTTGCGCCAGTAGTAGTTCACCACCGTGAACTCCAGCAGCGCCGCGAAGATGAACGCCGTGCACACACCCATCCAGATGTCCAGCGCCTGGGGGTACACCGCGCAGTTAATGGGCTGAGGAACGTGAGATGGGTGAGGGGGGGGGGAGAGAATGGGTGGATAAAGTTCATACAGAGGGGGGGGGGGGGGTAGAAGGGGTGAGGGGGCCGGACAACACCACTACAACACACCCACCACCACCACCACCACCACCACCACCGCTACACCACCACCACTGCTACAATACACCCACCACCACCACCACCACCACCACCGCTACACCACCACCACCACTGCTACACCAAAGGGACCAAAGAGCCAGAGCTCAACCCCCGCAAGCACAACTAGGTGAGTACAACTAGGTGAGTACCACCACCACCACCACCACTGCTACACCACCACCACCACTGCAACAATACACCCACCACCACCACCACCACCACCACCACCACCACCACCACCACCACTGCAACAATACACCCACCACCACCACCACCACCACCACCACCACCACCACCACCACTGCTACACCACCACCACCACCACCACCACCACCACCACCACCACCACTGCAACAATACACCCACCACCACCACCACTACCACACTACTACTAATAAAACTTGACTCACCTTGATATAAGAGACTTGTGGAATTTTCAGCTGCGTCTCTGGAAATAAAAAGAAATATTGTATGTGTTGGTCCAGAAGAATATGTTAATTGTTTACATTACAACAGTGTTGCCCTGAAATCCGTGTCAAAGACGTTTACATCTGTAAATTTGCAAAGTATTGTTTAGTACATTGTGTATATAGTCTAAAACATCGATATTTTGACTCTGTGTAATTATAAGTATTATTCTGTGTGGAAGAGAGCACGGGCGAGAGGAAATCGGAATGAACTGGAATGGGAGAAGAAGCGTGAGAGGTGGCTAGATCATATTAGACAAAGGTACAGCACAGAAAAGACGGCGGGTGAATTATTACATTACAGTCTCTAGCAGCGAGGGAGACCTGCACACTCATTGTCGCATGGGTGACGTGGTCTCTCATCCCAGCATGGGTGAGCTGGTCTCTGATCGTCTCAGCATGGGTGACCTGGGCTGCCCGGGACCGTCTCTGGTAGATGAGTATAATATGTGCGCAACAACCATATTTCTATCTTACATTTGATCAGGTAGATGTATAACACAACTTGGCCGTCTCCCACTGAGAACACCCCACTGGTCAAGTGTTTTCCGGTTCTTTTAATCGTTTCCTTCCTTTAATTATCTGGTGCAGCGTCCGGGAGCGTAAGGGAGCGGACGTGCTCAGGGGATCACAGCGGGCATCAGCGTGGGGGAGCGGACGCTCTCAGGGGATCACAGTGGGCATCAGCGTGGGGGAGCGGACGTACGCTCAGGGGATCACAGTGGGCATCAGCGTGGGGGAGCGGACGCTCTCAGGGGATCACAGTGGGCATCAGCGTGGGGGAGCGGACGCTCTCAGGGGATCACAGTGGGCATCAGCGTGGGGGAGCGGACACGCTCAGGGGATCACAGTGGGCATCAGCGTGGGGGAGCGGACGTGCTCAGGGGATCACAGTGGGCATCAGCGTGGGGGAGCGGACGCTCTCAGGGGATCACAGCGGGCATCAGCGTGGGGGAGCGGACGCTCTCAGGGGATCACAGCGGGCATCAGCGTGGGGGAGCGGACGCTCTCAGGGGATCACAGCGGGCATCAGCGTGGGGGAGCGGACGCTCTCAGGGGATCACTGCGGGCATCAGCGTGGGGGGAGCGGACACGCTCAGGGGATCACAGTGGGCATCAGCGTGGGGGAGCGGACACGCGCAGGGGATCACTGCGGGCATCAGCGTGGGGGAGCGGACACGCGCAGGGGATCACAGCGGGCATCAGCGTGGGGGAGCGGACGCTCTCAGGGGATCACTGCGGGCATCAGCGTGGGGGAG
>WNGS01163731.1:855016-868146 GCA_020271785.1 Procambarus virginalis
TTGTTGAATAAATGATTCAAAGGAATATGGTAACAAATTTGTACTGATAAATTAAATACAAATTTGTAAGTTTAGAGGCATAGAGAGTATATTTGTTCACAGAAAGGAACATAATATAGTAAAAATTAAAATTAAACAGACTATAAGTCAAAGTATCCACAAAATCAACAGAACTCGAGCCAAGTGATCGTGTTGCCCTCAAGTCACAGTTCTAAGTGTCGGTCAAGTGCAAGTGCATTTGGTGCACACAAATATATTCTTATCAACAGATGGAGCCAAGATTGTTACCTTGAATGATTTGCTGACATTCCACATCACGTGAGATGAATCTCACCTCCATGGAATCATTTTAAACATAAAGCCTCCATGAACCCTGAAGACCTACTACTTAACAGACTACCCATATAAAGACGGATTTTTCATTTTATTTGTGATAAACTTGTTTGATACATATATGGAGTGGAGAGTGAATATTGAATGGGAGGGGGAGGGAGAGAACGAACTTGTTTTAAAAAGCATTTTAATAGATCAACTAGGCGCCTGGCCTATGTAAAGTTGACCCAGCATTTGACTGCAATACTTGGTGTTGACGAGCTAGACTTCACACACAAGATCTGGGGTTGATTATCGAGATGTGATGTTATGCCTCTGACTAATGTCTCTGTGTGTGAATACTTTTAATGATTTTGCATTTTTGTCTGAAAAGGCTTTAATTCAAGAAATCTATAGAAATATGTAGTGCGTACACTCAGTGTTTGTGCCTGAGCTGTTGAATTTACGTTTACTTCATTTAATGAAAATTGCATGAAGGTCCAGTGTGAGAGCCCAGGAGGCAGCATTATCCCGAGGAAGGGACTGATCCTTGAGACTCGACTCCCCTCCCTGTGGTGGTGGACGTCAGAGCTGGTACATCAGTCTTACTTGTACGAGTTTAATACTAGTCGAATGATACATTTTTCCCATTTGTATTTTGTATACTGATTCTTAGCTCCTGTCGTCATCAACAAAGACCAAAAGCGATTCCATGCTGAGGGTTAAACTGAATCATGGTATTTTATTAATAAAATTATTAATTTATTAAATGTTTTATAATTTCTTACGATGGCGGACTGTGATTCTGTAGCGGGCTGTATGATTCTGTAGGGCTGTATGATTCTGTAGCGGGCTGTATGATTTCTGTAGCGGGCTGTATGATTCTGTAGCCGACTGTGTGATTCTAATTTCCCAAAAGTAGCTTTCAGTCACTGGATGGGGGGTTCATTTTAAATTTCCAAATCGAATTTAATAAGATTGATATAAAATTCACTACTAATGGTTATTCTACAATGCCAAACTGGTTAGTAACATAAATATACCGCTTAGCTGTTATGTAGAATGTAGCCTGATTTATGAGCAATAGTCACATCCACGTCGCTTAAACTGAGTCTTCTAGTGGACCAGTCTGCAATGGCGTCGTAGCGTGCCTCGTGTGGCATCAGGTAATCTGCTTCTAATGTCTCCTTCCCCTTCAATTTCACCTGTCAAAAAACACACCGTAATATACCGTCACCTATATATGACGGCTATATCAGGGGAAAGAGATTATATTTAAATAATTTAAGCTTACTCGTTTCGGGTGGCTTGCCCCGTTCATAACAGGTCAACCCTTATCTATATTAATGGCCATAATGGTATGATATTACAGGCCAGTCGGGTCAATCCTTATTGCTAGCAAATCATGTTAATAGGAGGAGATTCTGGAGTCCTCAACACTATGATTCGTGGGAAGTGTTGAAGGAGCTGGTATGAGCGTGCTCGCAGCCAGGCTTGTTATCAATTGATGGCGTCTCCTCCCGCTCCAGGGGACGCGTCCTCGGGAAATGGTTGTCTGTCTTTTATCGACAGTGGGAAGGAGACCTTGTTTTTATCTGTGATTTAATTACATCCAATCTTGGAGAATTGGTTATCTTCTGGTATCCAGACTGGCGTTTTAAAGATTATTGGATATAAAATTTGATAGGCAAATAGAAATTAGGTGTTGTGGCAAGAGGTCACATTTCTAAGAGAGGCTATGAAAGTAATTTTTTTACATGATTAACTATGGTAATTATGTTTAGTAGTAATTGGTGTCGAAATTTCCGACACGTGCAGCCGCCAAACTCCGTTTATGAATGAAAAGCGCTTTACGTCCGACTCGCAAACTAATAGCGTTTTAACATTTCTCAAAGTGCTTTGCTGACGAAACTCTTCCAATTGTAACCCAGTAAATGGCTCGCATGTACTGCCACTCAGTGGGCGGTGCGTTGACGTGGTGAGCGGGCTCTCGCGGGCTGCACAAGCGAAATAACCCCATGCCCTATGTAGCCATGTATGGAGACCTGTAAATACCTTATGTGCCTTCATATGGGAGTTGAGCTCAACCAGCTTTTGTAGCTGCTGAAGGGCTATTTCTTGGTGAGGGAGGGGGGGGGGGGAGGGGGAGAAACGAGACGTTCAATACGCCCACTGAACCAATCGGCTCATCTGGGTAGCTCAGCCTCGTTAGATATCCGGTCAAGTGGGTATGGTGGGGTTGGTGTCCCTACTGGTCCCTGGCAATCATTCTGCCCCTCAGTGGTGACTCATGTATGCTGTTCCAGTTACCCCTGAGGTTGTTTGCCTTCATCTTGGTCATACCTTGATGGGGTTCTGGGAGTTCTTCTACTCCCCAAGCCCGACCCGAGGCCAAGCTTGACTTCTGACAGCTTGGCCCAACAGGCTGTTGCTTGGAGCGGCCCGCAGGCTCTCATATCCATCACAGCCCGGTTGGTCCGGCTTTTCTTGAAGAAAAATATCCAGTTTATATCCTAAATACGTCCACGTTTGTTCCGGCAATATTTCTTATGCTCGCTTGGAGGATGTTTAACAATCGTGGACCTCTGATTTTCATGCAGTGTTCTCTGATTATGCCTATGTCATCACTTTTCTTTCCATATCGTTTACTCCAGTATGTTGTAATTTTACTGTGTAAATTTGGGACCTGCCCTCAAGTATTTTCCGTTTATATATTACGATATCTCGCATCTCCTTTATAAAGAGTACATTGGAGAGCTTTAGACGACCCCAATAGTTGGTGCTTTATCGTGTTTGTGTGTGCCGTATATGTTCTCTGTATCCCCTCTTTCAGCAACCTCTCTGCTCTGAAGGGGAAGTGAGTATGAGCAGTAGACGGGACGTCTCTGTATCCCCTCTTCAGCAGCTCTGAAGGGGGAGCGAGTACTGAGCAGTACTCGAGACGGGACAACACAAGTGATTTGAAGAGAACAACCATTGTGATGGGATCCCTGGATTTGAAAGTTCTCGTAATCCACCCTATCATTTTCCTGGCCGACGCAATATTTGCTTGGTTATGCTCCCTAAACGTTAGGTCGTCAGACATCATTATTCCCACCTTGCCTTAACGAGCCAAGCCAGAGGATTAGGCACAAATGACTAAACCAAATTAACGATTGTCCGTCTGAAATATGACGGACAATTGTTAACTATTCACCTTTGTGCACGCAACAGTAAATGGGTACCTGGTTGCTAACCGATTGGCGGGTCGTGTTCCATTGAAAATTAAGGGGTGTAAGCCTTAGCATGAGCTGCGGAAAGGGAAAGTTCTCAGCTTGTTAACAGGAGTCAGAAATGGTCTGTTCCAGCACCCACCTGTTTAAAAAGAAAAATTTGCGTGAGACTGCGAAGAACTGTTACCAGTTTTCAGGCACGTTAAGGTGAGGCGCCAGTCAGCGAGTTAAGTGCTCGAGGAGCAACTTCGCTCACCACTAATGTCCGGAAGAAACCAGACTTCAAATATATTGACAGGCAAACAGCTCACGACCTCAATAAGGGTAACTTTCGTAGACACTTCCAACACCAGAGTCCATGTGGCCTGCAGTCTGGAGTACAAGTTCTCATCCTAAAAAAAACTAACTGCTTTTATTTGCAACGCTGGTCGCAGCGAGCAACACAATGTAACAAATCAGGATTTAGTTTGGTACTGAAAAAATGAGGCAAGTTTGATGTGGGCGGCTCACGTGCTGCACGAGCATCATCAGGACACTGTCAAGTAACAAGATGAACGAAGCGTATTCCTATAAACGGAAGTCACAAAAAAAAAAAAAAATATATATATATATATATATATATATATATATATATATATATATATATATATATATATATATATATATATATATAATTGAAGATGCCGAGGGATCTAAATATATAGACGAATATGCACCATGCAGCCACACTCCTGGGATAACATAGATCGTCGTATCACAGCGAAATGAGATCATATAGTTTAAGTAACACTAATTCATTAGTTTATGGACATATTACCGGCGTTGGGAATGATAATGTTCTTTTCTGATAAATAGCTACAAATGCGAGTACAAATTATAATACTGTAGGAATACGTGTACACTGGAGAAGTCAAACTTCATGTGGGCTACTAACTTTATCCTCCTCCACTTATAAACACACACACATCCACTAGTCTATCATTTGGTCAACTTTATACTTTACATATACTATAAAGTGAAGGAATGGTTGGTACCTGGCCTCTCATAATTATTGGTGGCAGGAACTGAAGGTTGATAGGTTAACAACACAAGATAATAGATAAAGGAGCATCTCTCTCCCCGTGAAGGACAATACCCAACTGACAACCAAAACCATAAAAATGTCAACAACACAACACTCGACTTCTAGTGACATCTATTGGAGCCACACTAATTTAGACTACAAGTATTTATTACGTGGGGGGGGGGGAACTAATTTTTATTTTCATTATAATAGATGTATTGTCGTACTAAATTGTCGTAAACCACTACAACTCCAGGAAGGAACTGACATCTTACAGAAATGTTACATAGATAAATATCACGCAAGTACGATGCTCAAATAAGTCAACAAATGTACGGAGATGTACATTCACAATCGACTTGAGAATGGTCCAGGACGGACCGGAACGTCGTCGTCCCTTAACTTTCTAGTGTGTGGTTTGTTCAACATATTTCAGCCACGTTATTGTGACTCCTCGTCTGCATATATACTAAGGATAGAAAATATAAGCTCTTAAACGTGTAGACCAAAATTCTACCATCGGCAGCAATTGCCAGGACGCTAACAGGGTGAGATGGGGGGAGGAGGAGAAGGTAGTCATATTTGTTCCTGGTAATCATGAGACGAACAAGTCTGTCACGAAGATTTCGCCCAAATGATTGATGAGGTACATGATGATTGTGCTACATTTTTTTTAGTATATGTACTGCCGAAGCGAGTAGTGATTGTGCTACAGATGGCGGCGTTTGATGCTTGGTATAGGTTTATCAGACTCGTGTGGTGTGACCATGACACTGTTGATCTGAACTATAGGAGCACATACGGGATTATAAGGTGAAGCGGCACACGAAGATATGGTGAAAGCTGAGAGGTGGGCAATGTTGCAGCACCTGCAGGAGCCCACTAGGTGGTCTGCTGCAGGTGGCCCAAAGTGTAGGGTACACCTTGACCCACCGCCGACGGGACTACCGTCGGCGAGGCTGGCAGTACCACCAATAAGCTACGTGGAGTCTAGTGGCGGTGAGACATGTAGTAACACCAGTAGGCGACGTTGAAGACGAGGAAGGCGGCTGGGAAGAGGTAGCGGGAGAGTTCGTCGATCCTGCAGGCGAGGAGGCGGTAGCGGCGGGTGTCGGCCTGGCTGATGGAGAACTCGGCCACGTCTGCTGCCGGAGAGGCCTGTGACGCCTGGTCACCTCCGCGGCCGTTCTGCTGCTCGCCCCCGACACACACACCGCAAATACAGGAGGGAATTAGTAGTGTGAACAGTTAAAGATACACAGGCTGGGGCAAAGAAACGGAGAGGGTTAAGGAAGCAGGAACAAGAAGGAAAACTGAAGGAAGGAAACCAGGTAATGGCGACAGGAGAAGGCAGGAACTGGAATGCGAAGGAAACATGAACTGTTAGCGTGTGAAGGAATCGGAAACTGGAAGGAAAGTATGAAAGAAACAGGAATTGTAAGTAAATATTAAGAGGCAGAAGAGACCCGATGGGGCCAAGGCAGTCAAGTTAAACATTACAGCGCCTAAATGATTATGTTGAAAATCACACACAAGATCTGCCTGACCAAATTATATAAATTATAACTATTAAATAAAGTACGTTCCAGGCTAACAATTTCCTAAGAACTAAATTATAAATGTATCGAGAATGCTTCAGCTGGAGTGTCCATAACATAACCCGATAATCTAGTGGATACATTAGCCAAGGGGCACTATCAGGGAAAAGCGCCAAGCCATTACGACTATATAGCACTGGGCAACCCGTCCTCGCAAATTCGTATAGTCAATATTGACTTATTAAATATGTGCATAGGTGACATACTAAACATAATAGTTTACCTTGAAAAGCTTCATAGAAAACACCGACCTTACCTAACCTTGTTAGTATGTTAAGATAAGCATCTTATTGCTTCGTAATTACAATTATTACTTAACCTATACCTATAATAGGTTAAGTAACAATTGTAATTACGAAGCTATAAGATGCTTATCTTAACATACTAACAAGGTTAGGTAAGGTCGGTGTTTTCTATGAAGCTTTTCAAGGTAAACTATTATGTTTAGTATGTCACCTATGCACATATTTAATAAGTCAATATTGACTATACGAATTTGCGAGGACGGGTTGCACTGGAAAGGGGTCAGGAAAAGGATTTGGGATGGGAAGGGGTTAAGGAATGGTGCTCAATTACTTGGACGGTTGGGGATTAACGCCGACCAGCATGAAGCGAATCCGTCGCTCTACCGTCCAGCCCAAGTGGTTACGCATTAGCCAAGCTGCAGCGAGTTTACCGTCATGGAAACATCTTCACCAGCTGGCGTTGGGAAGTGATATTTATGAAAAATGTAAATACAGTAAATTCACCTGCAATTTACACTACTCTATGTATTATGCCAGTTAGTTACGACCCATCCTAGGCGAGGATGAGTAACACTGGCCGTGAGTGAGCAACACTGGCCGTGAGTGAGTAACACTGGCCGTGAGTGAGCAACACTGGCCGTGAGTGAGTAACACTGGCCGTGAGTGAGCAACACTTGGTAATGATCAAATTTGTATTAGGTTGGATACAAGTTTTAAAGAGAGGAATCTTGGAAAGTTTCCCCTCAACAACAATAATAAACAGAAAGTATCAAGCCATTAAGACTATATAGAATCCCGAAGCTTCTCCGAAACCTAGTCGAGGTTTCATACAATTCCCCCCTGCACCCGGGCTCTGTCAACCAGATGTTCTACCTCTACACCCT
The DNA here is from genome assembly GCA_020271785.1 of Procambarus virginalis. Taxonomy (NCBI): domain Eukaryota; kingdom Metazoa; phylum Arthropoda; class Malacostraca; order Decapoda; family Cambaridae; genus Procambarus; species Procambarus virginalis. Next base: position 862,331 of record WNGS01163731.1, read on the forward strand.
TACTGGTAGATTTACTACGCTTACATACTACGCCAATGTAGAACATCTGGTTGACAGAGTCCGGATGTATGGGGGAATTGTGTGAGACTATATAGCACTTTGTCTCGCACTAGGATAACACTGGAGACATCTCCCGTCACGCAGGGTGCAGTCGCACCTCCACAGATCTCCAGTATCATCTATTGATACTGGTAATGGCTCAAAAGGGCTACCACTTACGGGCTATTCATGCCTGTGCCACCTTTTGGGTGGCTTAATCTTCATCAATCACTACGATAAGAGCAGGATAAGGCTTTGGGATGGGACGGGACGGGGGATAAGGAATGATGCCCAACCACCTGGACGGNAAATGGGCAGAGTTTCTTTCACCTTGATGTCCCTGTTACCTAGCAGTAAATAGGTACCTGGGAGTTAGCCAGCTGTCACGGGCTGCTTCCTGAGGGTGGAGGCCTGATTGAGGACCGGGCCGCGGGGACACTAAGCCCCGAAATCATCTCAAGATAACTTCAGGAACCCCCAACCCCGTTGAGCCAGATGAACAGGTTCATCAGATGAATGAAAATGTGCCCAACCGCGTCTGTCCTGTTTGGGGAGTGAACTCGATCCATCATTGTGAGCCGAGGACTAGGCTACCGTGCTACAGGAATAGAATTTGGCTTATGAGTGCGTATGTATGGCTTATGATTACTTATTCAGACCTTTGATTGCACATTTAGCTTTGATTTCTTATCTAGGGCTAGCACAGGTTCCGTCAGGTGGTTCCCAGGATCAATGTCCCGGCAGCCCGGTCTCTGTCCAGGCCTTCTGGTTGGTGGTCTGGTCAACACTTTCTACATTCCGTCCGCAGTAGCTGAAGAAACCATATTTATTTAAGGTGATTTGCATTATTGCTCAGTTTTCACTTGTAAAGGGCGGGCTGGTGTCAGGCCGGAGACAGGGAAGCAGAATGGAACAAAAAGGTTTAAGATATATCCAAAAGACAGTTGCAGTTACTGCCCCGCTCCTGTGCCAGGTGAGTACGACGGGCTCACCATAGCCCGTGATACTTGGAACTTTTGTTCAGAGTAGCTGAATCTAAAACAACAACAGCGGGTTGGTTATATGGTAACGGAGCAGTCCAGACTTTCGAGTGTTCAGAACCTCACTAAACTGATGTACTGAATTGCCCGAATCTAACCTAACTGAGAACCCACAAATGGAAAACGGGATATCACTTCACTTTTGGGAGCCGCTGTGATATTTAGTACATCAGTTTTTGGCCCTAGGGGATTTATACGTCAAATACGATGTACTATTAGAGAGGACGGGTTGCACGGAGAAGTTAACCTGGAAATATCTGTGCTATTTTGATGCAGAAAATCTGGTTTTATATTACGGGTGTCCCTGTCTTGTTGGGTACTAGTCACGCGTCGGTGTCCCGGGCCTGTGGTCGCGAGTGCAGGTGAAGTGCTCACCGAGCTGGCCAAGTCTACCATAATGTTAATAACATATGCGGTAGCAGTATAAAAAAATATGCCCGAAACGCTATGAGTACTGTAGCCTGATTAAATATGCGTTTTATGTATCAACTATTTAACTATTGCACCGTGTTCCGTATATTTTTTAATATAATAATAATAATAATAATAATAATAATAATAATAATTATCATCATTATTGAGAAAATCAGTAGGAGCCGTGAGGAGGCTTCAAACCTATGATCTGAATATCCCCAAGCACTCACTCGCCTTAGACCACTACACCACGACATATTCGAAAGATTTGCAACCAGGGATTCAACTGAATCCTCAATGGTTCCTGAGGCTTCCACTGAAGCCGAACCAAGATTTCATATACATCCCCCCCCCACCATGCACTCTGATTTTGTAGTCAAGGAATTTTAACTCCAACGCGTCTCTTCAAATACACAAATAAATCATATTAACGTGATGTATCAACGAAAAAATCAGTACACTGATTTTTAATACAATTAATTACCAACAAGACAGTTGTATTCCTTGTATTAATTGTCAATAAGGCATCTAACCTACGCATATGACATTTTTTTCAATATATAATCATCTGTTTATATTAAAGAAAATTTATGCTTTCAATGCACATTACATTAAAATTGATGAACACGTCTTTGGAGTCGACCGGCGGACAGACGAGTATAGGCTAGGACGGGCTGGAGTAGGATAGACCAGAACCATCCTTGTGAGTATACCAGCTGTGAGTATGAGGACCAATCACACTTACGAACGACAGAACCAGACTCACCTATCAAAAGTGCGGAAACATCGATTGATTGCGTCAATTATTTCTTACAACGTTGATTATCAACTCAAAGAAGAGGTCACACCTTTAACAAGGCCAGTAAGTGACTGTCATAACTAAGTTATGCCCGTAACTAAGTTTAACTATAACTAAGTTTGCCCGAAACGCTATGCGTACTAGTAGCTTTAGGGATTGTATGTACTAGGTCTATCTATAAATCTATTAGAATGTTTGTAACTGCATCTATGTATGTACTTTCCCTAAATAAAATATTATTATTATTATTATTATTATTATTAAGTGCTGTGGACGTGGCCAGGTCACCTTCGGGGAGGGCAAAAGAAGCCTAGTCTGGAGTTAACTCTAGTTTTGTCCTAATTAGTGAGAATTATGATAAACAATCCGTGAGAAACATTGTGAGCTTGTTAGTGAATTTCATGATCTTATATGTGTTATGTTTGTTTAGACGTAAACACGACATTACAGAGAAGGAAAGCTGTGGGTGACGTTATATATGTATTTGCTGGCGTACTAGAATACCCTCAATTTATGCATGTTTAAGGAATACATCATCCTTGCTATACATAAAGGAGGTTATAGTGCATAATTCTATGCATTGTGATTATTATGGTGTTATACTGGAAATATTAAGCAAGCTGATAATGATTATGATTTAAATTTATATTTGTGATGACTAAGATTTTTTTAATATATATTTTATTGACCATTGTATTTCTAACAACGCGTATTATTTTATAGTTATTGTTGTGTTATTAATTTATATAGCAGTGACCAGTTGTAGCGGGGGAATATACCTAAGAGGTTCACTGATGATTGCAGCCTAATGGGGTAAAATCTGAATGACAACTTCCACTTTGTGGAAGTGTCATTCAGTATGAATACTTTGATTGTTTGAATAATTCGTTTATATTATCATTTAGGCCGTGTTTCATGCTTTACTTCATCAGTAAATTTGTATAAAGATTAGTAAAATATAGTTACCCTCAAGGGATATCTACACTGTAAGATGTACTTAGCTCGTGGGTGAATAACACTGATTGTTGACCTTGGCTCTGGACTGTGCACTTGTTGGTCAGTAAGCACTTGTGGTAACCTCAGTAACCCTCCACAGCTTGATAAGTGGAGGGTTACCAACACCAAGCCCAAGCAACACCAAGCAAGTTACTCTCCCAGGGATATACGCCGACAGCTGTACCCTGCTTCTGGGTGTAAACGCCGAAGCTCAACCCCGCAAAAAACAATTTGGTGAGTACTGAGAGTTTACCTTCGTCCTTTTCAGGACTATATTACACCTGCCGGTTGGTCAGTAAGCTGTTGTGGGGGTGTTAATAAGCCTTAAGTTGTGGTTAATAAGCCTTAAGTGGTGGTTGATAAGCCTTAAGTGGTGGTTGATAAGCCTTAAGTGGTGGTTGATAAGCCTTAAGTGGTGGTTGATAAGCCTTAAGCCCAACATCAATTATACCCATTTACTCACCGTTTTGGGTTGTGCTAGATATCTTGGTTTGATCATTACATGAGTTACACTTTCATTAAAGATGGTTAAATTATCTTTAATTCTAAGAGGTGATATTTTCATAGTATTTCAAATTTAACTTGCTAGGAACAGCCTGAGTGTGCATATATTAGATCAGGCAAGAGGCTACGTTACTTACCAATAATTTTAATAAATTTAAAATTAGTATTCCCACTAGGCTAGCAATTTTCATATTTAACTCCAGCTAATGTGGGGTGTTACAAGGACACGTCACCACTATGGATGTCACGAAAGTGAGCTCGATAGGAAACCCTCCAGGCCTCTTAACTAGTACGTCTCATTCTGCACGTTATGCCCCCCCCTCCAACGTACACATTTCGAAGTACTATGAACAGTAGCTGCTCAGGTTAAGTTGGGTGGATGGTTTGGGCTCGTATGTATCTGGTCAGGTTAGCATTTTGTCCGTTGTGGCAAGTGCAACAGTGTCGGTATTGTCTCCTCTGTGTACCTCTTAGATGCTTAGAACCATCTTGGTCGTGGCTGCCCGGTTTTAGGGAGCGGCCAGGTGCCACGGGTTCCAGGAGCTGGTGCTAGACTAGTCATTCTATGGTACTGGTATGTGAGCGTGTGGTAATGGTTGGGGATTATTAGAGAGGTAAACATGCCTTACTTGCTCAGGCTGTACGCTGTAATTAACCCACACACGTAAACAAACATCACCGTGAGATTCACCTGCGCACACACACATGTATTCACGTGCATACACACGCACATTTACGTATGCGTGTACAAACTAATGTGCACACCGGACATTGACGTGCACACACGTACATTCACGTATAAACATACACATTAACGTGCACACCCGCACATTAATGTGCACACACACACACACACACAAACACACAAACACACACACACACACACACACACACCACACACACACACACACACACTATTTCTGGTAACTTTGATTTGTAGTGAGCGCATTGTGTAGGTAATATTTAGAGCACTGATTGCTAACAATAGTGAGGGGAAGGGTGGGGGGGTGGAGGAACCAGCTGGTGGTGAGATGTAACAACAGTAGTGAGTATCTGAGGGATGCCTGCAGTGTTAGCACCCGCTGGTGAAGAACCTTCCGAGTTCCACTTATTATTTCAGTTCCAGCAACTGATATTACTGTCGTTGAGGAGTTTGATCAGTTTAGTATGCGAGTGCAACGTGCTGATTTAGCGATTACTTCTGCTTCTTTATATTTCTTTTCCTAGCAGGATTGATTGTCTCTTCTTATTAATATTGCATATTGTTGAAGAGTAAGGAACAACCGCCTACTTTTCCCCCTAGTGGCCCAGCCACCTTGTAGTGCCATTAATGGACGAGAACCCTACATTTGTCATCAAACTTCACCTGCCAGTCTTTTGCTCTTTTTTAGAGCTTTTCTAATTGTCATCGTGTAACGATTGTGGATGTTCTGAATTTAATCCCTGTACTATTTTAATATCGGCAAATTTCCAAATGTTATCTGGACATGGCTGAGGCGTAGGACTACACCGAATTTCGCCAAAGATACTTGTTCTGATATTTAACATCTCGCTGGAAAAGAACTATCAGAACTTTAGAAGACTGGCAATATACAAACTAGACAGACATGAGCTACTAGACATCAAACCAGTGGCCTATATCATGAAAGGTGACGGAGAAGACCATAAGAGGATAGAGGATAGTAGGACGTCTAGACAGAAGAGGCTTCATTACGTCTCACGAAAATGATTTTGTAATGGCAAATCTTTCCTCACAAACCTGACAATTTGAAGACAGATCCATAGTCACAACACCCTACATGACATATACAAGTTGGAGAAACAGACATGAGACAGAGAATGTGCTCCTGTGAATAATTAAGGGAGTACTTAAGCAACAGAAGACAGATATTAAGGATATTAACTGGAGAAAGATTTAGGCCGAATTACGATTATAAAACATTAAGAAGGGACGAGGATGTGGAACAGAGGACAAACCACACAGTGCACGAGAGATTCCGACTTGTTGCCAGTGGGGTCCCACA
>WNGS01163731.1:895161-928408 GCA_020271785.1 Procambarus virginalis
CTGCAGATATTCCAACATCCTCTTACTGATTACCTTCTCCAGTATTTTGCAAGGTCTACTGCTGAAGACCTCGCACATGTCTATAATGAGCGTCACCTTAGCGGTCTTGCAAATTGCCAGGGCTTCCCTACTCAATCAGCACAATATACCGACTTGAAGGTAACATAGTACACCTTCTGCCTCCCTAACATCTACGGCTATATCCGCTCTGCTCACTGCTTTATTTACATATAATGCTTCCCGCTGCTGCTCTCCCTCCTCGGTTACTGCCGTGTCTTCCATAATGGTTCTAATCATTCTCTTGCCACCTTTCTGGGCCCCGCCAGTCGCGGGGGCCCCGGCCCAGTCGCGGAGGCCCCCGGCCCAGTCGCGGGGGCCCCGGCCCAGTCGCGGGGGCCCCCGGCCCAGTCGCGGGGGCCCCCGGCCCAGTCGCGGGGGCCCCCGGCCCAGTCGCGGGGGCCCCCGGCCCAGTCGCGGGGGCCCCCGGCCCAGTCGCGGGGCCCCGGCCCAGTCGCGGGGGCCCCGGCCCAGTCGCGGGGGCCCCGGCCCAGTCGCGGGGGCCCCCGGCCATATCGTTCCATGCGCGAGAGTGGAGAGGGGGGAGGGGATAGGAAGGGTAGACTGTACTCACCTAGTTGTGCTTGCGGGGGTTGAGCTCTGGCTCTTTGGTCCCGCCTCTCAACTGTCAATCAACTGATGTACAGATTCTGAGCCTACTGGGCTCTATCATATCTACATTTGAAACTGTGTATGGAGTCAGCCTCCACCACATCACTTCCTAATGCATCCCACCTAATAACTACTCTGACACTGACAAACTTCTTTCTAATGTGTCTGTGGTTCATTTGGGTTCTCAGTTTCCACCTGTGTCTCCTTGTTCGCGTACTGTGGTTGGCGATTGGTGGTGGGGAGGTAGGACTAGCAGTTGTGGGGGTGAGGCAGGTGGTGGTGGGTTGTGGTGGTGGTGGTGGGTGGAGAGGCAGTGTGTCACAACACACACACAAGATAAGAGTGCTGCTGATAGGCAGATAAGATCCCATCTCGGTACCCCGCGCCAACCCCAGACTACGCTCACAGGCACTAAATCTTTCCTCTCACCCACACAACCCTGCCCCCTCTCACCCCACACAACCCTGCCTCTCACCCGCCACCCACACACCCTGCCACTCTCATCCGCCACCCACACAACCCTGCCACTCTCACCCGCCACCCACACAACCCTGCCACTCTCATCCACCACCCACACAACCCTGCCACTCTCACCCGCCACCCACACAACCCTGCCCCTCTCATCCACCACCCACACAACCCTGCCACTCTCACCCGCCACCCACACAACCCTGCCCCTCTCATCCACCACCCACACAACCCTGCCATTCTCACCCGCCATCCACACAACCATACAAGGGCGTGTGATCAGTAGTCTGCGCTAGTGACCTACGCGGGTACGAACCCTGACCACCGCTGACACTCCCCCATACAACCATACACCACCATACACAGTTTTGTGAGGCTAGCCCAGCCGTCTGGCCTACACCTGGTTACCTGGTTGATGGGTTCTGGGAGTTCTTCTACTCCCCAAGCCCGGCCCAAGGCCAGGCTCGACTTGTGAGAGCTTGGTCCACCAGGCTGTTGCTTGGAGCGGCCCGCAGGCCACATACCCACCACAGCCCGGCTGGTCCGGAACTTCTCTTAGAAAACAGTCCAGTTTTCTCTTGAAGATGTCCACGGTTGTTCCGGCAATATTTCTTATAGTCGCTACAACCTTAGCTAGAATGACACTCTTTTATAGGCATAAATACACTATCTAATATATACGTAAAATAAGTATATATATAAATATGCATGCCGTTTTCTTTGACTATTACCGTTAAGGTGAAAACGGAGTCGATTACCATGATACATCTTGACATGTTCTCTTGTGTTGTCGTGGGCGAGAGTCCGCTGTGAGCCTTGACCTTACTGATGATGGTGTGGACTAGGCTGTGTTCACCTAGTTGTTCTTGCGGGGGTTGAGCTCTGCTCTTTCGGCCCGCCTCTCAACTGTCACTGTAACTACTAACTATATATATATATATATATATATATATATATATATATATATATATATATATATATATATATATATATATATTTTGTCCACCACACACACACACACACACACACACACATACACCTGGTTGATGGGGTTCTGAGAGTTGTTCTACTCCCCAAGCCCGGCCCGAGGCCAGGCTCGACTTGTGAGAGTTTAGTCCATTAGGCTGTTGCTTGGAGCGACCCGCAGGCCCACACACCCACCACAGCTCGGTTGGTCCGGCACTCCTTGGATTACCTGAAATCCTTGCACTGTATCCACATTTCGCTTCCAGTAGATGAACGACATATGAGATTCAGAAACAAGTAGTGTATTGTGAGGACTAACAATAAACAGAAGCTCCCCTATGACTCTGTAATGTCCCCATTGGTCAAACTATTATGTATTAGCGATAAGACCTACCATTAATGTATGATGACTTACTGTAAATATGTAGCTCTTGAAATAGCACTTACTCTGTAACTAGCTGACATTGTAACTATAAGGTGTGAAGGATAGATGTAATTGTTAATGTAATAATCTAAGATGAGGTCTGATAAAGACCTTTTGTGCCCTCTGTAATGCTTTTGCGCTACCGCTCACAGGATGAGTATGGGGTGCACAATAAACTAGCCGCCTTCGGCGGCAAAAATCAAATCAAATCCTTGGAGGAATAAATCTAGTTCCTCTTGAAGATGTCCACGGTTGTTCCGGCAATATTTCTTATGTTCGCTGGGAGGGTGTTGAACAACCGCGGACTTCTGATGTTAATACAGTGTTCTCTGATTGTGCCTATGGCACCTCTGCTCTTCACTGGTTCTATTCTGCATTTTCTTCCATATCGTTCACTCCAGTACGTTGTTATTTTACTGTGTAGATTTGGTACTTAGCCCTCCAGTATCTTCCAGGTGTATATTATTTGATATCTCTCTCGTCTTCTTTCTAGTGAGTACACACACACAGGAAGCAGCTCCGTAACAGCTGTCTAACTCCCAGATACCTACTTACTGCTAGGTAACAGGGGCATCAGGGTGAAAGAAACTTTGCCAATTTGTTTCTGCCTGGTCCGGGAATCGAACCCGGGCCACAGAATTACGAGTCCTGTGCGCTCTCCGCCCAGCTACCAGACCCCTGTGGTGGGTAGGCTGTAGTACTCACCTATTTGTGCTTGCGGGGGTTGAGCTCTGGCTCTTTGGCTCTTTGAGTAGTTGGCAGGCTGCAGTGGGCAGGCTGCAGTGGGCAGGCTGCAGTGGGCAGGCTGCAGTGGGCAGGCTGCAGTGGGCAGGCTACATGTACTCAGTGAGGACAGGGAAGCGAGGTCTAGAACCCGCTACTATGGTGTTGTCGTACCTCTTGCTCCTAATACTCACCCTGGTACTGGCAACAGGTGTGAGATGCGTCAATAATAAACAGAATTAGTAGTCAAAATAAATCAATTAGCAACCCATCGGGGTAGCAATAGCGACTCGGTAAAAACATGAATAATTCTCCAAACACAGTTGTTGGGTGTGGCTGAAGGTGGGTGTGACGTCACTTGGGGCGCTCCTTATCTTCCAGCAGCTCCTTATCTGGCCAACTTATAAGGGCCGGGATTACTGCAGATCTACTCATGGTCTGTGTTGTAGCGTCCTGGCGCTGCTGGTCCCTGGCTGCCCGTCCCTGGCGCTGCCCGTCCCTGGCGCTGCCCGTCCCTGGCGCTGCCCGTCCCTGGCGCTGCCCGTCCCTGGCGCTGCCGGTCCCTGGCGCTGCTGGTCCCTGGCGCTGCCCGTCCCTGGCGCTGCCGTCCCTGGCGCTGCGCCCGCCCTGCGCGTCCCGTCCCTGCCACTGCCGTCCCTGGCGCTGCCGGTCCCTGGCGCTGCCCGTCCCTGGCACTGCCGTCCCTGGCGCTGCCGTCCCTGGCGCTGCCGGTCCCTGGCGCTGCCCGTCCCTGGCGCTGCCGGTCCTGGCGCTGCCGTCCCTGGCGCTGCCCGTCCCTGGCGCTGCCGGTCCCTGGCGCTGTTTTTGGAGAGATGACTCTGCTTCCTCCTCCCGTGAGCACTGGTGAAGGCGGCTGTGAAAGGTGTCGGCAAGTATTGACAATATCAAAGCATACACTAGTGTATACATGTGTTTCAGCAACACTTACCTTAATTCGTTTTGTCGAGGACATCAAGCGTGCGTGCGTTGTGTGTGTGTGTGTGTGTGTGTGTTGTGTGTGTGTGTGTGTGTGTGTGTGTGTGGTGTGTGTGTGTGTGTGTGTGTGTGTGCGTGCGTGCGTGCGTGTGTGCGTGTGTGTGTGTGTGTGTGTGTTGTGTGTGTGTGTGAATGTTCACTAGGAATGCATTAGGCAGCGATGTTGTGGAGGCTGACTCCATACACAGTTTTAAATGTAGATATGATAGAGCCCAGTAGGCTCAGGAATCTGTACACCAGTTGATTGACAGTTGAGAGGCGGGACCAAAGAGACAAAGCTCAACCCCCACAAGCACAAATTGGTGAGTACAAATAGGTGAGCACACACACACACACACACACACACACACACAACACACACAGGCGAGAAACAAATGGGCAGAGTTTCTTTCACCCTGATGCCCCAGTTACCTAGCAGTAAAAAGGTACCTGAGAGTTAGATAGCTGTTACTGGCTGCTTCCTGGGGGGGAGGGATGGAAAAAAAAATTGTAGAGTAAAAGTTGAGAGGCGGACCGAAAGAGCAGAGCTCAACCCCGGCAAGCTCAACTAAGTGAATACACACGCGCGCGCGCGCGCGCACACACACACACACACACACACACACACACACACACACAACCACACACCACACACACACACACACACACACACACACACACACACACACACACACACGAATACAGGTGTCTCTGTTTAGGTGAAGGGAGCAGGAGGCTGAACACAAGTACTTTCTAGGAGGTGAAATCCTGCACGAGTTAAATAGAGAGAAAGATCTGGGGACTGATATCACACCGAACCTGTCCTCAGAGGCCCACATCAAAAGAATATCATCAGCGGCATATACAAGACTGGCCAACATAAGAACTACCTTTTGAAACTTGAGTAAGGAATCGTTCAGGACCTTGTATACCACTTATGTCAGACCAATCCTGGAGTGTGCAGCTCCAGCGTGGAGTCCAAACCTAGTTAAACACAAGACAAAGTTAGAGAAGATTCAGAGGTATGCCACCAGACTAGTCCAGGAACTGACAGGGATGGGCTACGAGGAAAGGCTACGGGAACTAAACCTCACATCCCTGGAAGAGAGAGAGGAGTAAGGGCAGATATGATAACCACCTACAAAAATTCTTAGGGGAATCGACAGCGTAGACAAAGACAAACTATTAAGCACGGGTGGGACACGAACAAGGGGACACAGGTGGAAAGTTAGTGCTGCTCAATCCCTGCAAGCACAACTAGGTAAGTACCCCCAACACACACAAAGAAGATGAGATAATGTACAATATATTAAGGTAAATTGACGGTGGACAATTACAATGTTCCAAATGAGCAATGGTCTGAGGAAGCTGGAGACGCAGAGGAGCCGGGGAAACGTTACGAAACACATCTTAAGTGTAAGTACTCACCTATTTGTACTCACCTATTTGTGCTTGCGGGGGTTGAGCTTTGGCTCTTTGGTCCCGCCTCTCAACTGTCAATCAACTGGTGTACAGATTCCTGAGCCTACTGGGCTCTATCATATCTACATTTAAAACTGTGTATGGAGTCAGCCTCCACCACCTCACTGCCTAATGCATTTCATTCGTTAACTACTCTGACACTGAAAAAGTTCCTTCTAACGTCTCTGTGGCTCATTTGGGTACTCAGTTTCCACCTGTGTCCCCTTGTTCGCGTCCCACCAGTGTTGAATAGTTTATCCTTGTTTACCCGGTCGATTCCTCGAAGGATTTTGTAGGTTGTGATCCTGTCTCCCCTTACTCTTCTGTCTTCCAGTGTCGTAAGGTGCATTTCCCGCAGCCTTTCCTCGTAACTCATGCCTCTTAGTTCTGGGACTAGTCTAGTGGCATACCTTTGGACTTTTTCCAGCTTCGTCTTGTGCTTGATAAGGTACGGGTTCCATGCTGGGGCCGCATGAGTGAGTGAGTGAGTGAGTGAGTGAGTGTGTGTGTGTGTGTGTGTGGTGTGTGTGTGTGTGTGTGTGTGTGTGTGTGTGTGTGTGTGTGTTTGTTTTGCGAGTAAGTGAAGCAACATAACACACAAAACACATGTATGTATCGTTAAAAGTCAAATGCCATCATAAAGACTAATTTGGAACAAAGCTTGCAAAGAATAACTAATATCCGACTCGCTCAATGAAATTAGTCAAAAAGCTGAGCCCGCAGTGATTCGCAGCTGAGCCCAGCAGTAGCCGCGTCCTAGTTGAGCAGACCACCAACCAGGAGGCCTGTTAGAGTGCAACAATATTCCACGCTAGAGAGCACAAGCGTCTTAAAAAGTATCATTGATATGGCATCCCTTGTTTGGAAGGTCCTTGTTATCCAACCTGTCATTTTTCTTGCAGTCGTGACAACTACTTTATTGTGTCCTGTAAAGGTAAGGTCTTCTGACATGATTACTCCTAGATCTTTTACATTGCTTTCTCGTTCTATAGTGTGATTTGATTCAATTTTACACATGGCTTCAGTTTTATAATTTTATTTTTTACCCTAGCGCAGAAGCTGGAACTTATTTTCATTGATCATATTATTATTTGTGGCCCATTGAAAGACCTAATTTACATCCGATTGGAGGTTTGCCGTGTCCTCTATATTGTCTACTCGCATGAAAACCATGGTTACATTTGTCGAAAGTTTTTGCAGTGTGTATATTACATCTGCGTTTTGCTCGTCTCCCATGCACCCTAGGCCATGTCATAGTGATCTAGCAACAGAGGCAGGAGCGCCCTGTTCTGAACCCGTGTTGTACAGGGTTATGTAGATGTTGTGATTCCATGTGAACTGAATCTTACTTCTTAACACTCTTTCAAAGAATTTTATATTGAGTGAAGTAGAGCTATTGGTCTATAATTTTTGGCATCTGCTTTACAACCTCCTTTGGTAAGTGGCGCGATCTCTGCTGATTTAAGTATGCCAGGGATGCCGCCAGTATCTAGACTCCATCTGCAAAAGATGTTTGTGGCCTGTGATAGTGGTGTTCTGCACTTCTTGATGAATACAGAATTCTAGGAGTCAGGGCCTGGTGCAGAGCGCATGGGCATGCTGTCTATGGCTACTACAAAGTCCAGTGGGGTTCGGGTGACAGCTGATGTGTGGTTCCATGTTGGTGTCACATTCATGAAGAATTCATTTAGATCAGCGACCATCAATGTGGTCAGGGGTTCACTGAACACAGTCATACTGAAGCCTCAATATTTCCCTCATTTCTTTGTTGTCATCTGTGAAAGTTGCATCGCCCTTGCGCAAGGGCCCAATGCTGGATGCAGCTTTTGTTCTTGTAACGAGAATAAGTGTTTCGGGTTCGTCTCTCTCTGACTTCTGGCCGCCTGCTCCTTTGTCTCTCTTGATTGTATAGATTCTCTCAGCTTCAGCTCCATCATTTCTATTTCCCTTCACAAGTCTTTCTGGTCGGTGTTGGGAAGTGTTGAGCGTCTGAGATGTTCTGCTGTTTGTTGTCTTCGCCTACATAGGGAGCGTCGTTCTCCTTCCAGTTTGTATCTTTTCTCACGTTTCTTAGTGGTATATGTCGTCTACACGTTTCTAGTGCCACATTGCCCTACCTGGGGGGCGTGCCACCACACCGGGCTAAGCACCCACCTACCTGGGTGAGCGTGCCACCATCCACCACCACCTACCTGTCACCATGAGCGGACAAGAGGGAGGGAGGGGGTGAGGGGAGAGTGCTGGCGTCTACCCGCCACTCACCACGCTGGTAATAACGCACTAACCTCCCATCACCATCGCGTCAGCTATTCAGTTCAAGGTCAACGCCACAAGATCACGCAACATTGCTCTTGACTCATACCTACTCCACCGTCCCACCTTCCTTTATTACTTTATGCAATATGGGGCTCCGAACCGCCCCCCTTCCCTAGGGTAGTGTCTTGTTGCCTCCTACTACTATGGGGGTTAATTTACAGAAATATTCGTCAGCTTCTCGGTGGGTGAGGGGACTGGTGGGAGCCACATCATGACAACTGCCAAGTGATAGGAGGGGGCAGGGGGGGGGATGTGTAGAGGGGCTGTCACACTTGGTGATGTCTGCCACGTGGCAGGCTGGTAGGCACCGAGGGAGGGGGGGATGGTTGTGGTTGCGTGGTAGGCTTTCTACCAGGTCCGTGGCTATTCGTATATAATGCTAGCCATTGTGTACAACTTTTCTTCTGCCTTACAAGGACAGCATTAGAGGTGTGTTGCCCTACACAAAGTGTAGTGGGCTCCTCACCACTCAATCACATAATGAAATTGAAGTGCTTTTCATACTATAATTCAACCACATAGTACTTGAGTACGCCAGTAAACGTCCCAGTATTCAGATAATATTTACAAAGTTCAGCACATGTCAACACAGGGGGCCCGGAAGTCAGCGTGGGACACTACACAATATAATGGTCAAGATAATGCGTGTTTTCTCTCACAAAGTTGACACGTGGTGTATAAGACACTGCAGTTTGGAGAAAACTCTGAGAGTTTTCTGTTCTCAGCTTTCTCAAGGAAGCTGAGAACAGATTTCGGCGTGTTCTGGCCACTAACATCACATTGCTGAGTTCTTGTTCTATTAGTTCCATATAGTTCCATATATATATATATATATATATATATATATATATATATATATATATATATATATATTATATATATATATATATATATATCTCCTAAATGTCTCCTCATACTTATCATATTTAATGCTACAGCTTTCAGGTCTTTCCGAGCATGTTAGGTCAGTAAGATTTGTCTGAAACCAATCGTGTATTAGTTTCAGTATTTCTGTCACTGTTATCTTGAGGTTATCTTGAGATGATTTCGGGGCTTTCTTTAGTGTCCCCGCGGCCCGGTCCTCGACCAGGCCTCCACCCCCAGGAAGCAGCCCGTGACAGCTGACTAACGCCCAGGTACCTATGTTATTGCTAGGTAACAGGGGCATAGGGTGAAAGAAACTCTGCCCATTGTTTCTCGCCGGCGCCTGGGATCGAACCCAGGACCACAGGATCACAAGTTCCGCGTGCTGTCCGCTCGGCCGACCGGCTCCCTTGTTAATGAAACACCAATATTAAAATGCTAACACTAGTTTGCCAAAGGATGCTTATGCAAGCATTTCAAATGCGTCAAGCTTTGAGATAACACGCAATGATATCCAGAGGAATTTGATCTCAAACCTATTTTTGTGAGCAATTTAAACCATTCATGCAACTATTTCCAACTATTTTCCTGGCGTTACTACTACGTGTGTTCAATGCCAGGAATGCGCTTTCTTGAACACTGTGAGGAGTCGGCCAGTTATGCCCCTTATGTGTTGTGAAAGCGTGTTGAACAGTGTCGAGCCTCTGATGTTGATAGAGTTCTCTCTCAAGAGTACTTATTGCACCACTGCTCTTTAATGTGGGTATTCTGCACATCATGCCATGCCTCCTGGTCTCATGGTGTTATTTCTGTGTGCAGGTTTGGGACCAGCCACTCTAGTATCTTCCACGTGTATGTATCTATCGCCTGCGCTGAAGAGAATACAGATTTAGAACTTAATCGGTTCCAATAATCAAGATGAATTACAGAGTGGATTCTAACGTTAAAGCATCTTTTCATACACTCTAGGTCAGCAATTTCTCCGGTTCTGAATGGGGCTGTTATATTCCACCCTAGAGATCACTAGTGCCTGGAAAAGTACCATCATTGGTGTGGCATCCCGTGTTTGGAAGGTCCTTGTTATTCAACATGTCATTTTTCTTGCCGTGGTGACAGCTACTTTCTGTAAAGGTAAGGTCTTCTGATATGATTACTCCTAGAATTTTTTTTTACATTGCCTTTTCGTTATATAGTGTGATTTTACATTTATATATGTTCCATTTGATACCTTAATTTTTTCCATAACGCAGGAGCTGGAACTTGTTTTTATTGAACATATTATTATCTGTGGCCCATTGCAAGACCCGGTTTGCCATGTCCTCTATATTGTCTACTCGCATGAAAATCCTAGTGTCATCTGCACATGACGATACAGTGCGGCGGTTTGTATCCTTGTGAATGTCTGAAATTAGGATGAGAAAAAGAACCAGAGCAAGTACGGTACCTAGTGGGACTGAGCTTTTCACAGTAGATGACTCCGATTTTACTGTGCTCACTATTAGACTATGGGTTCTGTTCCTTAGGAAGTTGAAGATCCATCTTCCTACTATCCTAGTAATTCGCACGCATTGTGTATTCTCCCTACACTCTCCGGGCAGGGACAGAGGGCGTGGCGTGCCAGGCAGGCAGGGACAGAGGGCGGGGCGTGCCAGGCAGGCAGGCAGGGACAGAGGGCGTGGCGTGCCAGGCAGGCAGGGACAGAGGGCGTGGCGTGCCAGGCAGGCAGGGACAGAGGGCGTGGCGTGCCAGGCAGGCAGGCAGGGACAGAGGGCGTGGCGTGCCAGGCAGGCAGGCAGGGGACGAGGGCGTGGCGTGCCAGGCAGGCAGGGACAGAGGGCGTGGCGTGCCAGGCAGGGACTGAGGGCGTGGCGTGCCAGGCAGGCAGGCAGGGACTGAGGGCGTGGCGTGCCAGGCAGGCAGGCAGGGACTGAGGGCGTGGCGTGCAGGCAGGCAGGCAGGACAGAGGGCGGGGCGTGCCAGGCAGGCAGGGACAGAGGGCGTGGCGTGCCAGGCAGGCAGGCAGGGACAGAGGGCGTGCAGGCAGGCGGGGACAGAGGGCGTGGCAGGCAGGCAGGCGGGGACAGAGGGCGTGGCAGGCAGGGACAGAGGGCGTGGCAGGCAGGCAGGCAGGCAGGCAGGGACAGAGGGCGTGGCAGGCAGGCAGCCAGGGGAGGAGGGGGGACCGTAGCTGGAGGCAGTGAAGGGGGGGGGGGTACAGGTCTCTTGACAGCTGGCCAAACAGCACCAGGTATAAATATCAAGTAACACTGGTGGCCAAGACAGGACTGCAACGCGAGCAGCCACCGCGGACGGACGTACCCCCTCTTCTCTCCTGCTGGCAAGCTGTGCTACACATGCCGGCAAAACCACTCTACTCTCGGCAAGGCGCATTACCCTAGGTCAGCCCCACACCCTTCCTCATCATACTCTTGAGAAGACCGAGGGCCCCTTATGTAATGAGCATTGCCAGGTAAAGCATCAGCATGCCTGAACCACCCCACAAAACATCCATTGAGGGAGTGGCTAAAATGTACTACAAACGTCTCAAAGTTAGGACTACCCCACACGACAACATGTCACCAAAAACGACATGTTGGAGATACTTAACGACGGAGCGGACATTACACCCATCGACATTGGTCAGGAACGGGTGGATATTGTGGTCTACTTCTACTACGTGTGTTGAGCACCTGGAAAAACTCCAGAATGCGATTGGGCACTTCGCTGAGAGCACCAACCTCCATCCCACGACCCACTGTCAATACCTCGCCGAAAGAAAACTTTTTATCAGCAAGACCAGCCGCTAGATCGCGGACCTAAAGGAAAGGAAGATCACTGCCAGCATCGAGGACGAAAACCCGAACCTGGAGGTAATGACCTTGAGTTTCTGCGGCACCGACCACGAGCACCAAATCAAAAGCTAACTTTCACCTCCTTGACCAAGACTGCTCAGGCTGCCAAACAAGGTCTCTTCTGCTGCGGCATTAAGATTCCACCCTACCAAGTAAAGGAACGATACCACGAGCTCCAAACTGATTCAAATGCTACGAGCTCTCCCACCCCATCCAACAAGTGTCAGCATCCCATCCAGAGGTGCATCATTTGCGCCAAGGACCATTATTACTCAATCTGTAAATCAGAAACTATGCTGCCTGCTCTGCATAGACGAACACT
Organism: Procambarus virginalis; assembly: GCA_020271785.1. Lineage (NCBI taxonomy): Eukaryota > Metazoa > Arthropoda > Malacostraca > Decapoda > Cambaridae > Procambarus > Procambarus virginalis. The sequence goes on from WNGS01163731.1 coordinate 907,202, forward strand.
CAGTGATTTCCTACCGCTGCCCGCCCAGGCAGGAAATCATCAAGGCCCAGGTTGAAACCAAGATTTCTAAAACTCCTACCTCCGCGCTGGAGCCCCGGCACAATACCCAGCTCCATCAACGAACCAGAAGATTTCCAGCCCTACCAAACAGTGGCTCCTCCCCAGGCAACCCGGCCTCCACACTGGGGAACCAACGACCAAACCAGCACCTTCACAGTCCCTTGCATCATGTGCGGGCATTATCCCTGGTCTTATTTGACTAGCGGAGAGGCTTGCCGGACCAGACAACCAACAGTTCGTCAATGAACTCTACGCACTGTACCTAGCCAACGGCCTGGACCCCTTCATCGTCCTAGATGCAAGTCACACTGCCTTCCCTACTACCCCAACCCGTCCTCTTAAAATAACGTCACTTTTCGCTCGTATGCGCGCTATGGCCAAAAATGGACGTAATTTGAANTGATGCTCGAGTGTGTTGATGTTGGCTTGTTGATGCTCGAGTGTGTTGATGTTGGCTTGTTGATGCTCGAGTGTGTTGTTGTTGGCTTGCTGTCCTTGCGATGGGCTGGGGGGGTCATGCCCCCCCCCAGGATCTCACAGAAAATGATAATGAAGCCTGGTTCTATTCTACATTTTCTTCCATACCGTTCACTCCAATACGTTGTTATTTAACTGTGTAGATTTAGGACCTGGCCCTCCAGTATTTTCCATGTGTATATTTATCTCTCGTCTCCTTTCTAGTGAGTACATTTGCAGAGTTTTGAGACGATCCCAATAATTTAGGTGCTTTATCTCGTCTCTGTGTGCCGTATATGTTCTCTGTATTCCCTCTATTTCAGCAATCTCTCCTGCTCTGAAGGGGAAGTGACTACTGAGCAGTACTCAAGACGGGACAGCACAAGTGACTTGAAGAGTACAACCATTGTGATGGATCCCTGGATTTGAAAGTTCTCGTAATCCATCCGATCATTTTCTGGCTGACGCAATATTTGCTTGGTTATGCTCCCTAAACGTTAGATCGTTAGACATTATTATTCGCAGATCCTTTACATGCTGTTTTCCTTCTAAGGGCAGATTTTTATTGTGTTTTGTACCCTGTATTATGTTTAAGATCCTCATTTTTACCGTACCTGAGTACCTGGAATTTATCATTGTTATTTTCATCATTTATCATGTTATTTTCTGCTGCCCAGCCAATAACTTTATTGATATCTGCTTGTAGTTTATCGATGTCTTCAACATTAATAATTTTCATGCTGTTTTTTCTGTCATCTGCAAATGATGATACGAAGCTGTGATTGTATTTTTTGTCTATATCTGATATGAAAATAAGGAACAGCAGTGGTGCAAGGACTGTACCTTGAGGTACAGAGCTTTTAACTGCGCTTGGACTATTTTATATAGTTGACTGTTATTCTGTGTCCTGTTCGACAGAAAACTGAGTATCCAGTGTCCTACTTTACCAGTTATTTCCCATTGACCTCATTTTGTGTGCTATCACGCCATGGTCACATTTATCGAATGCCTTTGCGAAGTCTGTGTATACCACATCAACATTTTGCTTTTCTTCTAATTCCTCAGCGACTTTGTCGTAGTGGTTAAGTAGCTGTGAGAGGCACGATCTTCCCGCTCTAAATCCATGTTGGCCTGGGTTGTGGAGGTCACGCATTAAAAAGTCGTCTGAATCTTCAACTTTCATGTTGTTTATTGGAGATATTTATTTAAACATGTCCTCATACTGCTTTGTATTTCACTAATTTTCCTCATCCTCCCCAATCCTCATTTGGATTTCACTATTTCTTTGCCATCCTCAGTGAACCTTCATGCACTGCTTTTACTTTTGATTTAGCGTATGTGAAGAAAACGGAAAATGGAAAATAACTGAAATTTAAAAATGGAAACCATATTTAAAACGGAATCAAATCACACTATAGAACGAAAAAAATGGTAAGGATCAAGGAGTAGTCATGTGTGAAGACCTTACCTTTACAGAACACCATAAAGTGGCTGTCACGACTGCAAGAAAAATAACAGGTTGGATAACAAGGACCTTCCAAACGAGGGATGCCAAACAAGGGATGATTCTTTTCCAGACACTAGTGCTCTCTAGGGTGGAATATTGTTGCACTCTAACAGCCCCACTTAGAGAAGGAGATATTGCTGACCTGGAGAGCGTGCAAAGATCCTTTACCACTAGAATCCACTCTATAAGTCAACTTGATTATTCAGACCGATTAAAGAACTCGAGAGAGAACTCGACAAACACCTCCAAAGAATACCTGATCAACCAGGCTGTGATTCATACGTCAGGTTACGAGCAGCCGCGCCCAACAGCCTGGTTGACCAGACGACCAACCGGGAGGCCTGGTTGGAGACTGGGCCGCGGGGCCGTTAATCCCAGGAAGATACAGCAGATCTCAGCGTAAACGTCGTCAAGGAACAGCAGAGTTTACAGTAAATGTCAACAGGAGGCATTACAGAGCTTCAATCCTAACGCAGGGGGGACGTGTGTAATCTATGACACGTGTTCTAGTTAGTGTGAACCACGCACCACCTCGCTACCTCTCATATCAAACACCGAGAACTAAACGCATCTTGAGAATACTCCAGGACGGACAGAAACGTCGTCCTCAATTTTCAGAGTTGTGGGTTGATGTCTGTATTCAGCCACTATATTGTGACAGTCTGCACCGAGAAACACAACCACGAAAGCTATTAGCGAAGCTATTAAGTCCTACCTATTCTGTCTGGTTGAGCAGACAACCAGGAGGCCCAGGTGCAGACCAGTCCGCTGGGGGGTGGGGGGAAGACATGCTGGGACCCACCTGAAGGTAGCACTTTCTCCTGCAGCTGCCCGCGCCACCTAGTAGTGTTCTGGCCCGTGACTCACTGAGTGGATGGCATGATGCGTGTCAACATCACACCACATGGTGGCTCAGTCTTTGTTGACCACCTCCTACCATACCACCAAGACTATTTAATCGTAAAGCTCAACCATATCACAGTCCCAAGTTGTAACTTGTGTAGACGGATGGATGTGGGTGAGTGGATGCAGGCAGTTGGTGGTGCTTTTGTTACCTAATCTACTGGATGTAAGCTCCAGCTCCAAAGACCCGCCTCGTAGCCGTTGTACCTTGCGCATTTACACCGGAGTTTCGTCCGAGGCAGGGCGATACGTATAGGGAAGTCTTCTTACACCCGTTGCCTCTGTTCACCCAGCAGTGATTAGGAACCTGGGTGTTAGTCGACTGTTGTGGGTGGCATCCTGGGCAATGGTCAAAATGCTGCATATATCCCAAGTATACTCGAACATCCCACAAACGCCGCAAGGCACAGCACGAGGAAAATAGCCGCAAGGTAAAGAACCTGGAGCCGCCAGGCCACTGTCAATAGTGGGCCGGAAGGTCCCAGTCCCCACAAATGGTTCACGGCCAAACAAGGTAACGACTACACTTGCTCATGAAGCTGTCAACAACGATGGCTTCTTCCACCCCTCTGCTGCTGCTACTACTACTACGGGCTCACCATAGCCCGTGCTACTTGGAACTTCTTGTTCCAGGTAGCGAATCTTTAACAACAACAACAACCCTCTGCTTCATGCCCTCCACCCTTGTTTACTACACCCCAACCACACCACCACGTCCTTACATTGCTCTGGCTCCTTCCTTTTCCCAACTTACGCTTGTTTATCTGTGCTCTGTTATCCCTCAGCCTGGGAAAACCTGTGGGTCTCCAGTATGTTTAATATACTCGTCGGCATCTTGTAATATGTGATCCTATTGCCTCATGATGTCCTCTCTCCCAATGTGGTTTGCATTCACAGCACTTAAGTAATCATTGACGAGGCATTCCCTCTATTTAATGTTTTCATCACGCACCCTATCCCAGCCAGCTGCTGTCTTCGCATGATGTGCTCCATAAACAGCCCGCTCTTTACAATTGTCACAAAAATGATGTACAAAACTACCCGAACCTAACCTAACCGAGGACCCATAAACATGATTATCTCCTAACATGATTATCCCAAGATCATGATGGAATAACATGATTAATCTAACATGATTATTCCAAGATCTTCAAGTTGGTCACACTGTTGAAGGAGATGCGTCTCGGGTGGTAGACAGCCTCGCCTCCCACAACACAACACTGGCAGTCACGTGTGCAAGTGTGTGCACATTTGATCGTAACTCTCTACTAAAACTGAAGGCTCAAGCCGCCCGACTTTATATTAATTATCAGCCTGATTATAAACGTCAGCGGAAACTTCTCGCCGCGACACCTGCGTCTGTGTGAAGGGAAGGGAGGGTAGGGAGGGAGGGGTGGGGGAAGGAAGGGTAGGGAGGGAGGGGAAGGGTAGGGAGGGAGGGGTGGGGGAAGGAAGGGTAGGGAGGGAGGGGTGGGGGAAGGAAGGGTAGGAAGGGAGGGGAAGGAAGGGAGGAAGGGAAGGAAAGAAAGGAAGGAAGGGGGAAGTTCTTGTGAGAGTTTTTATATAGCTGCTACTGAGGAGCAAGTCCTAGTTGACCTGGTTATCTTGAGGTTATCTTGAGATGATTTCGGGGCTTTTGTGTCCCCGCGGCCCCTAAAGAGCGACCAGGCCTCCACCCCCAGGAAGCAGCCCGTGACAGCTGACTAACATCCAGGTACCTATTTACTGCTAGGTAACAGGGGCATAGGGTGAAAGAAACTCTGCCCATTGTTTCTCTCCGGCGCCCGGGATCGAACCCGGGACCACAGGATCACAAGACCAGCGTGCTGTCCACTCGGCCGACCGGCTCCCCTTGACCTGGATCTGGATCATAAGTCTGACGTCTACTGTAGGTGGTGTTGTTGACTTTCTGTAGGGGCCTGACATGGAATGTCTGCCACTGCTTAAAGCAGCTTTCAACCAAAATTCCGTGCCTAGTTTTACTTACTGACTGGAGAGTGAAGGCAAGCTGCCCTTCTTGAATATAACAATCTGGTAAAGGAATGACGGCGCCCTACACTACACTATGGGAACTAACGGTAATGTGCCCTCATGCTAGCATTGGATAGTCAATTACATATAATCACATATAATGTCTCTACCCGGGTGGACAGAAGCCGTATTGTGAGCCGTGGTCTTACACACAGTTGTGTCTGGACGGGGGCTCAACAGGAAGAGAGTGAAGGAGGTCGTTGTCAATAACGGACATTCTAAGAGTTGTGTGGAAAAGTGGTGGCCTTTGAAAGGAAGGTGTTCGGCCATGCTCCCACTGCCGAGGAAAGTAACGCCACAGAATACATCCTGCTGCTTCCTCACTACCCTTTGTAGCTCTGCGATTTCACTTATAATTATTAAATTTTTATATTTTTATATTTTTAGATACAAAATAAAACCTGCAGATATTCCAACATCCTCTTACTGATTACCTTCTCCAGTATTTTGCAAGGTCTACTGCTGAAGACCTCGCACATGTCTATAATGAGCGTCACCTTAGCGGTCTTGCAAATTGCCAGGGCTTCCCTACTCAAGCACAATATACAGACTTGAAGGTAACATAGTACACCTTCTGCCTCCCTTAACATCTACGGCTATATCCGCTCTGCTCACTGCTTTATTTTACATATAATGCCTTCCCGCTGCTGCTCTCCCTCCTCGGTTACTGCCGTGTCTTCCATAATGGTTTATAATCATTCTCTTGCCACCTTTCTGGGCCCCGGCCCAGTCGCGGGGGCCCCGGCCCAGTCGCGGGGGCCCCGGCCCAGTCGCGGGGGCCCCGGCCCAGTCGCGGGGGCCCCGGCCCAGTCGCGGGGGCCCCGGCCCAGTCGCGGGGGCCCCGGCCCAGTCGCGGAGGCCCCGGCCCAGTCGCGGGGCCCCCGGCCTAATCGTTCCATGCGCGAGAGTGGAGAGGGGGGAGGGGATAGGAAGGGTAGGACTGTACTCACCTAGTTGTGCTTGCGGGGGTTGAGCTCTGGCTCTTTGGTCCCCGCCTCTCAACTGTCAATCAACTGATGTACAGATTCCTGAGCCTACTGGGCTCTATCATATCTACATTTGAAAACTGTGTATGGAGTCAGCCTCCACCACATCACTTCCTAATGCATCCCACCTAATAACTACTCTGACACTGACAAACTTCTTTCTAATGTGTCTGTGGTTCATTTGGGTTCTCAGTTTCCACCTGTGTGTCTCCTTGTTCGCGTACTGTGGTTGGCGATTGGTGGTGGGGAGGTAGGACTAGCAGTTGTGGGGGTGAGGCAGGTGGTGGTGGTGGGTGGTGGTGGTGGTGGTGGGTTGTTGTGTGTGTGGTGGAGAGGCAGTGTGCTCACAACACACACACAAGATAAGAGTGCTGCTGATAGGCAGATAAGATCCCATCTCGGTACCCCGCGCCAACCCCAGACTACGCTCACAGGCACTAAATCTTTCCTCTCACCCACACAACCCTGCCCCCCTCTCACCCCACACAACCTTGCCTCTCACCCGCCACCCACACAACCCATACAAGGGCGTGTGATCAGTAGTCTGCGCTAGTGACCTACGCGGGGTACGAACCCTGACCACCGCTGACACTCCCCCATACAACCATACACCACCATACAGTTTTGTGAGGCTAGCCCCAGCCGTCTGGCCTACACCTGGTTACCTGGTTGATGGGGTTCTGGGAGTTCTTCTACTCCCCAAGCCCGGCCCAAGGCCAGGCTCGACTTGTGAGAGCTTTGGTCCACCAGGCTGTTGCTTGGAGCGGCCCACAGGCCCACATACCCACCACAGCCCGGCTGGTCCGGAACTTCTCTTAGAAAACAGTCCAGTTTTCTCTTGAAGATGTCCACGGTTGTTCCGGCAATATTTCTTATAGTCGCTACAACCTTAGCTAGAATGACACTCTTTTATAGGCATAAATACACTATCTAATATATACGTAAAATAAGTAAGATATATAAATATGCATGCCGTTTTCTTTGACTATTACCGTTAAGGTGAAAACGGAGTCGATTACCATGATACATCTTGACATGTTCTCTTGTGTTGTCGTGGGCGAGAGTCCGCTGTGAGCCTTGACCTTACTGATGATGGTGTGGACTAGGCTGTGTTCACCTAGTTGTTCTTGCGGGGGTTGAGCTCTGCTCTTTCGGCCCGCCTCTCACTGTCAACTGTAACTACTAACTATATTATATATATTTTTTTGTCCACACACACACACCTGGTTGATTGATACCTGGTTACCTGGTTGATTGATACCTGGTTACCTGGTTGATTGATACCTGGTTACCTGGTTGATGGGGTTCTGAGAGTTCTTCTACTCCCCAAGCCCGGCCCGAGGCCAGGCTCAACTTGTGAGAGTTTAGTCATTAGGCTGTTGCTTGGAGCGACCCNGAACTTGCTGCTCTCCTAACCCACCAGATGACCCAAAATTACCGTTTTGGGTCCATTTCGTTTGGAAAATATATTTCCATTTGGATTACTGCAATATGTGGGCCTGCGGGCCGCTGCAAGCAACATCTGGACGCGGCCGCTCGCAGCCTGACGTATGAATCACAGCCTGGTTGATCAGGTATCCTTTGGAGGCGTTTATTAAGTTCTCTCTTGAACACTGTGAGGGGTCGGCCAGTTATGTCCCTTATATGTAGTGGAAGCGTGATGAACAGTCTCGGGCCCCTGATGTTGATAGTTCTCTCTCCGAGTACCTGTTGCACCTCTGCTCTTCAACGGGGGTATTCTGCACATCCTGCCATGCCTCCTGGTCTCATGTGGTATTATTTCTGTGTGCAGGTTTGGGACCAGCCCCTCTAATATTTTCCACATTTAAGTTATTATGCATCTCTCCCGCCTGCGCTCAAGGGAATACAGATTTAGGCATTTTAGACTACCCTAATAGTTTGTTTTACCGAGTGAATTCCAGCAGTAAAGGATCTCTGCACGCTCTAAAGGTCAACAGATTTTCCAGCTTTGAAAGGGGCTGTCATTGTGCAGCAGTATTCTACTCTGGAGAGCACTACCGTCTTGAAAAGTATCATCATTGGTATAGCATCTCTAGTGTGAAAAGTTCTTGTTATCCAACCTGTCATTTTTCTTGCAGTTGTGACGGCTACTTTATTGTGTTCTTTAAAGGTAAGGTCTTCCGACATGAGTACACCCAGATCCTTTACATTGCCTTTTCGTTCTATGTTATGATTTGACTGAGTTTTGTACATTGTTTCCAGTATTATATTTTCATTTTTCTGTAGTGCAGGAACTTATCTTCATTAAATACCATATTATTTTCTGTAGCCCATTGAAAGACCTGATTTACATATGATTGGAGGTTTGCCGTGTCCTCTATGTTGTCTACTCTCATAAAAATCCTAGTGTCATCTGCAAAGGATGATGCAGTGCTATAGATTGTGTCCCATAGGAGGATGCTGAATGACAAATTTAAGGAACACAAAGGAAGTGTTAAGTCTGCAGACACAAACAATGCTCTCTGCTGTCATGTTAAGGATTGTAAGCATCCTATACGTCTATAGGATGATTAGATATGCATATAAGATGTATAATTCTATATATCCAAATCTTCTAAAATAATCTTTCCTGCCTCTACTCTTCACAGACGCCGTCTTATCGTACTGGATCCGATTCCCAACCTGAATATCCGCAACATCCCGACTTTATTGCTGCTGCCTCTTCCCATTCACAGTACATACTTAAATGTTCTTATCTTAACTAATGTGATCTGACTTACGCCTTGTCTCTCTTTCCTTATTCTCACTTTACAAGACTTTTTCCCTTCACCATTTGTTCTTGGAGCAAGACGCTAACCAGGTAGCGGGTGACGTAACAAGGGAGTACTATGTAGACCCAAATTACAAGTTACATACAGACGACGAGTCACAATAACGTGGCTGAAGGCATGATGACCAAGCCACACATCACAAGATGGAGAAGCGACCACGTTTCGGTCCGTCCTGGACCATTCTCGAGTTCATATACAAGTCATAAAAATATTCTTAATCAATCCCAGGAATGTAGTATACCTTATAAATGGATCGGAACAAATAATTACCTCGTATAGACAACCATGGGTCTAAAGAATGTTAAATGGTAAAATAAAGCTTTGTACAAAAGGATTAAGGATGGAGATGGCTAGAACAATAATTTGTCAACCTAGTTAGAAATGTTAAAAAAAATTAAGGAAAGCAAAAAGAAACTACACGTCAGATAACTCATAATGGCAATGATATTATTAATATTTTCAATAATGTCTGTGTATTAACTAGAGAAGAACTTAACATTATCCCTTCAGTGGACCAAATCTATTGGTGGTGAAGAGGAGGACAGGTTGACTAGTTCAGAGGTTACAGGGAGGCAGTTATTAAATACAGAAAAATTCAAGTAAAACAGGTCCCCAGGGCCAGACGAAGAGTTTGTCAGGATGCTTCAACATTGTAAAGAAGAGCTTTGCGAGCCCTTCTCTAGCATATTCAATAAATCATTAAAATCGTGGAGGGTTGCCAGTGTGGTACTGATTTTTAAAAACAAGAACAAATTTAAGAGCAGAAGACCTATTGAGCTATACGTGGCAGCTCCTATTTATATCCATGTATGACCATCCTATGACAGTCATGCGATCCGACGTATGTTACCTGGTAATTGGTTCCACAAATCCACAGCCTGCTACCACACCAGTATTTATCCAGGTCTTTCCTACATAGAAACATATCCAATTTGTACCCATTGTTTCGTGTTTCGAGCAGAGCAAGCAACGAAAAATCATAAAAGATTTTTCATTTATATCAAACAAAGATTAGGGAAAGGATGTGTCCATTAAAAACTGAGACAAGGTCAGATAACTGATAACAGCAGAGCTGAGTAGTATTATAAATATTTTGTCTATTTACTAAAGAACAACTTAACATTTATGCCTTCAGCCGAACAAGTCTATATTAGTGGGCAAGAGGCCAGGTTGATCAGTGTTCACCACGGAGATGTTATCAAACAAATAGTTAAAACTCAAGCCAAACGAACCCCGGGGCAGGACGATTCGAACCCAGACAGCCAGGGGCTCCATGCACCTCAGCGTATCCAGTACCATACCGCTAGATCACACTCACTGTACAAAACGGTTGGAAGTCGTGAGACCCTTAACCCAACCCCAGGACAGCACTCGGCCAGACAGAATTTGTTCAGTGTGGTCTAGTAGCGCTATGGTAATGTATACGCTAAGGTGCATAGAGCCCTGGCTGTCTGGGTTCGAGTCCTTAAGGGGTGAGTAGTTTTCAGTGGCATACTGGCTTGGGGACCATTCAACCTTCTTCGCATACATACACACATTTATTTATTTATTTATATTATATATATATATATATATATATATATATAATATATATATATATATATATATATATATATATATATAAATGAATGAGGTTACATAGTTATGAATTGCTCTGATAACGGTTCCAATTTATATTCACCTAACATCAGAAAATGGAGAAACGACAACGTTTCAGTGTGTCGCTGACCATTGTCGTGTGATACGAGCTGCCTCGTATAGACCAACACACCTTTGGCATTTTTCTTAATGTTTATGTTGTTCACAATATTGAGTTGAAGGTGCAGCCGCCTTCCCAGTCATGTCACCCATAAGGCCACCTGCACGACTGCGTGCTTGTTCCTGCCTCGCTCCTTCCCTTCCTCCACCTCTAGAAGCTGATGACGCTGCCTTGTTCTCTCTCGCTCTTTACCACATATCTTTACAAACCTTTCTATTCTATTTAGAGATTCAAAAACTTAATTTACATTCTCGAGGACTGAAGAGACAGGGAGCCACGTGACTGAAGCATAACAAGGGGGACAAATATGGTTTGAAATATATCGACACAAAACGGAACAATGAATCAATAGTGTTTAGGAAACAGGGTTGTTGATTTATGGAACAAATTACCACCGGGTAACACATAATAGACGTAGGAACGCTGCAGTGTTTCAAGTGCAGTTTAGATATGAATAAGAACGAGTTTGGGGTGAATATATATGCTTCGTATGGGCCAAGTGGCTTCTGGTAATTGCCTTGATTATGTTGTGTTCGTGTGCCCCTTGTCCTCCCTCCTCCCCTTATCAACTCGCTCCTCTATCACTATCTAAACCTTACATTTGTAATATAATCCTTTACCATGAACTGATTCCCCTTTTCTATCAGATGGGTTGCTTCTCCCTTCTTCCTTTTCATCTCTCTCACTTGCGTTCCCTTTTCCTCCCTTCTACCATTGTAATTCCTTTTCCTAGACCACCTCCAGCTTACTCTTGAGCTCCCAACCGCTGTCTTATTTCTCCTTCTCATTTACTGGCGGGGAAAATGTTGTCGCGTATATTTCCTGGAACCCAACCAAATGGGACTTAAACTGGGAGTAACGAGCTTTTTGAACTGTGGTGGTGTTATTAATGGTCGTTCACACCCACTCTAGTAAATTATATTACCTCCTCGCCTCGCGCTCTCTCTTCAGCAGCCGGGACGGAGGAAAGGAAGAGGTGGTCCACCTGCACCTCTACACCGCCTCACACACAACCACACCGAAATCATGACCTCGACCACAAATTTCCATTATTCACAAAGTGGAGCCATGAAAAATGAGTCCTGCTTGATGGGGTTCTGGGAGTTGGAGTTCTACTCCCCAAGCCCGCCCAGAGGCCCAGGCTTGACTTGTGAGAGCTTGGTCCACCAGGCTGTTGCTTGGAGCGGCCCGCAGGCCCACATACCCACCACAGCCCGGTTGGTCCGGCACTTCTTTTAGGAAACAATTCAGTTTTCTCTTGAAGATGTCCACGGTTGTTCCGGCAATATTTCTTATGCTCGCTGGGAGGACGTTGAACAACCGTGGACCTCTGATGTTTATACAGTGTTCTCTGATTGTGCCTATGGCACCCCTGCTCTTCACTTGCTCTTTAGCACAACAAAACTCGTCCCAGAGCTGCGAGGGATCATGTACGAAGAGAGACTGAAGGGACTAAACCTGACGAGGTTAGGAAGAAGGAAGAGGGGGGGACATGATACAGACGTATAAAATACTTAGAGGGGATTGAAAGGGTGGGAACAGAGGAAATGTTTATAATAAATACCAATCACAAGTCAAGCCTGGCCTCGGGCCGGGCTTGGGGAGTAGAAGAACTCCCAGAACCCCATCAAGCAGGTATCAAGCAGGTAAGGGGGGGGGCAGCGGATGGAAGCTTGAGACTCATATGTCAGAGATGTTAGAATGTTTTCTTTCTTTGAAGGTAGGGTAGTGAGTAAATGTAATGACGTAGAGGAGCAGGGCGTAAAGGCAAACTCCATTCATAACTTTAAAAGCAGGTATGATAATGAGACAGGGATACCAATGTTACGTGGTATCCAATTTAGGGCTGTCAATCACCCTAAACTGGATACCAAGTCACATTGGCATAGATGGTAATGAAAAGGCAGATTCACTAGCAAAAACTGCTACAGCTCTGCCTGTTGTACAGGTTCAAATACCTCCACATTTTTCACATTAAGGAGCAAATCAGAAGAAAATACTTCCAACTATCAAAAGTCGCCAGAGTAGCGACTCTTTCAAGCCTGACAAAAAGATGTCCAGAGACACTGCAATAGCCACTGAGGGCGCCTGGCAGCTGGGTGGACAGCGCTTCGGATTCGTAGTCCTGAGGTTCCGGGTTTGATCCCCGGTGGAGGCGGAGACAAATGGGCAAAATGTTTTCTTTCACCCTGAGTCCCTGTTACCTAGCAGTAAATAGGTACCTGGGAGTTAGACAGCTGCTACCAGCTGCTTCCTGGGGGTTGAGGCCTGGTCGAGGACTGGGCCGCGCGGACACTAAGCCCCGAAATCATCTCAAGATAAAAATCATCTCAAGATAGCCATACACAGACTCAGACTTGGTTATAAGTGCTGCTGGGAGGTAATAAACCCAACAGTTAAAGAGTGGCGCCACTATTGCATTACTTACTGGAATGTGAACCAAGTGAAGCCCTGCTCATCAAACTCAACATTCATCCAACGAGAGCAGCTGCGTTAGATGCAAAATCCACGTCGACTACAATGGTTAGAAAAGCAGTTGAAGAATGGGACACAGTAGTGAACACTGTGCATCTATATCCGCCACCAAGATGATTATAAAACAAGATTAAAACCAGTGCGCTAAAACAGAAGCGAAAAAGAAACAGGAAAAAAGGAGGAAACCCCACTTCCATTTAAAACTTTGACCCAATATCACAGTAACAAGGTTATCGCGAATAACCGAACTCAATTACGGGCTCACCATAGGCCGTGCTACATGGACATTTCGTTCTGAGTACCTAAATCTAAAAACAACAACAGAGAAACAGGTCAGCTGTTATTGCGTTAGACAACCAGCGGCTAGAAAGGCAGAGTCCAACAGCTACAACTCTATCTTGCAGGTGCAAATAGGCGCATACAAATTAGAGCACGCACGCACGCACGCGCACGCACGCGCGCGCACACACGCGCACACACACACACACACACACACNCTGGGGCTGGTTGATACCTGGTTGATACCTGGTTGATGGGGTTCTGGGAGTTCTTCTACTCCCCAAGCCCGGCCCGAGGCCAGGCTCGACTTGTGAGAGTTGGTCCACCAGGCTGTTGCTTGGAGCGGCCCAGAGAGCCACATACCCACCACAGCCCGGCTGATCCGGAACTTCTCTTAGAAAACAGTCCAGTTTTCTCTTGAAGATGTCCACGGTTGTTCCGGCAATATTCTTATAGTCGCTGGGAGGACGTTGAACAACCGCGGACCTCTGATGTTATACAGTGTTCTCTGATTGTGCCTATGGCACCTCTGCTCTTCACTGGTTCAATCTTGCATTTTCTTCCATATCGTTCACTCCAGTACGTTGTATTTTACTGTGTAGATTTGGGACCTGGCCCTCCAGTATTTTCCATGTGTATATTATTTGGTATCTCTCTCGTCTCCTTTCTAGAGAGTACATTTGGAGAGCTTTGAGACGATCCCAATAATTTAGGTGCTTTATCTCGTCTATGCGTGCCGTATATGTTCTCTGTATTCCTTCTATTTCAGCAATCTCTCCTGCTCTGAAGGGGGAAGTGAGTACTGAGCAGTACTCGAGACGGGACAACACAAGTGACTTGAAGAGTACAACCATTGTGATGGGATCCCTGGATTTGAAAGTTCTCGTAATCCATCCGATCATTTTTCTGGCTGACGCAATATTTGCTTGGTTATGCTCCCTAAACGTTAGATCGTCTGACATCATTATTCCCAAATCCTTGACATGCTGTTTTTCTACTATGGGAAGATTCGATTGTGTTTTGTACCCTGTATTATGTTTCAGATCCTCATTTTTGCCGTACCTGAGTACCTGAAATTTATCACTGTTAAACATCATGTTATTTTCTGTTGCCCAATCGAAAAATTTGTTGACATCTACTTGTAGTTTTTCAATGTCTTCAGCAGAGGTAATTTTCATGCTGATTTTTGTGTCGTCTGCAAAGGACGACACGAAGCTGTGACGTGTATTTTTGTCTATATCAGATATGAGAATAAGGAACAGTAGCGGTGTAAGGACTGTACCTAGAGGTACAGAGCTTTTAACTGCGCTTGGACTATTTTATTTGATTGTTACTCTTTGTGTTCTGTTCGACAGGAAATTGAGTATCCAGTGTCCTACTTTACCAGTTATTCCCAATGACCTTATTTTGTGTGCTATCACCCCATAGTCACATTTGTCGAATGCCTTTGCAAAGTCTGTGTATACAACATCTGCATTTTGCTTTTCTTCTAGAGCTTCTGTAATTTTGTCATAGTGGTTGAGTAACTGTGACAGACAGGATCTTCCCGCTCTAAATCCATGTTGTCCTGGGTTGTGTAGCGCATTATTTTCCATAAAACTAGAAATTTGATTCTTAATCACTCTTTCAAACACTTATTATGTGTGATGTTAGTGCAACTGGTCTATAATTTTTTGCCAAGGCTTTACTACCCCCCTTGTGCAGAGGAGCTATTTCTGCAGATTTAAGTGCAACTGGTATCTCCCCTATATCCAGGCTCTTTCTCCATATTACGCTGAGTGCTCGCGCTATTGGTACTTTACATTTCTTTATGAATATTGAATTCCATGAGTCAGGCCCAGGAGCTGAGTGCATGGGCATATTGTCAATTTCTCTTTCAAAGTCTTCAGAGTCCGTGTTAATATCCATTATATTATCTGCAGCTTGAATGTCATTCATAAAGAAGCTGTCTGGGTCATCAACTTTCATGTTGTTTATTGGTGTGCTAAACATAGCCTCATACTGGCTTCTTAGAATTTCACTAATCTCTTTGTTGTCCCTGTGTACGTACCTTCATTTGCAATTAACGGTCCAATACTGGTGGAGGTTTTTGATTTTGATTTTGCGTATGTGAAAAAATATTTTGGATTTTTCTTTATCTATTGTATAGCCTTCTGTTCCAATTCCATTTCCTCAGACTCTTATGATCGCTTCAACGTTTGTTCTATTTCTTCGATCTCCCTGCTTAGGTTTATTTTTCTTTCTTGTGATAGTTGTGTCTGCCTAAGCATTTCAGTTATTTTTTTCCTTCTCCTGTACAGTCGTTTGCGTTCTCTTTCTAGAGTGGTCCTCTTTCTGACCCTCCTGACAGGCACGTGCTTCAAGCAGACCTTGTAAGCTTCAGCTGTCAGTTGAGCTATTCCCTGTGTGGGAGTTTTGTCGCTTAAGACCGTCTCCCATTGAATGGTTGCAAGGTCTACATTAATTTTTTCCCAGTTGATCCTCTTATTGTTGAAATTGAATTGATTGAATACTCCTTCTCGCTTGTTGGGTCTCTTAGACCTACTACCGTTATTTATGCTAGTTCGCACTTCCCATGTTGGTGTTGGAAAACATGACTTTGTAGATCGATTGGCCAATGAGGCTTGCAGGAAAGAAAACATTGATTATGACTTTGGACTATCTAATGCAATTATTAGAAACATACAAATTAAAGAAATTAATTCAGATTTAGAAGAACTAAGAAATGCCCAGAGACCTGAAAGCTGCAGGTCTGTATTTAAAGTTATGACAAGTTTTGTAATAATAGGTATTTGTATGGTCAGCACAGTAACCGGACCAGGCAATGTGATGAAGTCATTGCGCGAATTCGCCTTGGCTATAGACACATCTGGCAGGTTAGAGAGGCTGAGCCACTACCAGAATACGCAGATTGTAAACTCTGTGATAAACCTTTAATGCATTCACTAGAACACTATATTGTTGAATGTGAAACCGTAAAGGACTTTAAACCTGGCCTCTTGTACCACCAACTGTATAACTATTTTATTGACTCGTGTTCTGGATGACATCCTAACAATTTATCAAAAATTTGCTTTACCATTTTAAAGAATGAAGAAAATTTTTTATTTATATTACTTCTAAGCTGCATCACTTACGAACCCATCCCTGCCCTTGTCTGGCAGTGCACAACAGAAAGTTGTTTTCACATATTCATACATTAAAACATTGATTGTAACCATGATATATATGTACTTCCGCCTACAGTTTAGACCTATTGTCTTGTGTATGACCCTCTGTCCTGTGTGACAGTGAATACCAGCATTATCCTCACTTTAATAAGACTTAATCGAAATCCTCAGATTACGCAAAATTGTAATTAATTTTGTCACTAAAGATGTTAATAATAATAATAATAAGTTCGCACTTCAATGAGCTTATGGTCTGAGTATGTAGTATCTGAGATTGTAACGTCTCTGATTAGTTCATCATTGTTTGTGAATAACAAGTCTAGTGTGTTTTCGTTCCTAGTTGGTTCTGTAATCTGTTGATTGAGCGAGAATTTGTCACAGAATCTCAAAAGTTCTTCACCTGTGGTTGGTTATTTCCCGGGTCATTCCCTGCTATATGATATGATTTATGACACCCACACCACTAGAACATACCGTCATCCCAAACGTATATAAGACGCTCACTCCACGCCGGTGACTCGCTCCATACCTGAAAATTAAAAAACTTAGCTAAAAAAAAAAGTAATTCTTTAAATATAAATATATCTAAACAAAATCTGACTAAATTTGTGCCATTCATGAAGATTTTTTCAGTTATGTCAATTGTTAAGTTTGTAAATTACATATAAAAAATAATGGATTGTGTTTCTATGAAAAAATCAGACATTATTCTAAACTTTTCCCGTGCTCAATTTGATTAATTCAGTATGGGGCTAATATATCCAACAGTTGCAACAACAAAATTGACAAACTATTACAGCAATTTTAGGATGGAGTGCAATGCACTCATGTTAACTTGAAGTTAACGACAACTTTTAATTCCACAATGAACACACGACGTCCTAACAGCTCGTGGTATAAACAATTAAACAAACTTCAACACTTTTTAGTATTTAGCCCAGAAATTTTTCCCTTGGTCCCAGCAATACTGTGCTTGGCGACGGTCTCACTTCATGCAGATCAGCGTTCAATCCCCGGCCGTCCAAGTGGTTGGGCACGATTCCTTCCCCCTGTCCCATCCCAAATCCTTATCCTGACCCCTTCCAAGTGCTATATAGTCGTAATGGTTTCCGCTTTCCTCTGATAGTTCCCTTGCTGACAATTGCCTCACCATGCCCAGGATTGTGACGGAACCTGCCACTCCCACTCGTCCCTTCCACTGCTGGTCCGCTTCAAGGGGTTGTCAGGTCAGGAACGAGCTGCCTCTCAGCGTTCGAAATACACGAACAAACCCGGCACTCTCTTTGTTCAAGCAAAGACTCGAGCGGCACTTGATATTACAATATAACGTCTAAGACACTCACAAGGGTGTATGTGGGGTAATGCAACACGCGTCCATGTGCTTCTGATGATTTGTCATCTTGCTGTCACGTCTGCACGCAAATTGACAATCACGGCAAATCCCACTGAACCACCCGGTTGGGGAGGGGGAAATCCCACTGAACTCCAGGATCACCTAACCTTGCGGTGATTTCGATGATCAACGTCCCCGCGGCCCTGTCTTTGACCAGGCCTCTCTTGGTTGGTGGCATGGTCAACCAGGAGGCCTGGTCAGAGACCGGGCCGCGGGTACCCTGACCCGCGGAATCACAACAAGTTAATTAATCCATCCCTATAGCTATTTACCTATCCATCTGTCAATCCACATATCTGCGGGCGATGAGTCACAATAACGTGGCTGAAGTATGTTGACCAATGCACACACTAGAAAATGAAGGGACGTCGACGTTTCGGTCCGTCCTGGACCATTCTCCAACGACAATCGACTTGAGAATGGTCCAGGGCGGACCGAAACGTCGTCGTCCCTTCATTTTCTAGTGTGTGGATTGGTCAACATTCCATATTTCTGTCAATGTATTCATGTATCTATCCATCTACCCATCCCTTTATCAATCTATTACCAATCTATTTATCAATCTATCCATCCACCTATCTATAGTTTCTCTGCTTCTCTCTTATCAGTGTCTGTCCCTTGTAAAAATATAATTGTGTACTGTGTGGTTGGTCACTAGTGAGAGGTGTCTAGTGGTGTACACTCAGCCCGTCCTCTTAAAGTCTCCCAACGTCAAGTAACTGTCGTACTAAAGTGCCCTTATCCTAACCTACCAGACGACCCAAAACAGAAAACGGGATAGTACGTCACTCTCGCGAGCCGCTTCCACTTTCTAGTACGACAATTTTTGGCCTTATGTAATGCATACGATCGAAAAGCGACGTTCTTTGTAGAAGGACAGATTGGTGAAATACTGTACATACAATATTCCGCCGGGAATACACGCCGGGGGGAGCATACTCCACGCTGGGGGCAGCAACTCCACGCCGGGGGCAGCAACTCCACGCTGGGGGCAGCAACCTCCACGCTGGGGGCAGCAACCTCCACGCCGGGGGCAGCATACTCCACGCTGGGGGCAGCATACTCCACGCTGGGGGCAGCAACCTCCACGCCGGGGGCAGCAACCTCCACGCCGGGGGCAGCAACCTCCACGCCGGGGGCAGCAACCTCCACGCTGGGGGCAGCATACTCCACGCCGGGGGCAGCATACTCCACGCTGGGGGCAGCATACTCCACGCTGGGGGCAGCAACCTCCACGCCGGGGGCAGCATACTCCACGCTGGGGGCAGCAACCTCCACGCCGGGGGCAGCAACCTCCACGCTGGGGGCAGCAACCTCCACGCTGGGGGCAGCAACCTCCACGCTGGGGGCAGCATACTCCACGCCGGGGGCAGCATACTCCACGCCGGGGGCAGCATACTCCACGCTGGGGGCAGCATACTCCACGCTGGGGGCAGCAACCTCCACGCTGGGGGCAGCATACTCCACGCCGGGGGCAGCATACTCCACGCTGGGGGCAGCAACCTCCACGCTGGGGGCAGCATACTCCACGCTGGGGGCAGCAACCTCCACGCTGGGGGCAGCAACCTCCACGCTGGGGCAGCAACCTCCACGCTGGGGGCAGCATACTCCACGCTGGGGGCAGCAACCTCCACGCTGGGGGCAGCAACCTCCACGCTGGGGGCAGCATACTCCACGCTGGGGGCAGCATACTCCACGCCGGGGGCAGCATACTCCACGCCGGGGGCAGCATACTCCACGCCGGGGGCAGCATACTCCACGCCGGGGCAGCATACTCCACGCCGGGGGCAGCATACTCCACGCCGGGGGCAGCATACTCCACGCCGGGGGCAGCATACTCCACGCCGGGGGCAGCATACTCCACGCTGGGGGCAGCAACCTCCACGCCGGGGGCAGCAACCTCCACGCTGGGGGCAGCATACTCCACGCTGGGGGCAGCAACCTCCACGCTGGGGGCAGCAACCTCCACGCTGGGGGCAGCATACTCCACGCTGGGGCAGCATACTCCACGCCGGGGGCAGCATACTCCACGCCGGGGGCAGCATACTCCACGCTGGGGGCAGCATACTCCACGCCGGGGGCAGCATACTCCACGCTGGGGGCAGCATACTCCACGCTGGGGGCAGCAACCTCCACGCTGGGGGCAGCAACCTCCACGCTGGGGGCAGCATACTCCACGCCGGGGGCAGCAACCTCCACGCTGGGGGCAGCATACTCCACGCCGGGGGCAGCAACCTCCACGCTGGGGGCAGCAACCTCCACGCCGGGGGCAGCAACCTCCACGCCGGGGCAGCAGCACCTCCACGCTGGGGGCAGCATACTCTACGCCGGGGGCAGCATACTCCACGCCGGGGGCAGCATACTCCACGCTGGGGCAGCATACTCCACGCTGGGGGCAGCAACCTCCACGCCGGGGGCAGCATACTCCACGCCGGGGGCAGCATACTCCACGCTGGGGGCAGCAACCTCCACGCTGGGGGCAGCATACTCCACGCCGGGGCAGCATACTCCACGCCGGGGCAGCATACTCCACGCCGGGGGCAGCATACTCCACGCTGGGGGCAGCATACTCCACGCTGGGGCAGCATACTCCACGCCGGGGCAGCATACTCCACGCCGGGGGCAGCATACTCCACGCCGGGGGCAGCATACTCCACGCCGGGGGCAGCAGACTCCACGCTGGGGGCAGCAGACTCCACGCCGGGGCAGCAGACTCCACGCCGGGGGCAGCAGACTCCACGCCGGGGGCAGCAGACTCCACGCTGGGGGCAGCATACTCCACGCCGGGGGCAGCATACTCCACGCCGGGGGCAGCATACTCCACGCTGGGGGCAGCATACTCCACGCCGGGGGCAGCAGACTCCACGCCGGGGGCAGCAGACTCCACGCTGGGGGCAGCATACTCCACGCTGGGGCAGCATACTCCACGCTGGGGGCAGCATACTCCACGCCGGGGGCAGCATACTCCACGCCGGGGGCAGCATACTCCACGCTGGGGGCAGCATACTCCACGCCGGGGGCAGCATACTCACGCGGGGGCAGCAGACTCCACGCCGGGGGCAGCATACTCCACGCTGGGGGCAGCATACTCCACGCCGGGGGCAGCATACTCCACGCCGGGGGCAGCATACTCCACGCTGGGGGGCAGCAACCTCCACGCTGGGGCAGCATACTCCACGCTGGGGGCAGCATACTCCACGCTGGGGGCAGCATACTCCACGCTGGGGGCAGCATACTCCACGCTGGGGGCAGCATACTCCACGCTGGGGGCAGCATACTCCACGCTGGGGGCAGCATACTCCACGCTGGGGCAGCATACTCCACGCTGGGGCAGCATATATGATGCCAGGGTGTTCGCCCGTGCTGCACACTGTCAGCTGATGATACCGTTATGCT
>WNGS01163731.1:929620-954025 GCA_020271785.1 Procambarus virginalis
TAATAATAAAGAATAGTTTAATTCGCTTACCCTCTATACCCACCAAAGTCTTCATTACAGACCAAATATACCCAGCACTCGCCTCCATCCGCGAGTCTGTACCCAAGACAGTCTGGAGATCGCAAACCTCTCACACAGTTTACTCAATTTCACTCCATCACTTATCCTATTAAAGAAAATTGAAATGCGCTGGGCGGGTCAAAGAAAATGGAACAGCTCATGGGATACTGAAAAAAAGGTCTATCCACTTGTCCCATTTATCGTAATATTTATATATATAGATCAATTACTTTTAATTCTCCTTTTAAAATATACCAGGAACCTGTTCTCACATTAATTATGGTTGGCAAATTCATACATTGTCTTAACACGCCAGCACACAAGGGATATATCATGCTATCATGAGGATGTGGAGGATGAGAGGGGTAATGCTATCATAGCGGAGGGAGAGGAGGAGAAAGAGGAAGGAGGAGACAGAGAAGTGGGAGGAAGAAAGATAGGGGGAGGAAGAAAAACGGGCAGAAGCAGGTCCACAGTAATATTTGTGGGGACATGATCAGCGTGAGGAGGACCCGGGTGAAGACATACTACACCATCCGCTAAATTGCTGCTCTTGAGATATGCACAGGATAAGGCGGAGAATGGTAGGGGGGGGAGGGAAGGGGGGGGGGAAGAGGAGGGCCCCTCCACCACACACCACTGTATGGTCGCCCCTCCGCCACACACCACTGGTATGGTCGTCCCTCCACCACACACCACTGGTATGGTCGTCCCTCCACCACACACCACTGGTATGGTCGTCCCTCCACCACACACCACTGACATGGCTGTCGGCCTTCAAATTGTAGACAGAGTGACAACTAATCATGAGGCAGCTAGGCCTCAGACGGCCTACCCCAAAGAGCGTGGGCGCTCCTGAAGGTAGGTTCGAGTCGATGCACTGTGAACCATAAGAGCAGGTGAACCTCGGATGAGCTGGATAGTGTGTTCTCTCTCATAATAAAACATCAAGAAGGAATCTAAGTGTATTCTCTACATTCCCAAGCAAGAGTCTTCACCATATCTACAACCAACAAGAAAGAGCCGCAACACTGGTGGCAGCGGTGGGATGGCACGCGAGATTCTGGCTGGAAAAACAAAAATTCATCCCACGCCCCTATTAATGACCTAAACTAATGGTGAAATACTTGAGTGGGTTGACCACTATTGGTACCTTGGCGTCACTGTCGGCTCTAACAAGAGAAAGAAATGAGGAGCTCAACCTACCTGCTTGATACCTGCTTGATGGGGTTCTGGGAGTTCTTCTACTCCCCAAACCCGGCCCGAGGCCAGGCTCGACTTGTGAGAGCATGGTCTACCAGGCTGTTGCTTGGAGCGGCCCGCAGGGCCACATACCCACCACAGCCCGGCTGGTCCGGAACTTCTCTTAGAAACAGTCCAGTTTTCTCTTGAAGATGTCCACGGTTGTTCCGGCAATATTTCTTATAGTCGCTGGGAGGACGTTCTTATAGAAATACTTATAAACCTACTTATAGACATATGTAAAACTCGTTTCAGGGCACTAAAAGCTATGACCTGGAATGGGCAAGGCGACTATTGTCGTGCTTAAAATGATGTACACAGTCTATGTGCGCTCTCTCATAGACCAAGCCGCACTAGTCTTGTGCAGTTACTCCCAAAGCGATATGAAAAGGCTTGAGAGCGTACAAAATGAAGCCCTGGCAATCATTCTTGGAGTCCCGAGAATGGCTGAAACATCTAATCTGCAATAAGTAAATTAGTCTACTTCAGTAGGTTAATTAATGAATCTAGCGTCTCTCCCCACCCGCCAAACACGACGAAACTATGGCATAACTACAATGTAGGAATAAGTAACACCTTTTAACAATTTGTAACTTCTTTCTAACACGTCATAAACACTTTATAACAATATGTAAGAAGTATGTAACAGGTTGTAACAACTTTGTAACAGGTTGCAACAAGCTAACACAGGGACCGTTACGTTGTTTTACATTAAGATTCCTTGAAAGAAACACTAAAGGTGCACCAATTCTAAAGCAGCTCTTCAAAGACTGGGAAAATCAGGCTGAAAACCTTGCAATAGTCACTGAAATCAAGAGAGCTGAGAGAGCACTAACCAATCAGAAAAGAGTCGTCAAATTCCTGTGGATCCCTTCCCATGTTGGAATCTATGGAAATGAATGAGCAGATGTGCTGGCTGCTGAAGGAAACCATATTGAATACTTCATACCCAAGACTCGTCTACAAGTTAAGAGGTATTATCAGACAAGATCACCGTAAGGTAATTAAGGAAAGGAGGACCGAACAATAAAAGTGTGAATCTGTACACAGGTACAATGTCGTTGCAACTGTGGAGCTGCAATCCCAAGCATTATGTACAAAGGGGAGGGGGAAGGGGTGGCCGCGGGAGAAAATCAATAATAGAAAGAATTCGTCTTGGATACAAATACTCATGGGGATTCGGGATGGAAAAGACAGTTGAGCAGTGGAGTTGCAGAATCTGTGGTGAGTGACGGACACCGCCTTGACCACTACCTGAGAGAACATCTTAGAGACATTAGAAAAATGTGTAGAATAACAGATCCCACGTTGTTTGACTTGGGGAAAAAACTTTATAAAATATACATACTGTTCTTTAAAAATTCCCCGACTTTGTATCCGCAAGATAAATTAGCTTTGGGGGGTTCACAAGTGTTAATCTTCTTGTTTGATAAGCTGTTCACATGAGACAGTTAATTAACCAAGTCCCAGCTGTGTCGGGTACAAGTGACAGGATGAACAACCCAGCGGGTTTTCTTCCTATTGGGGGGTGTTGAACATCCTGCTATGGCGGTGTGTCCACTCACAGGATGAGTGGCGCTGCCTAATAAACTCACCATTCGAGGCAAAAATTGTATAAAATTTAGTCATTGACCTACTTTGGGTATTATGTTTGGCTGAGAAATAACCTGCTTGATGGGGTTCTGGGAGATCTTCTACTCTCCAAGCCCAACTGGTTTCTTCAGACACATGGAATCATAATGCCTCTCAACTCATTTGTTAGAACAGTATGACTGAAAACAATATACTGTTTAACGGTGACAAATTCCAGGTACTTTTGTATGGTGGAAATGAGGACGTTAAACGAAACACAGGGTACAGGGCACAATCAGACCTACTCATAGAAGGAAAGCAACATGTAAAAGATTTGGGAATTACGATCTGACATTTAGTGAACATAACCGAGTAAATATAGCGCCGGTCAGGAAAATGATCAAACTGACACCCCCTTTCAGAGCAGGAGATCTCTCTGAATTAGAGGGAATACAGAGAACACGCATAGAAACGATAAAACATCTAAATTGGGATCGTCTCATAATTCTTAAAATGTCCTCTGTAGCAAGGAGACAAGAAAGGTATCAAATAATATATACATAAACAGTACATGAAGGCCGGGTCCCAAAGTTGCACAGTAGAATAACAACGTACTGGAACGAAAGATACAGAAGGAAATGCAGAATACAACCAGTGAGGAGTAGAAGTGCCATAGGCACAATCAGAGAGCACTCTGAACCTCACAGGTCCACAGCTGTTCAACACTCTCCAAGCAAGCATTATAAATATTGCTGGAACAATGGTGGATGTATTCAAGAGGCACTCAGGTAAGTACTTCTTGCAAGACGTGCAGGACCAAACAGGCTGTAGTGGATACATGGGCCTGCGGGCTGCTCTGAGCAACAGCCTGTTGGACCAAGTTATTACTTGGATACCACATGTATGCCACATTTAATACTAAATTCATCCCACCTATTCATATTTGTGGATCCATACTCGGGAACATATGTCTAACTGGCGGATTCCTGATTCATCGTCAATTGGTGAATTAATCAGGGTGGAGTGGAATCAGGTGGTGGCAGTGGAATGTTCTAGAGTTCTCTGGAGATGCTGGTAGCTGATCAGGTACAATGCCTTGATTGAGTAGTACCTTGGTAATCACATACCGAGGTTACAACGTGTTGAACTAGAGGGGTTGCAGTGGTAACTCTAGGGGAACTCTAGAACGGTTAACTAAGGGCGGGCTAATGGACTAAAGAGAGCCATCACCACCCCCCTCAACTGTCTCGCCTCAACCGCAAGACACACCTCCCTCACCTCACCACCCCCCTCCCTCCCTCACCAGCAAGACATCACGCCAGTCTGGCATTAATAAAGACCACTGTCACTTCACAAAGGTCAGGATCCTACACACAAACACTTGTATCCCAAAATGGAAATGTCAATGATTAAATTTTGTGCGGTGGCCGGGCACCAGGTGTGGCGGTGGCCGGGCACCAGGTGTGGCGGTGGCCGGGCACCAGGTGTGGCGGTGGCCGGGCACCAGGTGTGGCGGTGGCCGGGCACCAGGTGTGGCGGTGGCCGGGCACCAGGTGTGGCGGTGGCCGGGCACCAGGTGTGGCGGTGGCCGGGCACCAGGTGTGGCGGTGGCCGGGCACCAGGTGTGGCGGTGGCCGGGCACCAGGTGTGGCGGTGGCCGGGCACCAGGTGTGGCGGTGGCCGGGCACCAGGTGTGGCGGTGGCCAGGCACCATAAAGGTTGTGTCATCAGCAAATAAACTGGCTTCAGGTGTTGAGAGGCATTTGGGAGGTCATTAATGTAGATAAGAAAGAGGAGAGGGCCAAGTATACTGCCCTGTGGAACACCAATGTTGAAGGGTAGGGTGGGAAAAATGGAATCATTCACAGAAACATACTGGGGCCTGTTAGTAAGGTAAGATTGAAGGTATTGGAGTGCGTGACCTCTGACTCCATAATGATGTAATTTAAGGAGATTGTGGTGGTTGACAGTGTCAAAAGCCTTACGTAGGTCCACAAATAACCCAACAGGGTACTCATTTTTATCAAGACCTGCAACAAGTTAATCATACTAATCAGTGCATCATTAGTGCTCACTTTTGGGTCTGAAACCGTATTAGTAAGAGCTAAGTATATTTTGTTAGATAAGAATAAAGCTGCTTGTTTATTAGCTTTTCAAATGTTTTTGACAAGGTTGGCAGAATTTATATAGGTCGGAAATTGTTGACATCAGTGAGATCACCATATTTATGGACTGGGGGTCAGTCGCTTTTAGAATATCCAGAAAGGTTTGAAGTTCAAGTGATTTGTTGTAGAGCAATGCTCTAGCTGGAGCTAGAAATCAGGAGGCTTTTCTTGTCGATTAGAGTTGGCATCTCAGCACGGGTATTTGCCTTTGTTTTAGGAGAAAGGATTATCTCAACATATGGGAATTAGTAGGAGTTACGTACAGAGGCTCTGGATAGTTTCACGTAAGGTAGTCCTTAACATTAGTTAGGGAGGATGGAATATCATTTGCAAAGGACGTGCCAATGGATGAAAAGAAACAATTGAATGTAATAGCAGTGTTAGAGACAGAAAGCACGCCATCGTCATTGGATAGCAGTATTGGTTTCTTATTCAAGATATTCTTTGATCCTAATATTTGTGAAGTAGTGCTCCATGTTTTCTTAATGTTGCCCTTAATTTGGTAAAATTTATTTCCATAGTATTTAGTTTTGGCCCTCCAAATTATTTTGAGACAGCATTGATGAGTATCTCCTTGAAACTTCTTTGAAGATGATCCCTAACCTATACTTCTTCTCATGGTCATGTTTTTTATTAATAGATTTAAGTATACCCCTTAGTAAGCCAAGGATTGTTTAACCTTTTAGTTGTGACTTGTTTCGTTAGCATTGGACAGTGGGTATTATAGAGGCTCAGAATTTTCTGATGAAATGTTTGCAGTGCTAGGTTGATGTTCATTATGTTACCTAATTCAGTTTCCCAGCTGATATTAACAGCAGCAGCAATAACATTGCTTATAGAAGTTTCAGTAGAGGTGCCACAGGCACAATCAAAGAACACTGTCTGAACATCAGGGCCCCACGACTGTTCAACACCCTCCCAGCATGCATTAGAAATACTGCCGGAACGAAGGTGGAGGTATTCAAGAGGCACTTGGATAGGTTCTTGGAAGAAGTGCCATATCAACCAGGCTGTAGTGTTTATGTGGGCCTCCGGGCAGCTCAAAGCAACAGTCTGATGGACCAAGTTATCACTGGTCGAACCTGGCCTCAGGCTGGGCTTAGCAGTAGAAGAACTCCCCGAAATCCTCTCCAGGTAAGGGGACTGAGGTATGATGAGTGACCGAGGCAACTGAATCTCACCATACTGGAGTAAAGAAAATAGGGTAGAAATGATAACGACGTACAAAATACTAAGAGGTATTAACAAAGTACATAAAGAAGCAATGTTTAAATTCAGGAACAGTGGAAGGAGTAGACATAATTGGAAACTGTTAACACAGAAGTTACAGATGTCAGCAAGAACTTTTTCCGTCTCGGTCTTAAATAAATGGAAGGAACCAGATGAGAAAGAATTCGAATACACAACTTTAAAAGTGAATATGACAAACAAACAAACAAGCGAAATAAGTCACTACATTGAACCAATGATGGTCGAAAGGCGGGGCATAATAGCTTATGTTCGAGCCTGCAAGTTGAGTTAGGTGTGCACCACTAGACGAGTGCTCAATAACCAATTAACCATCCACCTCTCTCCACCACCAGTTCACCCGGCCAACCATCCACCTCTCTCCACCACCAGTTCACCCGGCCAACCATCCACCAGTTCACCCGGCCAACCATCCACCAGTTCACCCGGCCAACCATCCACCAGTTCACCCGGCCAACCATCCACCAGTTCACCCGGCCAACCATCCACCAGTTCACCCGGCCAACCATCCACCAGTTCACCCGGCCAACCATCCACCAGTTCACCCGGCCAACCATCCACCAGTTCACCCGGCCAACCATCCACTCGTGCGTCTGAATCCCTTATGTCTATTCACTTCACATTCTCCTGTCTACCATAATACGTCCATCTTAGGTTTGGTTTCACGCTGCGACATACTGGAGGGGGGGGGGGAAGTCCGTTGCCCTCCCCCTGGACTGGTAGGTGTGGTGGGGCAGGGTGTAGTGGGGCAGGGTGTAGTGGGGCAGGGTGTAGTGGGGCAGGGTGTAGTGGGGCAGGGTGTGGTGGGGCAGGGTGTAGGTGGAGCGGGGCTGGGCAAGGGGACAGAGGGGAGCACGGGTCCTACCAGGGTGTTCGCCGCCACGCCCTGCTGGATCAATACCTCAGGTGGGCGGTGCGGGACGAGGGCGTGGGCGGCAGTGTAGCCACGTACTGGGCTACGTGTACACACTGCCGCCCACCACCACGTAATTACCCGAGTGCACATTTACTACAATTTTGATCAGTGGTCGGGTGTGTAAGTGCTGCACACACACACCACTACGCTGAAGCCATGTATCCCCCCCTCACACACGCACGTGTACTCACCTAATTGTACTCGCCTAGTTGTGCTTGCGGGGGTTGAGCTCTGGCTCTTTGGTCCCGCCTCTCAACTCACAATCAATTGGTGTACAGGTTCCTGAGCCTACTGGGCTGGTTGATACCTGGTTGATACCTGGTTGATGGGGTTCTGGGAGTTCTTCTACTCCCAAGCCCGGCCCGAGGCCAGGCTCGACTTGCGAGAGCTTGGTCCACCAGGCTGTTGCTTGGAGCGGCCCACAGGCCCACATACTCACCACAGCCCGGCTGGTCCGGAACTTCTCTTAGAAAACAGTCCAGTTTTCTCTTGAAGATGTCCACGGTTGTTCCGGCAATATTTCTTATAGTCGCTGGGAGGACGTTGAACAACCGCGGACCTCTGATGTTTATACAGTGCTCTCTGATTGTGCCTATGGCACCTCTGCCCTTCACTGGATCAATCTTGCATTTTCTTCCATATCGTTCACTCCAGTACGTTGTTATTTTACTGTGCAGATTTGGGACCTGGCCCTCCAGTATTTTCCATGTGTATATTATTTGGTATCTCTCTCGTCTCCTTTCTAGAGAGTACATTTGGAGAGCTTTGAGACGATCCCAATAATTTAGGTGCTTTATCTCGTCTATGCGTGCCGTATATGTTCTCTGTATTCCTTCTATTTCAGCAATCTCTCCTGCTCTGAAGGGGAAGTGAGTACTGAGCAGTACTCGAGACGGGACAACACAAGTGACTTGAAGAGTACAACCATTGTGATGGGATCCCTGGATTTGAAAGTTCTCGTAATCCATCCGATCATTTTTCTGGCTGACGCAATATTTGCTTGGTTATGCTCCCTAAACGTTAGATCGTCTGACATCATTATTCCCAAATCCTTGACATGCTGTTTTTCTACTATGGGAAGATTCGATTGTGTTTTGTACCCTGTATTATGTTTCAGATCCTCATTTTTGCCGTACCTGAGTACCTGAAATTTATCACTGTTAAACATCATGTTATTTTCTGTTGCCCAATCGAAAAATTTGTTGACATCTACTTGTAGTTTTCAATGTCTTCAGCAGAGGTAATTTTCATGCTGATTTTTGTGTCGTCTGCAAAGGACGACACGAAGCTGTGACGTGTATTTTTGTCTATATCAGATATGAGAATAAGGAACAGTAGCGGTGTAAGGACTGTACCTAGAGGTACAGAGCTTTTAACTGCGCTTGGACTATTTTATTTGATTGTTACTCTTTGTGTTCTGTTCGACAGGAAATTGAGTATCCAGTGTCCTACTTTACCAGTTATTCCCAATGACCTTATTTTGTGTGCTATCACCCCATAGTCACATTTGTCGAATGCCTTTGCAAAGTCTGTGTATACAACATCTGCATTTTGCTTTTCTTCTAGAGCTTCTGTAATTTTGTCATAGTGGTTGAGTAACTGTGACAGACAGGATCTTCCCGCTCTAAATCCATGTTGTCCTGGGTTGTGTAGCGCATTATTTCCATAAAACTAGAAATTTGATTCTTAATCACTCTTTCAAACACTTATTATGTGTGATGTTAGTGCAACTGGTCTATAATTTTTTGCCAAGGCTTTACTACCCCCCTTGTGCAGAGGAGCTATATCTGCAGATTTAAGTGCAACTGGTATCTCCCCTATATCCAGGCTCTTTCTCCATATTACGCTGAGTGCTCGCGCTATTGGTACTTTACATTTCTTTATGAATATTGAATTCCATGAGTCAGGCCCAGGAGCTGAGTGCATGGGCATATTGTCAATTTCTCTTTCAAAGTCTTCAGAGTCCGTGTTAATATCCATTATATTATCTGCAGCTTGAATGTCATTCATAAAGAAGCTGTCTGGGTCATCAACTTTCATGTTGCTTATTGGTGTGCTAAACATAGCCTCATACTGGCTTCTTAGAATTTCACTAATCTCTTTGTTGTCCCCTGTGTACGTACCTTCATTTGCAATTAACGGTCCAATACTGGTGGAGGTTTTTGATTTTGATTTTGCGTATGTGAAAAATATTTTGGATTTTTCTTTATCTATTGTATAGCCTTCTGTTCCAATTCCATTTCCTCAGACTCTTATGATCGCTTCAACGTTTGTTCTATTTCTTCGATCTCCCTGCTTAGGTTAATTTTCTTTCTTGTGATAGTTGTGTCTGCCTAAGCATTTCAGTTATTTTTTCCTTCTCCTGTACAGTCGTTTGCGTTCTCTTTCTAGAGTGGTCCTCTTTCTGACCCTCCTGACAGGCACGTGCTTCAAGCAGACCTTGTAAGCTTCAGCTGTCAGTTGAGCTATTCCCTGTGGGAGTTTTGTCGCTTAAGACCGTCTCCCATTGAATGGTTGCAAGGTCTACATTAATTTTTTCCCAGTTGATCCTCTTATTGTTGAAATTGAATTGATTGAATACTCCTTCTCGCTTGTTGGGTCTCTTAGACCTACTACCGTTATTTATGCTAGTTCGCACTTCCCATGTTGGTGTTGGAAAACATGACTTTGTAGATCGATTGGCCAATGGGGCTTGCAGGAAAGAAAACATTGATTATGACTTTGGACTATCTAATGCAATTATTAGAAACATATTAATTCAGATTTAGAAGAACTAAGAAATGCCCAGAGACCTGAAAGCTGCAGGTCTGTATTTAAAGTTATGACAAGTTTTGTAATAATAGGTATTTGTATGGTCAGCACAGTAACCGGACCAGGCAATGTGATGAAGTCATTGCGCGAATTCGCCTTGGCTATACACACATCTGGCAGGTTAGAGGCGCTGAGCCACTACCAGAATACGCAGATTGTAAACTCTGTGATAAACCTTTAATGCATTCACTAGAACACTATATTGTTGAATGTGAAACCGTAAAGGACTTTAGACCTGGCCTCTTGTACCACCAACTGTATAACTATTTTATTGACTCGTGTTCTGGATGACATCCTAACAATTTATCCAAAATTTGCTTTACCATTTTAAAGAATGAAGAAAATTTTTTATTATATTACTTCTAAGCTGCATCACTTACGAACCCATCCCTGCCCTTGTCTGGCAGTGCACAACAGAAAGTTGTTTTCACATTTCATACACTAAAACATTGATTGTAACCATGATATATATATGTACTTCNTTATCTGTTAGACTAAGGACCTGCCAGAAACGCTATGCGTGTTAGTGGCTTTACAAGACTAAAACACCATGCTATGTACTCTCATAAACCCAATGTTCCTTCTTGTATATAAATAATACATAACAGTTTTACGCTTTCAACTCTGCTGAGTGGTCATCAGAGCCGTGCTGAGGAAGACCAGCGTAGAGACAACATAGGAGAAGGGTGGGGCGGGACGCTGACTGAGGTAGAGAAGGGTGGGGCGGGACGCTGACTGAGGTAGAGAAGGGTGGGGCAGGACGCTGACTGAGGTAGAGAAGGGTGGGGCGGGACGCTGACTGAGGTAGAGAAGGGTGGGGCGGGACGCTGACTGAGGTAGAGAAGGGTGGGGCGGGACGCTGACTGAGGTAGAGAAGGGTGGGGCGGGACGCTGACTGAGGTAGAGAAGGGTGGGGCGGGACGCTGACTGAGGTAGAGAAGGGTGGGGCGGGACGCTGACTGAGGTAGAGAAGGGTGGGGCGGGACGCTGACTGAGGTAGAGAAGGGTGGGGCGGGACGCTGACTGAGGTAGAGAAGGGTGGGGCGGGACGCTGACTGAGGTAGAGAGGGTGGGGCGGGACGCTGACTGAGGTAGAGAAGGGTGGGGCGGGACGCTGACTGAGGTAGAGAAGGGTGGGGCGGGACGCTGTGGTAGAGAAGGGTGGGGCGGGACGCTGGCGGGACAACCACCACCTCAAGGGGCCGCAAACATCACTAACAAACGTGAACAGCGGCCGGAAGTAAAGAAATTGAAGTGTGAGAAATAAGGTAAGAGATCACAGTTATAATTCAAGGTATATTTGTACAACGTATAATACAATGCATAATTTATGTAGATATAGATAGACTAAATGTATCCAAAAAGGAGAAGAGATAATGCGCTCGGGGTAGAAATTCTTTGAAATATTACTTATGATATTAAATCCCAGACCAAGGGAAATATTGGCAAGCATCTTATTAGTGTTTCCCATATTGGATAAACATCAACTGTAAAGAAAACGAGCGTCCGCAAAATAGAAAACGGGCGGTCGGGCAAGGCATACTATACTGAAACGAGACATCCACCCGAGTGTAGTTAAAACTGACACAATTTAAACCTAAAAGCAAAAGCCACAAGTGTTCAGGCCTCCAGGATTAGACGAAAAACGAAATGCAGATGGTAACATATTCGATGCGGCCGACAACACTCGTAGAAGCAAACGGCACTATTAACAACAAGAGACGTTTATAAAGCCTTTGACACCATTAGGCACAACGGTCTCCTATTCAAGGTGACCGCCTGACCACACCACAACTGTATCTTGCCTGAGACTGATCAACAACGGTCTGAAGAACGGGAGGATCATTCTGCTGTTTAACACCAAAGTTACACCGGCATTTACCCCATCGGCGGGAGTGCCCGCGGGGTCGTGCCAGGTTTCCGGAAGATGAGAGGAAATGTCAACATTGTGGAGAAATGTCAGACAGACCACTGGAACATTATCTAACACAGTGCACAGTTACAGCCACAACAGACCACTGGAACATTATCTAACACAGTGCACAGTTACAGACCCATTAAGATTTCAACTTAGATTCAACAGAGCAGAAAAAGTTGTTAAACACACATGGCAAAATCTTACTGAAGCGACCATACGAGTAATAAATACTCATACTCCGCCGAAGTAAAACAAACGAGCAACACTTCGTGGGCCAGCAGAGGCTTAGGGCCCGCGCAGGAATATCCCTGAAAAAAAAAATAATCAGCAAGGTACTCTTGAACCTGTTCGTCAACGACCCACCACCACTCCCCATTTATGATGATACCATCATCACTCAATTCGCCGACGGCGTCACACACGTTGTCACATCTAAACCTGCAGGCGCGGGACAAGGCGGCACGATGTTGTGATCCGTAAGGCGAAAAAGGAACTGGACAACACCTCAAGATGGGAACAAGGTTACCTTGAGATGGTTTCGAGGCTTAGCGTTCCCGCGGCCCGGTCCTCGACCAGGCCTCAAGAGTGGAAGATAGTGACCAACTCAACTCTTCATTGGGAGCCATCAATACTGGAGGCACTCTGATACTGGTACAAAACTCTGCCATGATGCTAGATTATGACACATCACGGCTACTAAACTCCAACGAGCACATGAACAAGAAGATAGCAATGGCGAAGTGCGGACCAACCGGGCTGTGGTGGGTATGTGGGCCTGCGGGCCGCTCCAAGCAACAGCCTGGTGGACCACGCTCTCACAAGTCAATTAGGGGAGTAGAAGAACTTGTAGAACCCCATCCAGGTTAGCAATCTGTACAATAGTTGACTGACGGTTGAGAGGAGGGACCAAAGAGCCAAGGTCAACCCTCGCAAGCACAATTAGGCGAGCGCAGTTTAGGCTCGAAGTCCCCCTAGGTTCGAAGTCATCGAAGCCCCCCCCACCCCACCCAGTAGGTCGAACAAGGATTCAACCCCACAACAGTTGCCTAACTCCAGGTTACCTAGCTATTTACTGCTAGGTGAATATAGGTAATAGGTAACGTGCCCAACCATTTCTGTCCTGCCCGAGAATCGAATTCGGGATAATGACGATGTTGAATCCAAAGCTCGGTGGCCTAGGCTGGTAATTGAAGACCTCGTACAGTTTGTTTCTTCAGCCACTTTTTAGTGTAATTATTGCGTTACATATAATTGTTGATATTGCATTTATATCTGGAGTATACCTTGAGTATACCTGGAGTGGGTGAGCAGAGTTCAAATCAAAATCAAATCAAATGTTTATTCAGGTAAAGTACATACATACAAGGTGAGATACAAACATTGATGGATTTATAGAGCTAGTACATACAATGCCTAAAGCCACTATTACGCAAAGCGTTTCGGGCAAGAAAAACACTTAGACTAAAACTTAATACTAATTGAGATTAAAGTATAAATTGTGTTGAAAATAAATAAAAAAGGGGGGGGAACATGGCAGAAAATAGCAAATATACAATTTGGCCAACAAACGGCATTGTTTTAAATAGTAAGACATGGGTTGACATTTGGGGGGTAGGGTAGGTTACATGGAGGTAATTAGGTAGTACTTAGTTTTCATCTTAAACTGGTTGAGAGAGGTGCAGTCTTTGACATGATTGGGAAGGTCATTCCACATTCTGGGTCCCTTGATTTGTAGAGCATTTCTAGTTGTTCTACTCCCCAAGAGGAGTAGAGTAGAGTTGGGGAGTAGTTCTACTCCCCAAGAGGAGTAGAGTTTGGGGAGTAGTTCTACTCCCCAACCTGGAGCCAGGCTTCACTGTGGTATCCTGTCCCAGCGGGCCGCCACAAGCACCTTCCTCACATCCACACACAAATGTCTTAATGTTTAAGAACCCACACTAAGTCTTCTGCAGATAATGTACCACAACTTAACATATTTGACTGTTTGGCATAAAGTCCTTACTAGTTACACCAACCAAATGTCCAAGAGCTTGTGACTCTTTCGTTTGGATTAATTGCACCCAGTTTATAGTACATTAATTTGAGGACAACTATGATCTAATTCAATTCATTTGAAATTGTCAAAGCCATGTGCTTCAATTTTCCAATGAATATATCATGTGAAGCAATGGCGAGAGTGAACTGAATTAGCTATTATCGCAGCGAGAACATTCCTCGAAAATGATCAGGTAAATTAAAGGCACTTACACCAGTTACACGCCTCCCCCCCCCCCCCTCGTAGACACACGTCTTATCGCCTAGACAACGCCAGAGTCCCTTGAGAGATCCGAGTGAAGCTTCAGATTTCTGACTAATTAGAAACTTGTTTGGTTGAGCAAGTTTCATGTCCCACCGCTTCCTGACGACACCGTTACTGTGTGATATTATGCCCCCCTGGTATATAATAACAGGGTGGCCCCCTGGTATATAATACAGGGGGCCACCCTGTTATTATAGCGGCCGAGCGGACAGCACGCTGGACTTGTGATCCTGTGGTCCTGGGTTCGATCCCAGGCGCCGGCGAGAAACAATGGGCAGAGTTTCTTTCACCCTATGCCCCTGTTACCTAGCAGTAAAATAGGTACCTGGTGTTAGTCAGCTGTCACGGACTGCTTCCTGGG
This sequence comes from Procambarus virginalis, assembly GCA_020271785.1. NCBI lineage: Eukaryota > Metazoa > Arthropoda > Malacostraca > Decapoda > Cambaridae > Procambarus > Procambarus virginalis. The sequence continues at coordinate 944,213 of WNGS01163731.1, forward strand.
GGTGGAGGCCTGGTCGAGGACCGGGCCGCGGGGACACTAAAAAGCCCCGAAATCATCTCAAGATAACCCTGTTGTTATATAACAGCGGGGCACCCTGTTATTATATAACAGCGGGGCACCCTATATAACAGCGGGGCACCCTGTTATTATATATCAGGGGGGCACCCTGTTATTATATATCAGGGGGGCACCCTGTTATTATATATCAGGGGGCACCCTGTTATTATAACACGGGGCACCCTGTTATTATATAACAGCGGGGCACCCTGTTATTATATAACACGAGGCACCTGTTATTATATAACACGGGCACCCTGTTATTATATAACATGGGGCACCCTGTTATTATATACAGAGGGCTTATTATATATTTAATATATTAATTTCAAAAACGTATATTTAACATTCGCAGAAAATCAAACATTGTGGGGAATTGAACTGTGAGATTCATATTTAGTTTATATTAATTTATATAGTAATTATATTTTACGTTAATTTATATTTTTCGGTAGCAAATTTGATGTTTTTAAGTGGACTGCATGATTTAAAATTCTCACAAATTGCTTCCTTACACGTTCTGGGTAGGTTTATGGTTTATTTATGTAGTCGTCAATGTAAGTTATTGGTTAGTAGACATTCACTACAGTATTAGAATACATATATTATTATGGGGAGGCCTTATCTGTATTGCTGGGCCTGGTCCACCAGTTATGAACAAGGATGATCACACCAAATAATCCTCGTGGTTGAGACTGGCATTAAGATGCAGGCAACGAGTCACAATAACGTGGCTAAAGTATGTTGTCCAGACCACACACACTAGAAGGTCAAGGGACGACGACGTTTCGGTCCGTCCTGGACCATTCTCACAATCGACTTGAGAATGGTTCAGGACGGACCGAAACGTCGTCTTCCCTTCACTTTCTAGAGTGTGGTCTGGTTGGCATTAACATCTGTACTGGTGTACTAGGTAACTAGTGTTAATTCTTCTTCCTCTTCAATTACACCGTCAAAGGGCACTCACGAATAATAGGAGTAATCCTAAATATGATGGCTATATCAGAGGAAATATTGGTATTATTTATGAGATAAGGACCAAGGAATATTTACCTTGTTTTTTGTTTAGTCTCGTGTTCTAACCGGCTTTACCTATATATCTACCTACTTCTCTGGTCAGGAGGGCACCAAGATGATAAACGGGTGTCGGTAAGACTTCTCGTATAGTAGAGGTAGTTGCGTGTTGATAGTAGAAGCACTTTACTCTTCATAACACGGTCCAAGAGAGTTTCTGTGGAGCTTGAATTGTGCTCCACTCGAGACTGTTAATAAATTTAAATAGCGACTCTGGCTGTGGCCCTCCTCCCACTGACGCTTGGTTTTGTCCAGATGTCAAGAAGTGGTTAGAAGGGACCACAAACTTACTCTATTTTAATACTGATAATCAAGTTGATTCAAGGGAAAGGCTTTTATGATGTTTACAGTTTAGAGACTGATGAATTAAGGATGTTTTCCTATATTAGGTGGTGAATTTAATGACGACATGTGGCAATGATATCTCGTTTTCTACGGGAGGATATTTCCACTGTGCTACGTCTTCTATGAGTGAATTTGTTTATTACAAAACAGCAGCAATATTATCTGCCTATTTTATTAAATGTTAGTAAATGGTGTCTTTTTTCCAACACATCTGTAAACAGCGTTACACAACCTTATGTTATCCTTAGTCCGTGGTTAATTAATTTGCACAGTATGAAGTTGCACAGTAGAGGACGTAGGTGTGGGAAATAATTTCTACATTTAACATTAAGTGTATTCTTTAACCATAAATAACTCGATGTTTAAGTTAAATAACTGTGAGAAGTCTTTCTCTGTTTAAACCTAATTTATTTAGGCAGTAAGGGATGCCGCCACACTCCCTGTGAGTGTGGTCAGCTCAGCCCGTCCTCACACCAAATCCATTACCATGAGGAACCACACACCCTTCTAACAACCTGTATAGTTATCTAAATAATTATGATATTACTTATCTAGAAGGCATATTACAGTTCCAGTAATAGTGTACAGTTAAACTGGCAAATGATTCTTTGTCGTAAACAGACATTATTCGCAAGTTATAACGTTATTGTATTATAACTCGTTCGTTTAAAATATAAAAATTTAATGCTGCAAATGTTTGCTATGAATAATTTGGTTTTCTGTAAACGGAATTCTTGGGTTCACTGAAATAGTTCTCGCATTCCATATTTCACATTATCATTAGTAATACATCGTATTAATGTAACCAAATGAAATGAAACCTAACCAAACCCAATCTAGCAACCGGATTTCTTAACCTAACCTAACCTAACCATGGATAGCGAGTAGATAATGGCACTAATTATGTAGTCGTTCTAAATCCATTCCGTTTAGTGTACTTCCTCCCTGAGGACAGGTTGCCTAGGCAGATAAGATTTACTTTGTTTTACTAGCCTTAATTCAGATGGCGCAGCGATCTTTTTAAATTAATTAAAAATAAGCTGTTAATTAAGTTGCCAGAACGAAGGTGGAAGTATTCAAGAGGCACTTGGACTGGTTCTTGCAAAAAGAACCGGACCAACCAGGCTGTAGTGGATATATGGGCCTGCGGGCCGCTCGAAGCAACAGCTTGTTGGATTATGTTACCACAAGTCGAGCCTGGCCCCGCCGAACTCGGGAAATAGAACTCCTGAAACCCTCTCCAGGTATGCTCCAAAGTTCCCTGTCAGCATCCAATACCTCCAAAGGTATATTGTCAGTTTTGTAAACCTTGATACCTGCTTGATACACTGTATGTATCTAATGAATAGTTTATGTTGTCACACGGCTCATGATCAACTGAAGAGTTAGTCCTGGAAACTATACTTAGAGAATTAAACTTAACACTTAAACGGAACTCTTCTTGAAAATAAAAGACCTTACATTTACAGAACACCATAAAGGAGCTGTCATGGCTGCAATAGAAGTGACAGGTTGGATAACAAGGACCTTCCAAACAAGGGATGCCATTATGATAATTTCAAGACACTAGTGCTCTCTAGGGTGGAATATTGTTGCAGTCTAACAGACCCATTCAGAGCCGGAGAAGTTGCTGACCTAGAGAGTGTGCAAAGATCCTTTGCCGATAGAATCCACTCTATAACTCATCTTAATTATTGGGATTGATTAAAAGTTCTAAATCTGCATTCTCTTGAGCGCAGGCGGGGGATATACATAATAATTAAAACGTGGAAAATAGTAGAGGGGCTGGTCCCAAACCTGCACACACAAATAACACCACATGAGACCAGGAGGCATGGCAGGATGTGCAGAATACCCCCGTTGAAGAGCAGAGGTGCAACAGGTACTCGGAGAGAACTATCAACATCAGAGGCCGGAGACTGTTCAACACGCTTCCACTACACATAAGGGGCATAACTGACCGACCCCTCACAGTGTTCAAGAGAGAACTAGACAAACACCTCCAATGAGTACCTGATCAACCAGGCTGTGACTCATACGTCAGGCTACGAGCAGTCGCCTCCAACAGCCTGGTTGACCTGACGACCAACAGGGAGGTCTGGTTGGAGACCGGGCCGCGGGGCCGTTGATCCGCTGAAACTACACAGGGCAGCCGCACAAGGTAGCACCATATGAATTAAATTAATCAATAAAATAACCCCAGTGGAGCTCCTAGTGACCTCTCGCAGAACCCCAGCCGAGGAAGACTGCACTAGGGCGCAGGAGGGAGGTGCATCATATATGTACCTTATAGTATTAGCAACGGTTCCAAATCCGCACAGAATTCCTTAGGAGACCAGGCAACATCACAATATGCAAAACAGCCACAATAAATAAATAAAAAGTTCTGTGGTATAAACATTAAGGCCCAAGGCACTAACAGCCTCCCTCTTGGATATACAAGACGCATTCAGGAGAAAACTTCTGAAATTAATTCAAAAGGTAACGTGACCAGCTGGACTTTGTTCCTACTTGGAGCCTGGCGGAGTGGCCGCCCGGAGTGGCCGCCCGGAGTGGCCGCCCGGAGTGGCCGCCCGGAGTGGCCGCCCGGAGTGGCCGCCCGGAGTGGCCGCCCGGAGTGGCCGCCCGGAGTGGCCGCCCGGAGTGGCCGCCCGGAGTGGCCGCCCGGAGTGGCCGCCCGGAGTGGCCGCCCGGAGTGGCCGCCCGGAGTGGCCGCCCGGAGTGGCCGCCCGGAGTGGCCGCCCGGAGTGGCCGCCCGGAGTGGCCGCCAGCAGTTTGACGAGACAGACAGCGATGGGGTCTAGAGCACACACACACCCAGTGGCCCCCACACTCAGCCTCCGGGGGCCCCCACACTCAGCCTCCGGGGGCCCCCACACTCAGCCTCCGGGGGCCCCCACACTCAGCCTCCGGGGGCCCCCACACTCAGCCTCCGGGGGCCCCCACACTCAGCCTCCGGGGGCCCCCACACTCAGCCTCCGGGGGCCCCCACACTCAGCCTCCGGGGGCCCCAGACCAACAGCTGGTACTGGAGGTGTGGTGATGGTCCGTGGCCGCCCCAGACCAACGGCTGGTACTGGAGGCGTGGTGATGGTCCGTGGCCGCCCCAGACCAACGGCTGGTACTGGAGGTGTGGTGATGGTCCGTGGCCGCCCCAGACCAACGGCTGGTACTGGAGGTGTGGTGATGGTCCGTGGCCGCCCCAGACCAACGGCTGGTACTGGAGGTGTGGTGATGGTCCGTGGCCGCCCCAGACCAACGGCTGGTACTGGAGGTGTGGTGATGGTCCGTGGCCGCCCCAGACCAACGGCTGGTACTGGAGGTGTGGTGATGGTCCGTGGCCGCCCCAGACCAACACCATAGTGGAGACACCAGTTCTATATTCTATACAGGAGTTTTTTTTTATATACGGGAGACAGCGTTTTATATTCTCACGTTGCAGCTACCTTCTGCGGGAAAGAAACGTGATTGGTTAATTATTCTGAACACAAGAATAAGGGTAGATGCTGAAGGCCTATTGGACGAGCCTTCCTCGGTTAAGCGACAGTTAAGAATCTAGTTCATTTTTGGTATAACATTTTGTAAGCTATACAAATGATAATGTTACAGTGGTTACCCAGCGGGTATAGTGACTGTATAATATAGTCACTAATCAATTACAGCGTTTCCGACAAGGATGCATCAACAACCATCATAATAAAGAATAGTTTAATTCGCTTACCCTCTATACCCACCAAAGTCTTCATTACAGACCAAATATACCCAGCACTCGCCTCCATCCGCGAGTCTGTACCCAAGACAGTCTGGAGATCGCAAACCTCTCACACAGTTTACTCAATTTGAATGGTCTAGTGTCTCACAAATTTCCTCCTTACCCCCAGATATACAGCAGCATTTAAGACATACCAACATTAACAGAAACTTTAATATTGAAATAGCACGCTCCTCGCCAGATTTAACAGATCAGTTTGCTATAACCCCCTTTGAATTAACATCAGCATTAGGAAAACCTAAGCAAACTGCCCCTGGTGAGGATGGTATAACTTATAACATTTTGAGCTTACTGAATGATGTCCCTAGCCACCCTCTGCTTGACCTCTATCAAATGAGTCTCTCACAAGGTATCTTGCCAAAGAAATGGACACAAAGTCTTATAATACCAATTCCTAAACCTAACTCTCAAAAATTCAGACCCATTTCCCTTACATCTTGCATGTGTAAAGTCTTGGAGAGAATTGTTCTCAATCGTGTCATGTTTCAGGTCAAAGAAAAACTGGCCCCAAACTTATATGGGTTCATGCCCAAGTGTAGCACACAAACATGCTTTGCTGAATATTTTGTAAACTCCCAGGATGGGACACAGGCAGCCTTTATTGACCTAAAGTCAGCTTTTGATGTAGCGAATGGCGAAATAATATTAGAGCAACTTGCTGAATTTGGAATTAAAGGTAATCTTCTGAGTTGGATAAAGAGCTACCTATCCAACAGGCGTGCTAGTGTCCTATTTAAAGGAGTCAAAAGTACAAGGACAGATGCATTCGAACTAGGCACACCTCAAGGTGGTGTCCTAAGCCCTATGCTCTTCAATATACTTATGCACAAACTTATCCATGACATACCTGTACAACCTACGGAAACTGTTATATGTTATGCTGATGATATTTGTATTATGGCACACAGTAAACCAAGATTACAAGTGTTACTTGACGTATTCTCCAAGAAAGTAGTAGAATGTGGCCTCATAATATCTGTTGATAAAACAAGGGTTCTCATTCCCCATTCTCTTCATGTTAATTATACTATTAATGGAGTGCCCGTGGAGACTTGCAAGTCTTATAAATATCTTGGAGTCGAGGTTAATGATGCAAATCTCGTCAGCAACCTGCGCAAAAAACTAGTTGAGCGTCTTAAACCTCTCAGAACTCTTGTTGGCAAAGGATTTGGCATTAACATAAAATATGCCCGTAGTTTTTATATTGCCTTTGTACGATCTGTTGTTGATTATTATGCCTTGCATCTTCTTAATTTTTCACCTAAACAATTACAAGGCCTAGATGTAGTACAGAATGATGCCATGCGCATCATCCTGGGTTGTCCTAGAACTGTCAGAATTGTTAACATGAGAAAGGAACTAAACTTACCTTCCATTTACGAAAGAATAGTTCTACTTAGTACTATGTTTTGCGCCAAAACTTTGAAGAATAATGGTCCCCCCAGCTCTATTCAAATTAAATTGAGATCCATTCTAAACAATTCTGACTGTTCCCTCCATCCACCGCAAAAGCTCCCTACAGTGCGTGGCTCAGTTGTTGTGCCTATAATCTTCGGAAACTGAACGTGTCTTTTAACCCTGATAAAACTGTTCACTATATTCCCCCTTGGAAAGATGTGGAGGTCTCTCTGCATTATACCCCCATCAGTGTTAAACAAATGTATAACACTGACATTTTGAGATGTATAACATTAGAAGCTATTGACAGTCATCTTCACATTCTCAAACCGACGGAATCCTATGCCTTTACTGATGGCTCTGTGCAGTTAGGCACTGGTAGAACAGGTTGTGCATGTGCAGTGTATAAAGGGAATGAAATGATCATGTCTACTACACAGAGACTGAACAACTGGGCTAGCACGACGCAGACCGAGCTAGTGGGCATTTATCTAGCCACTGAATACCTTAAGCTCAATGGTGGTGGAGTTATTTTCTGTGACTCTAAAAGTGCTCTGCAGTCCTTAAATAACCCATCAATGTATATCGGACGTAGCTTGTAATATTAAATGGAATGTAATCTTTGCCAATGATAATAACTCTTGTATAAATTTGTGTGGATCCCATCCCATGTTGGAGTTGGAAAACATGACTTCGTAGATCGATTGGCCAATGAGGCTTGCAGGAAAGAAAACATTGATTATGACTTTGGACTATCTAATGCAGTTATTAGAAACATACAAATTAAAGAAATTAATTCAGATTTAGAAGAACTAAGAAATGCCCAGAGACCTGAAAGCTGCAGTATTAAAAGTTATGACAAGTTTTGTAATAATAGGTATTTGTATGGTCGGCATAGTAGCCGAACCAGGCAATGTGATGTAGTCATTGCGCGAATTCGCCTTGGCTATAGACACATCTGGCAGGTTAGTGAGGCTGAGCCACTACCAGAATACTCAGATTGTAAACTCTGTGATAAACCTTTAATGCACTCACTAGAACACTACATTGATGAATGTGAAACCGTAAAGGACTTTAGACCTCCTGGCCTCTTGTACCACCAACTGTGTAACTATTTTATTGACTCAGGTGTTCTGGACGACATCCTAACAATTTACCCAAAATTTGCTTGTCCATTTTAAGAATGAAGAACAATTTTATGTATATTACTCCTAAGCTGCATCACCTATGAACCCATCCCTGCCCTTGTGTGGCAGTGCACAGTAGAAACTTGTTTTCACATATCCATATATTAAAACATTGATTGTAACCATGATATATATGTGCTTCAGCCTACAGTTTAGACCTATTGTCTTATGTATGACCCTCTGTCCTGCGTGACAGTGACTACTAGCATTATCCTCACTTTAATCAGACTATCAAAATCCTCAGATTAGGCAAAATTGTAATTAATTTTGTCAATAAAGATGTTAATAATAATAATAACTCATTTCAATGGTTTTTGCTTGTGGAACAAATTATCAGGTAACGTAGTAGACATGGGATCACTTGATTGTCTCAAGCTTAGGTTAGACATACACGAGCGAGTTTGGGTGGATATAATGATCCAATAGGACCTCTGCCATTTCCTTAATTATGTGTTCTTACGATGACCAAATTACCACACCATTAGATTCGAGAAAACTACGACGTTTCGGTCCGTCCTGGACCCATTATTAAGTGGTTTCTTCTCCCATGATAATGGTCCAAAGCGGACCGAAACGTCGTCGCCTTTCCATCTTGGGATGTGTGGGGTTGGTCCATCATATCTTCAGGTCAGCCACGTTATTGTAGACCCGTCGTCTGCATGTTTGTTGTCATGTTGTTGTTATGAGAGTACGGAGCGGGGGTAGCACTCAGGGTCACCACTGGCTCGTTACAGTGAGGGAAAGAGTCATTCCGACCGATGCAAACAGCAAGTCACAACAACGTGGGCTTGAAAATTAGGACTCAGGCTACAACTCTCAAAATAAAGGGGAATGATGATCAAAGATCAATTCACCCCATACATCATACCCACTTTCGGATTATTCAAGGCCGTGTCTACCACTTAGTGGTGGCTTAATCTTCAGCACTCAGTCTAACTTCATATAGCGCCTTGATAAATAGGTCCAGAGCCGGATCGAAAACGTTGTCATCGCTTCCCATCTTCTGATGTGTGGTTTGGTCAGGGAAGGAAAAGATGAGTTTCGGCCCGTCCTGAGACTGAAAAGACTGATATAGGTCCTGGGACAGACTGAAGAGATCCGCACAATTCGTTTATTTTTAATTGTGGGCTGGGACTGTACAATGCCCTCCATGACGCTTGCTGATGTGACGAACTGGATTGTGAAGAGTTCATCAAGAGTGACGATGCGGCTGCGGGTGGCTCACCGTGAGGTCCTGTCACTACAACCCCCCATACTGGTCTGAGTAAGACGTTTGACTTCTTGCCTCTAGAACCGTAAGTGTTGGGCGGGGCCGGGGACGGCGGGGGAGCCAATAAGGCCGCATACACTGGCATGGGCAACATCTGAAGATTCCCCAACACATTACCCAGGTTGCAAGCACCGTAATAAAATCTATGGTTTGGGCCTAACCAGGACATCGTTCAAAACTCATGCCTACGAACCCGGACGTATACAAGAGGTTAATATTATGGTGGCTATATTCTACAGGCGGATTCATCGATTGTTGTAAAAAAAAAAAAAAAAAGCAGCGTAATAGGCATGAAGCCGGGTTGTGGGTGCGAAGGGACCTTGCGGGACACTAACACACCCAAGCACTAAACAGGGTAATGGGGCGCGCTCTCCGCACAACTGCGGACATCACACTAATAATTGTCATCAACTGGGAAAGATAACATTGTACATCACCAGCTTGTCATGCGGCTCAGCAGCGCCAGCCCACTGTTGCCCTCCACTGGGAAGAGAAAACAAATGAAGCTAAAGAAATGTCAACATTATTACAGTGGTTAATACCAGAACCGATAGAATGGCCACTAGGGTGCGGCCGAGAGGAAATGGCCACAGGTCCTAGATAGTATTCCAAGGAGCCCGGTGCGGCTGAGAGGAATGGCTACTAGGGTGCGGCGGGAGGAATGGCCCACTAGGTGTGCGGCTGGAGAGGAATGGCTACTAGGGGTGAGC
>WNGS01163731.1:995834-1011149 GCA_020271785.1 Procambarus virginalis
CACCCCGGGCACAAGGCCTGGCTGCCTCACCCTAAGGCGTACCGAGTGTTCAGAAAGTGCCATGATCGGTGCAATATGTTTACTCTGTTCGATTTAATAAGCAAAAATCACAAGAAAAACATTTGCCAATGTATTTCACCTACCTGTAGTTTACCCGTAGTCTGTTTCTAGAGTTCTTTACTCTCCAAGCCCAACCCGGGGCAAGGCTTGTCCTGGGATCACTTTACCTGACTGTTGCTTGAAGCTGGCCACAGATCCACTACAACCTGGTTGATCCGGCACTTCCTGTAGGAACTTTACAAATTACCTTTTGAACAAAATCTGTGTTCCAGCAATGTTTGTTACTTCGTTGTTGTTGAAGCTGCGTGGAGCTGTCCCGCCCCCCCCCCCACGTCCTCAACCTTCACAACCTCACTATACGCCTCTACTATGGTGCCCTAACCTAACAACTGGCCAGAGTGAAGAGTGGCCAGTGTAGTGTACTCACCTAGCTGTGCTTGCGGGGGTTGAGCTCTGCTCTTTCGGCCGCCTCTCAACTGTCAATTAATCAGCTGTTACCAACAAATTAATTTTACACCACACACACCACACACACACACACACACACACACACACACACACACACACACACACACCACACACAGACAGACAACAGGTGTAAGCAGGAAAGACCCCCTTAATTATAGACCGGTATCATTGATAAGTGTAATAGTCAAAATATTGAAAAAAATAATTAAAACTAAATGGGTAGAACACGTGGAGAGAAATGATATAATTTCAGACAGACAGTATGGGTTTCAATCTGGAAGATCCTGTGTATCGAATTTACTCAGTTTCTATGATCGAGCCACAGAAATATTACGGAAAGAGATGGTTGGGTTGACTGCATCTATCTGGACCTAAAAAAGGCTTTCGACAGAGTTCCACATAAGAGGTTGTTCTGGAAACTGGAACATATTGGAGGGGTGACAGGTAGCTTCTAACATGGATGAAAAAATTTCTGACTGATAGAAAAATGAAGGCAGTAATCAGAGGCAATGTATCGGACTGGAGAAATGTCACAAGTGGAGTACCACAGGGTTCAGTTCTTGCACCAGTGATTTTATTGTCTACATAAATGATCTATCAGTTGGTGTACAGAATTATATGAACATGTTTGCTAAGATAACAGGAAGGATGAGAAATTTAGATGATTGTCGTGCCCTTCAAGAAGACCTGAAAAATAAGTATATGGAGCACCACTTGGCAACTGGAAATTAATGTTAATAAATGACATGTTATGGAATGTGGAATAGAACATAGACCCCACACAACCTATACATTATGTGAGTAATCTTTAAAGAACTCTGATAAAGAAAGAGATCTAGGGGTGGTTCTAGATAGAAAACTATCAGCCTGAGGACCACATAAAGAATATTGTGCGAGGAGCCTATGCCACGCTTTCTAACTTCAGAATTGCTTTTAAATACATGGATGACGATATACTAAAGAAATTGTTCACGACTTTTGTTAGGCCAAAGCTAGAATATGCAAAGGTTGTGTGGTGCCCATATCTTAAGAAGCACATCAACAAACTGGAAAAGGTGCAGAGACATGCTACTAAGTGGCTCCCAGAACTGAAGGGCAAGAGCTACGAGGAGAGGTTAGAGGCATTAAATATGCCAAAACTAGAAGACAGAAGAAAAAGAAGTGATATGATCACTAAATAGAAAAAAATAGTAACAGGAATTGATAAAATCGATAGGGAAGATTTTCTGAGACCTGGAACTTAAGAACAAGAGGTCATAGATTTAAACTAGAAAACAGATGCGGAAGAAATATAGAATTTCACTTTCGCAAACAGAGTGGTAGACGGTTGGAACAAGTTAGGTGAGAAGGTGGTGGAGGCCAAGATCGTCAGTCGTTTCAAAGCGTTATATGACAAAGAGTGCTGGGAAGAGGGACACCACGAGCTACGCTCGTGGTGTCCCGTCCCGTGTGTCCACGCCCCCCCCCCATTTAAAATATAATTCTGAATATATATGAATCCAAAACGTGCAAGTTAAATATAATGAGGACACCTGCAGGAGGCCAAATGGTAAAGAGTTAGGGCTAGCAACATAAGAGAGGCAAGAAGGCGCAAAGTTAAGTCAGGTCACGTTGTTAAGAAGGTTGAGCATTATAGTATATACTGAGTCGTAAGGGTCAACAGCAACAGAGTCAGGACTGAGGGTCATGTTGGGTATCAGAGCCTCGTCAACACCACCACCTCTCTGAAGAGGTCGGGAAAGATTTTAGAAAAGACCAGTCTGTAGGATGAACAGAGTCCCTAGACTTTTTTTTAGTTTTTTTTTTAGCCTAAAAAGTATAGACTTGTTTCTTATGCGACTTGATAATGGTCCAGGACGGGCCAACTCGTCGTCAATTCTTCATTTTCATATTTGTGGGTTGGGCGTCTAGAATGCAGAGTGTTATACACGGACTTCGCAAAGGCATTTGGTAAATGCGACCATGTAGTGATAGCCCATAAAATGAGGTCAGTGGGAATAACAGGTAAAGTAGGACAATGGATAATGTTTCCTGTCACACAGGATGTAAAGAGTAAGTCAACATAATAAAGTCCAAGCACAAGGGAAAGCTCTGTACCTCAGGGTACAGTCCTTGCACCACTGCTTTTTCTTGTTCTCATATCAGATATTGACAAAAATACAAATCACGGCTTCGTATCATCCTTTGCAGATGACACAAACATCAATATATAAATTACTTCTGTAGAAGATATTCAAAAACTACAAGCTGATATTAATACAGTTTTCGATTGGGCAGGAGAAAATTATATGGTTTAACAGTGTTAAATTCCAGGTACTTAGGTATGGGAAAAAACAAAGACCTTAAACATAATACAGAGTACAAAACACAATCAAATCTGCCCATAGTAGGAAAACAGCATGTAAAGGATTTGGAATAATGATGTCCGACGACCTAAGATAGGATGGATTACAAGGATTTTCAAATCCATGGATCCCATCACAATGGTTGCACTATTCAAATCACTTGCGTTGTCCCGTCTTGAGTACTGCTCAGTACTCACTTCCCCCTTCAGAACACGAGAGATTGCTGAAATAGAGGGAATACAGAGAACATATATGGCACGCATAGACGCGATAAAGCACCTAAATTATTGGGATCTTCTCAAAGCTCTCAACCGTCTCGGGTACACTCCGGAGAGGAGACGAGCGAGATACCAAATAATATACACATGGAAAATACTGGAGGGTCAGGTCCCAAATCTACACAGTAAAATAACAACATACTGGAGTGAACGATATGGAAGACAATGCAGAATAGAACCAGTGAAGAGCAGAGGTGCCATAGGCACAATCAGAGAACACTGTATAAACATCAGAGGTTCGCGGTTGTTCAACGTCCTCCCAGCGAGAATAGGAAATATTGCCGGAACAAAAGTGGGTTAAAGAAAAAAAATAGTCTCCTGCTAGAAATCCCAGACCATCCGGGTGTAGTAGATACGTGGTGCTCGAAGCAACAGTCTGGTGGACCAAGCTCTCCCAAGTCAAGTCAAACCAGGCCCCAGGCTGGGCTTGAGGAGCTGAACAACTCCCAGAAACCTCTCCAGGTAAAATTCATGTCCAGGTAACCCATACTTCAAAACGACGCTCTAATTCACGCGTCCATATGTTGCTGGTGTTACCCTGTTTGTGTTCGCCTCTGGTTTTAGTTTCTAATTGTATCCAAATATATCTCTCCAATTGTTGTTGTCGTCGTCCCTTTACTTTATATTTAGCTGTTGTGTGTATACTTAATTGTGCTTGTGGGGGTTGAGCTCTGGCTCTTTGGTCCCGCCTCTCAACCGTCAATCAACAAGTGTACAGGATCCTGAGCCTATTGGGCTCTATCTGAAACTGTGTATGGAGTCTGCCTCCTCCACATTACTTCCTAATGCATTCCATTTGTCAACCACTCTGACACTAAAAAAGTTGTTTATAATATCTCTGTGGCTCATTTGGGCACTCAGCTAACACCTGTGTTCCCTTGTGCGTGTGCCCCTTGTGTTAAATAGCCTGTCTTTATCTACCCTATCGATTCCCCTGAGAATCTTGAATGTGGTGATCATGTCCCCCCTAACTCTTCTGTCTTCCAACGAAGTGAGGTTTAATTCCCGTAGTCTCTCCTCGTAGCTCATACCCCTCAGCTCGGGTACTAGTCTGGTGGCAAACCTTGAACCTTTTCCAGTTTAGTCTTATGCTTGACCAGATATGGACTCCATGCTGGAGCCGCATACTCCAGGATTGGTCTGACATAGCTTACATACGTACATAGCTTACATACTGACGTTGTGTGTGTGATGTGTGATGTGTGTGTGATGTGTGCGCGAGAGCTGGGGGGGTGTGGGGGGGGGGGGTGGAACCAATATTGCCACAACAAAACAATGACAACAGCTGGAGGTAGCTTCACGGGGCGTTATATTTCAATGGCATACACTGGTGATGGTGTGATGGTGTTTGTTGTTGTTTCAGCGGAGAAATGTCGAGTGGTGGCAGGATGGAAGGTGTTGGCTGAGAGATAGATGGCGGGATGTGTTGCTTCACCCTGTCTGGGGGTTTCCTACCTCCCTCTCCCTCCCTCCCTCCCTTTATCATCTTACTCTCCTCGCTGTCGGTTATTTTGTTGGTTTAAGCTAGAGTTGGATATGGTTATTGGTGGTGATGGTTGACGGCTGGTGCATGTTAGGCGCTGTTATCCTGCCTCGGCTCATCTCAAGCCTGACGTGAGAAACTTGTGTATTTAATGGAAGTATTATTTGTTCGTTAGATATAAACGTTATTTAAGGGGGCATCAGTTCCAAATATGCCAAAAATGTACAATAAATGAAAACTAGTTCGATTTCAATCAAACTTTTTTGACGTTGTATATGAAAAGGGTTTCATCTGGCCCAAGTCTCAGCATCGTAGCATAAATAGGAAGGGAGAAAAAAATATTGAATTATGTGTCAAAAATTTTCCAAAATGGTCAAAAATTAACATCAAACACAAGTGTCAACTGAAATCATGTCACTGACTCTCAGCTATCACAACAGCATATAATACAAATATTTAAGAATTAGTTTTATAAAAAAAAATAGTTTAAAAAAATCATTTTTTTCCTTATTTATCGGACAATTTGCATGAAACTTGTACACGTGACGGCACGTAAGCCTATCTGTAAGGGTGCCAAGGATGCCAGGAAATTGACTGATATCAACCTCAGTCACAGATGGCTGCACCTTAGACTTTATTTTGTTACTTATTTATTTTCAAGTAACATAAACGTTCCTATAAGTCGTTCATTTTTTATTCAATTTACATGAAAGTTACACCTTATATGTAGAGTTTGTTTCTACAAATCTGTTTCGAGCTTTTTTCCCTAAGTTTATTTATTGATTTTATAATGGTAATAAACCATGATATATTTGCATAATTTTTTTATGGAACTTTGACTATTTGTATTAGTAAAACTAAACATATTTTTAAAAATCCGCTGAAACAGATCCTTTTATTATATGCTAATGTGATAGAAAAGTATCATAGAAATGATTTCATTTAAAACTTGTGGTTGTAATTTCATTTGAAAATGTGTAAAATTCGTTGAAAAACACAAAAATCTCCCTTTCTATTTAGGCTGCAATACTGAAGCTTGCAACAATTGCAGCCCTTATCATATACAAGAAGTCAAAAAAGATTTGTTGACATTGAACAACATTTAAAAAACTAACTGATAGCCCCTTGAACTCGATAAAAAGAAAGCCTGCCGTTAGAGGAAAAGGTTAGTTTAGTGAGGGAGAATTAAGGGGTCTTGGTATGATACTTATAAGCCAGTTCCGTCAGAAGCATTTTATGAAGATCTAATTAAGGAAGTAGATATATTTAATGCGACATTGAACAGAAGAACATTTACGGGCTATTCATGCCCATGCCACCTTTTGGGTGGCTTAATCTTTATCAGTCAGAAGAACATACAGTATAAAAAAGCATCCCCGAGAAAATAAAATTATATACAGGGCAAGATGCTTAGGTGTGCCTAAGCATCTTAACAATGAGGAGAGCTCACAGGGATTGTAAAAAAAAAAACTGATTTGCAGTCTCCGTGGTGTAGTGGTAAGACACTCGCCTGGCGTTCCGCGAGCGCTATGTCATGGGTTCGTATCCTGGCGGGGAGGATTTACTGGGCGCAATTCCTTAACTGTAGCCTCTGTTTAACGCAACAGTAAAATGTGTACTTGGATGAAAAAACGATTCTTCGCGGCGGGGATCGTATTCCAGGGACCTGCCCGAAACGCTACGCGTACTAGTGGCTGTACAAGAATGTAACAACTCTTGTATATATCTCAAAAAAAAAAAAAAAAAAAAAAAAAATAATAGGAATGGCAGGACTGAGGAAGGGAAGAATGCTTTACTGGCCGTTGCTACGCTGTGTGGGGATACCTGGTTGATGGGGTTCTGGGAGTTCTTCTACTCCCCAAGCCCGGCCCGAGGCCAGGCTTGACTTGTGAGAGTTTGGTCCACTAGGCTGTTGATTGGAGCGGCCCGCAGGCCCACATACCCACCACAGCCCGGCTGGTCCGGAACTCTTGGAGGAATAAATCTAGTTTCCTCTTGAAGATGTCCACGGTTGCTCCGGCAATATTTCTTATGCTTGCTGGGAGGACGTTGAACAACCGCGGACCTCTGATGTTTATACAGTGTTCTCTGATTGTGCCTATGGCACCTCTGCTCTTCACTGGTTCTATTCCGCATTTTCTTCCATATCGTTCACTCCAGTACGTCGTTATTTTACTGTGGGGAGAAGAGAAAAGATATTAGGAGCAAGTATTGGCAGGAGTTTGCAGAGAAAGTTGGGAGTACCAGAAACGTGAAGGAAATCTGACAAGATGTAAATAGAGTAAGGGGTAAAAAGCATAATTTTGTTGCACATCCTGACCCGCAAGGAATATCGAACGGTCTCGTAAATAAATGGGCAGAAGCTGCCGAAGTTAATTCATTGCCCGCTATCACGAGAGTCATTACATTCTTGAAAAGATTGATTGATGAAGATTAAGCCACTCAAAAGGTGGCACGGGCATGAATAGCCCGTAAGTGGTGGTCCTTTTGAGCCATTACCAGTATCAAGAGCTGATACTGGAGATCTGTGGAGGTGCGACTGCACCCTGCGTGACGGGAGATGTCTCCCCCGTGTCTTGAAAAGTTGTTATAGATTCAGCTACTCGGAACAAGTTCAAAGTAGCACGGGCTATGGTGAGCCCGTAACTTACCTGGCACAGGTGCGGGGCAAGAAACACGGGCTATGGTTAGTCTCGTGGACGGGAGATGTCTCCCTGTCTTCAAAAGATCTAAGAAGGTACTTTATACTACAGCAGGTAACAGTGGTGAGGTCACTTGCACAGGTATTACCAGAGATGAACTAATAACGGTGATTAATGTTGGGAAATCTACCGACCCTGGGGAGAATCTATCTTGAGGTTATCTTGAGATGATTTCGGGGCTTTTTAGTGTCCCCGCGGCCCGGTCCTCGACCAGGCCTCCACCCCCCAGGAAGCAGCCCGTGACAGCTGACTAACACCCACGTACCTATTTTACTGCTAGGTAACAGGGGCATAGGGTGAAAGAAACTCTGCCCATTGTTTCTCGCCGGAGCCCGGGATCGACCCTGGGACCACAGGATCGCAAGTCCAGCGTGCTGTCCGCTCGGCCGACCGGCTCATTCGGATGGAGTAACTTATGAAATACTTAATGAACTTGCCAATTATGAAGAAAATCCCACTGTTAGATCTCTTTAATATAGTTATAAAAAAGGGTTGTATTTCTAGTTACGGAAAAAACTTTGATCATCCCTATCCCAAAGCCAATGGAGAGTACAGACCTGTGTCCTTAATCTCGTGTTTTTGTAAAATGGAGAGGATAATTTTAAACAGACTTGTATATATAATAGGTGATGAGCTGTTTAGTAAGTAAGTGATGTACAAGGAGCTTTTGATAAAGCCAACAAAGAAGTTATCTTATATAAACTAGCTGGTCTTGATGTTAAAGGGAGATTATTACGCTGGATATGGGATTATCTTCACGAAAGGAAGGCTCAGGTGTGGTATCAAGGTTGTATGTCAGGTGTGAGACCTTTTGAACTCGGCACACCTCAGGGAGGAGTGATGAGTCCCACCCTGTTTAATGTACTAATGAATAAGATGACATGAGAGAGATACTCAAATGGGGTAACTCCGATCATATATGCTGATGATATTTTGTTTCAGGGCAAAGATATTTCAAAGGTTCAAACGGTGTTGGATAATTTCGGAAATCTGTGTCACCATATGGGACTGGTGGTTAATGAAGACAAAACTAAGTGCAGGCGATGAGTCACAATAACGTGGCTAAAGTATGTTGACCACACCACACACTAGAAGGTGAAGGGACGACGACGTTTCGGTCCGTCCTGGACCATTCTCAAGTCGATTGTGATTCGCCATCGACTTGAGAATGGTCTAGACGGACCGAAACGTCGTCGTCCCTTCACCGTCTACTGTGTGGTCTGGTCAACAAAACAAAACTAAGTTTGAATGTAGAAGTCGGAGGCCCATTATATTGAAAATAAATGGTAAAAATATAGTTAGTATAAATATATTTAGGCACATATGTTGGATATACCCATGAGAGTTTGGAAGCTGAGATGAGCAAACTGTTGGGTCAATGTTGGAAGATATTACAACCTCTGAAGGCCTTGGCATACTGTGGGAAGGGAGTGGGAGTCCCTGTGCTACGAATGATATACTTGAGTACTGTAAGATCCCTTAGTGATTATGCTGCACCTGTCATTTCTTGTTTTGGTAAAGGTAGGATGAGCAAGTTGGAGAAAGTACAAAATGAAGCCATGAGAATTATCTTAGGATGCCCAAGTAATGCTATGATTGAGATAATGAGGATGGAATTGAATCTGACGAGTATTGGGGATAGAATTTCAGAGATAAATGTAGCCTCTGTCACTAGATTAATGAGAGGTGGAGGCGCTAATGAATTAATCCTCTCAGTTCAGAGGGTGGGAATGAACAATGTATGATAAAGTAGAGTAAGAGAGCACACATGAGTACTTTGTTCTAATGCTATAAAATATGATGTTATTCCAAAATGTATTGCTTTGCCTAAGAGACAATTCACACCACCATGGGAAGATTGTGACGTATATGTAGTAATTATTCCCCTCCCCCCCCCCCCAATCCCCCCAAAAAAGTATAAATACAAATTCGTCCTTCATTTATTGTAGAGGAAAGTCTACTTGGAATTCAATTTATATGAGATTAAGATTAGGATACAAATATATCTGGCAATACGGTGTTGTCAGTGAAAAAGATAAGGAGTGTAAATTATGTAGTATGCCGCACGCCCGCACCTTAGTTCATTATGTATTAGTGTCAACTTATTGATAATTATACTAATAAGGAACCAAGTAGTGTACCACATCAAATTGTTTGGATGTGTGATAAGTGTATGATAGACAGGATACTTAGGAGGTACAAGCACTTGGACCCAAGAGTGTAGCACTTATATGCGCTGCTTACTATATTAACCTGCATTGTTAACCTGCATTGTTAACCTGCATTGTTAACCTGCATTGTTAACCTGCATTGTTAACCTGCATTCTTGTACTGTGACTTGTGTAGTTGTACTCACTGGCTTGGTGCGCCCCTGGAGGGACTGGAAGTAGAAGGGGGTAGAAATAGCATAAGCTACTCTATCCCCCCCCCCACACACACACAAATCACAATAGCGTGATATATCAAATGAACAAATCCACAAGAGCCGTGATGAGGGTTCGAACCTATGCTCGGGATGTTCCCAGATGCGCCTTAGTCAACTGTGTCACGACATGGTTCGAACCCTCATCACGGGCCTTGTGGATTTATTCTACGCTATTCCTTTGAGATGTATTTTCGTGTCTCAATAAACGCACTTGAACTTGAACCTGGACCATACCTGGAGCGGGTTTCGGGAGTTGTTCTACTCCCCGAGCCCGGCCTGAGGCCAGGCTCGACTTGTGATAACTTGGTCCAACAGGCTGTTGCTTGGAGCGGCCCGCAGGTCCACATATCCACTACAGCCTAGTTGGTCGGAACTTGGTCCGTCACCTCTTGCAAGAACTTGTCTAAATGATTCTTGAATACATCCACCTTTGTTCCAGCAATATTTCTAATACTTGCTGGGAGAGTGTTGACCAGCTGTGGACCTCTGATGTTCAGACAGTGTTCTCTGATTGTGCCTATGGCACCTCTACTCCTCACTGGTTCTGTTCTCCATTTGCTTCCGTACCTTTCGTTCCAGTATGTTATTCTACTATACAATTTGGGACCTGGCCTTCAAGTATCTTGTATGTATATATTATTTGATACCTTTCTCTTCTCCTTTCCAGAGAGTACATATTGAGAGCTTTGAGACGGTCCCAATAATTTACATGTTTTATCATGTCTACGCGTGCCGTATATGTTCTGTATTCTCTGTCTTTCAGAAATCTCTCCCCGCTCTTAAGGGGGAAGTGAGTACCGAGCAGTACTCAAGACGGGACAGCACCAGTGATTTAAACAGTATTAGCATTGCTGTGAGGTCTCTGGTTTTGAACGTTCTCATAATCCATCCGATCATTTTCCTAGCCGCCGCTATAGTTGCTCGGTTGTGTTCACTAAATGTCAGGTCGTCAAACATCATAATTAAGCATCATAATTCCCAGGTCTTTTACATGTTGATCTCCTTCTATAAGTAGGTCTGAGTGTGTCCTGTGTTTCGTTCAAGTTCCTCCTTTCCACCGTACCTCAGTACCTGGAACTTGTCACCGTTAAACATCAAGTTATAACATCAGTTGGCCAATTGAAATCTTTATTAATATCGGCTTGTAGTTTTTTCAGTGTCTTCTACAGAGGCAATTTTCATGCTGATTTTTGTAACATAGGCAAAGGATGACACGAAGCTGTGACTAATATTTGTCTATATCTGAGATAAGGATGAGAAATACCAGCGATGCAAGGACTGTGTCCTGGAGTACAGTGATGCAAGGACTGTGTCCTGGAGTACAGTGATGCAAGGACTGTGTCCCGGGGTACAGTGATGCAGGGACTGTGCCCCAGGGTACAGTGATGCAGGGACTGTGTCCTGGAGTACAGTGATGCAAGGACTGTGTCCCGGGGTACAGTGATGCAGGGACTGTGCCCCAGGGTACAGTGATGCAGGGACTGTGTCCTGGAGTACAGTGATGCAAGGACTGTGTCCCGGGGTACAGTGATGCAAGGACTGTGTCCCAGGGTACAGTGATGCAAGGACTGTGTCCCTGGGTACAGTGATGCAAGGACTGTGTCCCTGGGTACAGTGATGCAGGGACTGTGTCCCAGGGTACAGTGATGCAAGGACTGTGTCCCAGGGTACAGTGATGCAAGGACTGTGTCCCTGGGTACAGTGATGCAGGGACTGTGTCCCAGGGTACAGTGATGCAAGGACTGTGTCCCTGGGTACAGTGATGCAGGGACTGTGTCCCAGGGTACAGTGATGCAGGGACTGTGTCCTGGGGTACAGTGATGCAAGGACTGTGCCCTGGAGTACAGAGTTTTTCACTGCACTTGGACTTGAACTTATTTGATTGACTGTTACCTCTTTGCATTCTACTTACAGAATTGACATTACAGTTGGACATTGTTGACCAGACCACACACTAGAAGTTGAAGGGACGACGACGTTTCGGTCCGTCCTGGACCATTCTCAAGTCGCTTGTGATGATGAGGTAGAGAACGGGTAATAAATAGGCAAGAGAGAGGGGGGGGGGGACACGCGCGCACACGGACGCGCGCACGTGTAACATGCCCGGGACACCTGTACATGACGGCAGGTATACCGCGTCATGTACTGTCCAACCCACACTTGAAACAATCGACGGATCCCACCTCCACCACGTTACGCGGTAATTGGTTCCACAAATCAACAACCCTGTTACCGAACCAGTATTTACCCAAGTCTTTCCTAAATCTAAACTTATCCAGTTTCTACCCATTGTTTCGTGTTCTGTCCTGTGTTGATACTTTTAATACCCTATTAATATCCCCTTTGTTATGTCCATTCATCCACTCTATCATGTCACCCCTAACTCTTCGCCTTTCCAGTGAATGCAATTTAAGCTTTGTTAATCTTTCTTCATGCGAAAGATTTCTAGTTTGGGGAATTAACTGAGTCATCCTACGCTGGACACGTTCAAGTGAATTTATATCCATTCTATAGTACGGCGACCAAACTGAACTGCATAATCTAAATGGGGCCTAACCAGAGCAAGATATAGCTGAAGAACCACACCAGGTGTCTTGTTACTAACGCTTCGATTAATAAGTCCCAGTGTCCTATTTGCCTTATTACGAACATTCATGCATTGATCATTTGCGACAAGGATCGGGTCAAAGACGGGAACAAGTTGGGAAAAGATTAAGGCTATTCATGCCCGTGCCACCTCTCTGGTGGCTTAATCTTCATCAATCAATCTGAGGAAAGAAGTCGGGAAATGGACACCATTTGGTCACCATTGGTCCGGGAGACATCTCCGTCACGCAGGGTGCAGTCGCACCTCCACAGATCTCCAGTATCATCTCTCGATACGGTTAATGGCTCATAAGGGCCACCACTTACGGGCTATTCATGCCGTGCCACCTCTTGGGTGGCTTAATCCTTTAATCTTATCATCATCAATCAATCGGGAAATGGAAGCAAGGACACAGAGTAAGGCAGTAGGACAGTGCGAGTCCTCGCAGCCGGATAGGAGATTGTGCGGACACAGTGAGAGCTGAGGTTCTAGACTAAGGCAGTGTAAGCTGAGGCTCTAGGCTAAGACAGTGTGAGCTGAGGCTCTAGACTAAGGCAGTGTAAGCTGAGGCTCTAGGCTAAGACAGTGTGAGCTGAGGTCAAACCATAAAAGTTGTCACCCAGGAAGTTCATCAGAGCGGGATACTCCCAGCATGATGGGTTCTGGAAGTTCTTCCCTCCCCAAGTCCGGCCCAGATAGTGAACCTGGTGAGTGTGTGTGAGTGGTGATGTGCTCAGTGGTCCAAGATTATGGCTTGTGTGGCAACTCCAGGAGCAGTCAACCCTATTGGGCTCTCCACTTCTGGTTCAGTGACTACTCCTTTCTACTATTTAATCAATGTTAAGTGGGCATGTAAAGTAGTATTCGAAGTGACTGCGAAAATAAATGTCAATTTCAAGATTTAAATATTGTGAATATTATGCTAAGAACTTCGAGGTATTATTTTTTGTAAATGTTTGAATGTTATTGTAAGTTATCATCAGTGAGAGTTAAACTGTGGTTTAACAGACGAGTTCCATTTCTCGTCTTATAATATATTTAAAATGGATGGTGGCAGCTCTACCCTCTTCTCCTGGTTGATACCTGGTTGATGGGGTTCTGGAAATCTTCTACTCCCCAAGCGGAATGGCCACGGCTTGACTTGAGAGTTTGGTCCACCAGGCTGTTGCTTGGAGCGGCCGCAGGCCCACATACCACCCTCTCATCCCCCCCCTCTCTCTTCCCCCGCCCCCTCCCCATCTTCCCCTTCCCCCCTACCTCTCATCCCCCTCCCCCCCCTAGCTCTCATCCCCCTCCCCCCCTAGCTCTCATCCCCCTCCCCCTAGCTCTCATCCCCCTTCCCCCTACCTTCATCCCCCTCCCCCCCTAGCTCTCATCCCCCTCCCCCCTAGCTCTCATCCCCTTCCTCCCTCCCCCCTAGCTCTCATCCCCTCCCCCCTCCCCCCTAGCTCTCATCCCCTTCCCCCCCTAGCTCTCATCCCCCTCCCCCTAGCTCTCATTCCCCTCACCCCCCAGCCCATCCCCTCCCCCTAGCTCTCATCCCCCCTTCCCCCCCTAGCTCTCATCCCCCTTCCCCCCCTAGCTCTCATCTCCTTAAAAACAACGTTAGCAACAACAACAACACAAACTTGGGCAACCATAGAAAGACCTGATTACATGATTGGAGGTTTGCCGTGTCTCTTGTTGTCTACTCTCATAAAATCTAGTGTCATCTGCAAAGATGATACAGTGCTATATTATGTTCTTGTCTATGTCCGATACGAGGATGAGAAAATTACTGGGGGACTGAGCTCTTCACGTTGATGGACTAGATCCTGTTCTTATTTTTTTTTAATAATCATCTTTGTTCCTTTCCTCATGGGACATTTTGGATTGGAAAGGGGAAGTGTTTGACATACAGTAGGGGGACTTCTATACCGGTTTACCTTCCACTAAGGTTTTCTTACTTTCCTTACCTTCTTACTCTTGCCTTACTTCTGTACCTCTCTCGTCTCATCACAGTCGGACTTGATAATGGTCCAGGACGGACCAAAATGTCTTAGTCTTTTCATTATCTAGTGTGTGGTTTGGTCAACATTCTTCAGCCAAGTTATTGTCACTCATCATCTGCATAAAGTTGGGGTCTACCTATTGTTGTTTCTGGGGATCAATTCCCTGTGGCCCAGTTAGACCAGGCCTTGTAATGGCTTGGCTTTTCTCCTGATAGATTCCTTCCCTGATAGGGAAGGAAGAGTGTGTGTATTTACTATTTGTGTCTGCAGAATTGAACAATTAGCTCTTGGACCCCACCTTTCTAACCCAATCTATTTTTCCTCTATATGTCTACTACATATATATCTCTCTAAACACACAGCATCCCCCAGGAAGCAGCCCGTAGCAGCTGTCTTACCTCCCAGGTCCCTATTTACTGATAGGTGACAGGGGCACCAGAGTGAAACTATGCCCATTTGTTTTCCGCCTTGACCGGTGATCGAACCGAGCCCTTAAGACTAAAACTTCAGAGCGCTGTCCCCTCGGCTGCGAGGACCTCTAAATTGATAAAGTGTGTGTGTGTCGTCTTCTTTACCCCACCCCCAATTCTCAACCTCTCTCCCTCATGGTTTGTCTTAAATATAATTCCCAGGTGATTTTATATGTATTTAAATATCCTTGGAGGGAGTGGGTAAGGGTGTTAATCTTATGCAATATATCAAAAATTGAGTGTTTTCGTACCTGAGGTTATGAGATGATTTCCGAGCTCAGCGTCCCTGTGGCCAAGTCCTCAACTAGGCCTTCTTTTTCTTACAATCTCCGGAAGCAACCGTACCAGCTATCTAAATCCGAGGTACCGTTTACTGCTAGGTGAACAGGAGCATCAGGGTAAAAGAAACTCTGCCCATTATTCCGCCTTTGCCGTGGATCGAACATGGAACCTTAGAACTACGAATCCATAGTGCTGTCCACTCAGCCGTCAGTCAGGGGGGTCCA
>WNGS01163731.1:1011174-1034386 GCA_020271785.1 Procambarus virginalis
GTATGTGATGGTCACTCAGCGGGTCTCCTGGTAATTACCGTCACTTAACCTTGAAATAGAGGGGTAGTTTAGACGGGGATCGGGAGGCTATTGGCAGCGGGGTCCGAGCTGAAGGGGGATGAGCATTTGATCCTATTGGACACAATTGGTGAATGTATTGGGTGATTGAGGGGCACTTGTATAGGGAGTGTGGAGAGACTCTGATAGTGTCAGGGGAGAAGGAGAACAGTGGAGGTGAGGGAGGGAGGGAGAGGGAGGGGTCCTGGACGCCAGCTGTTCACCGCCCTAGAGTGTTCAAAATCAGACACGAAAATGGAGCGAACACAGGAATCCTGAAAGGGAGCTGAAATTTTCACGGTGGATGATCTAGATTTTACTTTGTTGACATTATCGGTTAGGGTCTGTTAGGAATTAATATATATCTATCTACTGTGCTAATAATTCTTTGTGTGTAATAATATCATGGTCACATTTGTTAAATCTTTCGTGACAATTTTGTATATTACATCAGCGTTTTGCATGTCTTCCATAGCATCTAAAGCCATATCATAGTGCTCCAGACATTTATTAGAGTTTACCTCTTGTTGAACAAGTGTTATCCAGGGTTATGCAGACGTGAGGTTACTATTTAGTACTTTCCAACATTTTGTGTGATAGTGCTATCAGTCTATTATTTTTGGCATCTGCTTTATTACCTCCTTTATGAAGTGGCGAAATCTATGCTGTTTTAGGTATGTCGGGAATAACATCAGGGTTCTAGGCTCCATCTCCAAATGTTGTTTGATAATGATACTAGTTTTTTCAATTCCCGATGAATATAGAATTCCAGAGGTGTGTGGGCCTGGTGTAGATTGCGTGGGCATACTGTTGTGGCTACCGCAAAGTTACGTGGGGGTTAGGGTGACTATCTGATACACGGTTCGATGTTGGTGTCATATTCATCAAGAATTCGGTTGGATAATGTCTCTTTAATGTGTGTTTAAGGAAACACATTACTGAAAACAGAATCTTACTCAAGTCTCCGTATTTCACTCATTCTTTGTTGTCATCTGTGGAAATTCCATTTCCCTTGCGCTAGGGCCCAATGCTTGATGATGATGTGTTGTAGATTTTGCTTCTAGAACACAACGGAGAAAAAATATGTTGGGTTCCTGTAGTTCACTGATGACATTGTAGTGCTTGCCTCTCTTGAACTTTGTGATTATTGTAGGTTTAACACTATTTCTTCTCTCTCTAAATTGTCGTTCTTGAGATATTGGGACGTTCGATTTCTGCAATATGTTTTTCGTTAAAATAGGGAACACGTTCTCATTCTAATTTGTAATTTTTTGCTTAAGTGAATGGTATGTGACTTAATCACATCTCTTGTCCTTCTGCGCCTATTTCCTCAAGGCAATTAATTACGTTTGTGTTATCTTCAAAGTATATTTAGATTGTTAGATGTTCTTCAAAGTATATTTATGAGGTCACCTTGAGGTTACCTTACGTCTTAGTTTGTTCCAGTTTATCAGCTTATTATTGAAATTGAATTTTGGTACCTTTTCCTCCTCCTCCTCCTCCTCCTTGGATGTGAAACCGGTTGTGCAGGTCTATTGCACATGCTTGTCTAAACTTTAATTAGACTTTAATCCGAGTAACGTGTACATATGTAATCATTGTGTTTCTGACCAATTCAGTGTAAAAGTAAGGTCTAGGGACAGTTGTAATTGATCCCACTATTTGCGGTCAAGGCAAATCTCTCTCATCCGTAAGAAGGCGTGTGTGTGTGGTGTGTGTGTGTGTGTGTGTGTGGTGTGTGTGTGTGTACTCACCTATTTGTACTCACCTATTGGTGCTTGCGGGGGTTGAGCTTTGGCTCTTTGGTCCCGCCTCTCAACTGTCCATCAACTGGTGTACAGGTTCCTGAGCCTATTTGGGCTCTATCATATCTACCCCTTTGAAACTGTGTATGGAGTCAGCCTCCCCACATCACTGCCTAATGCAGTCCATCCGTTACTACTCTGACACTGAAAAAGTTCCTTCTAACGTCTCTGTGGCTCATGTGGGTACTCAGTTTCACCTGTGTCCCTTGTTTCGCGTCGCCTCCAGTGTTGAATAGTTTGTCCTTGTCTACCCGGTCGATTCCTCTGAGGATTTTGTAGGTTGTGCCCATATCTCCCCTTACTCTTCTGTCTTCCAGTGTCGTAAGGTGCATTTCCCGCAGCCTTTCCTCGTAACTCATGCCTCTAGTTCTGGACTAGTCTAGTGGCATACCTTTGGACTTTTCCAGCTTCGTCTTGTGCTTGACAGGTACGGGCTCCATGCTGGGGCTGACCATGTGTTGTGTGTGTGTGGTGTGGTGGGTGGTGTGTGTGTGTGTGTGTTGTGTGTGTGTGTGTGGGTGTGTGTGTGTGGTGTTGCATATGTGTTCATTTAGACTACTTCCTCAGCCCTAATACTCCCCACCCCTAATCCTCCTCTTTCCACCCCCTAATGGCTCCTCCCCAGCCTTGGCATCAGTATGTACAGGAAGTGCATCAGTAGAACTGTGGAAGAAGAGTCGCTGTGGCAGAGGTCTGCAGGGAACGGCAAGAGCCAAGGTGTTGGGTGGCTGGACTCTCTCCTCTCGGCACTCTCGGGGCATCATTATCGGTTGGTGGCAGTGTGGGGTGGCGGTGCCTAGTGCCACTCATGGTGCGGAAGGTAGTGTGGGGTGGAGCGAGCCCTGCCACCATTACCACCATCCAGTATGGTGATGCTTGCTGCCGGTGGCGTTGTAAGAGGTCGGGGCTCCGGTGACATCTACGTTGGTGTCGGGAGTAGGAGCCAAGACCCGGGCAAAGTATGCACGTCTCGACGTCGTCGCTGCTCTATAAACAAACCTGACCTGTGTACTGGCCGTCGTCGTAGTTGTTGTACTTATTTTGCAGGTGTGTGGCTGCGTGAGGTGGGGAACCAGGAGCGCTGGCACCATACAGGCACACACACTGGCTGTGAGGGAGGTGGTGGCGGTGGACTCTCGAGGACTTGACGCCACATATTGATATGTCGCCTCATTACGTTCAGTGTGTATTATCACTGAATAAATAACTGGCCGGGGGAGGGGGGGGGGGGGAATTGGCAAGGACAGCCGGGGGCCGTGAACACCTTGGGAAGACGAGATTAAAAGTGTGTTCATATCAGTTTTTATCTCAGTGTCTCCGGAGGAGGGAGGGAGGTCTAGAGTATGGCACCAAAAGCGTCAGGAGGTCAGTTGTTAGGTTATAACTGCAGCTATAAAAGCTCTTTTTTTATAAATTAAGATATGTAACTGTATAACCTTGCTTATAATGTGTACACCATAAAAAGGGGGCTGGTAGGAGAAGCGACCACCCTCATGTATTCAGAGTTAAATGGCAAGTTTTTCCCTGATGCTCTGTGTTCCCTTTGGACAACTAGGGGCTGTGGGTCACTATAATTGCACCAGAGGTGGTACCACCCTGCTGATATATGACGTATATATATATATAAATCAGATAATATAAATATCTGTAGCTAAATAACTATTATAGTAGTATAGTACTAAAAATATATTATATATATAGTAGATATATATATATATATAATGAGTCTGTGTATGAGCAACTCGATAAATAATAATAATAAAATAAAAAGCCTTAAACAGAACAACATGTGTGGAAGCATCAGAGTGTGTATATATGAATGCTACTCAGTATTCAGCTATAGACATCCATATATGGTGAAACACATGTGAAGAAGCTCTCACACACTCACAGCTCCCGGACAAGAGGGAGCAGCACTTTCTCTGTAACTAGCTGACATTGTAACTATAAGGTGTGAAGGATAGATGAAATTGTTTATGTAATAATCTAAGATGAGGTCTGATAAAGACCTTTTGTGCCCTCTGTAATGCTTTTTGCGCTACCGCTCACAGGATGAGTATGGGGTGCACAATAAACTAGCCGCCTTCGGCGGCAACAAACAAAACAACAGCTTAGCTTAGCTGCCAACACCCACACATCGTGTCAGCAAGGCGGACAGCCCGCCTGCTTTCATACCTCTCACTGTAATTCCCACTTCTATACTTCCCTTCTCCTATGCCTCTCCTCCTTCTTTACTCCCCCTCCCCCCCCCCAAAAAAAAATGTCCAGCTCGTCTTATTCCCTGCTCTTAGTCTCCCTCCCTCCCCTCCTGTCCCTCCCTCTCTTTGTATCTCATTATTTTGCCTCATTAAGCCTCCCCATCTCTTCCCCCGCCTCCCTCACTTTCCCCTCCTTCCAAGACTGCTCCTCTTAACTCCCCTCCTATCCCCGTTCCCCTCCCTCCCTCCTATCCCCATTACCCTCCCTATCCCCATTCCACCCCGCTCTTACCCCCTCCCGCACTTAACCCCCCTTCCCCCCCGCTCTTAACCCCCCCTCCCCCCCTCTTAACAGCATTCCGCTCCTCGCCCTCGTTCGTGAGCACACATTCGTGAGGTAATTATGAACACTCCAGCTGTGAAAGTTGCTGTCATTGTGCAGCAGTACTCCACTCTAGAGAGCACTAGCGTCTTGAATATTATCATCATTGGTATAGCATCTCTATTGTTAAAAGTTCTTGTTATCCAACCTGTCATTTTTCTTGCAGTTGTGACGGCTACTTTATTGTGTTCTTTGAAGGTAAGGTCTTCCGACATGAGTACACCCAGATCATTTATATCGCTTTTTTGTTCTATGTTATGATTTGACTGAGTTTTGTACGTGGTTTTTATATTTTTATATTTTAATTTTTTTCCGTAGCGCATGAGCTGGAACTTATCTTCGTTAAACACCATATTATTTTCTGTTGCCCATAGAAAGACCTGATTTACATCTGATTGGAGGTTTGCCGTGTCCTCTATGTTGTCTACTCTCATGAAAATTCTAGTGTCATCTGCAAAGGATGATACAGTATTGTATATTGTGTCCTTGTCTATGAGGATGAGAAAAAGTACTGGAGCAAGCACAGTACCCTGGGGGACTGAGCTCTTCACGGTTGATGGGCTGGAATTTATTTTGTTGACATTACACATTGGGTTCTGTTAGTCAGGAAAGTGTAGATCCATCTGCCTATTTTTTCGGTGATTCCTTTTGAACGCATTTTATGTGCAATAACACCATGGTCACATTTGTCGAAGGCTTTTGCGAAATCTGTGTAAATTACATCAGCATTTTGCTCGTGTTCCATGGCATCTAATGCCATGTTATAGTGGTCCAGCAACTGTGACAGGCAAGAGCGCCCTGTTCTGAACCATGTTGTCCGGGGTTATGGAGATGCTGAACAAAAATGGATCGTGAAATCTTGTGTTTGTTTTTGAAGGATCGAACCTTATATCTTCGTCTCCACCTTTTCAACTTTCTCTTGACTAATACAATTATTGCGACTTTTAATTTATTGTCAAATATAATTGTAAAATTATAGATATTAATGCCCTCTAGTACCTCTGTCACTTTCATTCAATTTTCCTACTGTTAGGTTAGTCGCATGTTTTTATCATCTCTCTCATCCCTTTCCTTCTATTGGTATTCATTGTAAACATTTCCTCTTATTTTCTCTCTATCACTGTTCTTCTCCCATCTGGCACTGTTCCAGCTCATTTACCACATTCGTACACCCTCCCACGCACCTGTGGGACGAACAGTATTTGCAATACCTTGTTCGTACACCCACGCACCTGTGGGACGAGCAGTGTTGTCAATACCTTGTTCGTACACCCACGCACCTGTGGGACGAGCAGTGTTGTCAATACCTTGTTCGTACACCCACGCACCTGTGGGACGAGCAGTGTTGTCAATACCTTGTTCGTACACCCACGCACCTGTGGGACGAACAGTATTTGCAATACCTTGTTCGTACACCCACGCACCTGTGGGACGAGCAGTGTTGTCAATACCTTGTTCGTACACCCACGCACCTGTGGGACGAGCAGTGTTGTCAATACCTTGTTCGTACACCCACGCACCTGTGGGACGAGCAGTGTTGTCAATACCTTGTTCGTACACCCACGCACCTGTGGGACGAGCAGTGTTGTCAATACCTTGTTCGTACACCCACGCACCTGTGGGACGAGCAGTGTTGTCAATACCTTGTTCGTACACCCACGCACCTGTGGGACGAGCAGTGTTGTCAATACCTTGGAGTATTCTATAGTCTTCTACCTCGCCTCGTCTCATTCACTTTACATCTGCTAATAAGAGGTGATGTGTGTGATTGATTATTGCCGCCGAAGGCGGCTAGTTTATTGTGCACCCCATACTCATCCTGTGAGCGGTAGCGCAAAAAGCATTACAGAGGGCACAAAAGGTCTTTATCAGACCTCATCTTAGATTATTACATAAACAATTTCATCTATCCTTCACACCTTATAGTTACATATCAGCTAGTTACAGAGAAAGTGCTATTTCAGGAGCTATATATTTACAGTAAGTCATTATACATTAATGATAGGTCTTATCGCTGATACATAATAGTTTGACCAATGGAGATATCATAGCCATAGGGGAGCTGCTGTTTATTATTAGTCTTCACAATACACTACTTGTTTCTTGACGTGTGTGGATGATATGGGTCCTGGGCCCACTCTTGGCGAGAACCTCGCTTGATACGTGGCGCCAATTCTGCTTCTCTCGTCACTTATTGTGACGGTATCCTGTCTGTTATGTCCTCTCGTCCATGCCAGTGCTCCTCTGGTTACTCCCGCCTGGGTATGTGGCTCTGCGGGCCGCTCCAAGCAACAGCCTGGTGGATCAAACTCTCACAAGTCGAGCCTGGCCTCGGGCCGGGCTTGGGGAGTAGAAGAACTCCCAGAACCCCATCAAGCAGGTAATCAACCAGCCTGTTAGTAAGTAATGTGTAATACAGAAGTCTTATGTAGCACTGTCCAAGGCTTGTTGTCACGGGTCACTGTAAGACAATCTTCCCACAGTTACTTCCTCTCTTAACTCTGGCAGAAGTTTCGGGTCAGTCCTCGATAGACCATTTACTCGTAAGATTACTTTGGAATTCATTTTATATTTTACTTCCCCTCTCGTTTTGCTTAGTTACTTGGTCATTCACCGACCTTTGACTCCATGGAGCAACGTCGGTCGTTGTTTCTTGGCTTTGAGTCCCTCCTTGAAGAAAACAATGAGAGTGAAGGGTGAAAGTTGTAGGAGTATAGGAAGAGGGGCTTGGGGGGGGGGGGGTGGCTGGGGTTTTACCTGGAGCTAAACCGTCCGGTCGCTGGGGTGACCTCCCTACCTGCTCCTCCTCCTCCTCCGCTCCCCCCCACACTCACCTCTCATTTCTGGTTTCATCTTCTTTCCACACAGCTGTGTCGTGCGACACTGTTGTAAACACCCAGGTGTGTCGTGCGACACTTGTAAACACCCAAGTGTGTCGTGCGACACTGTTGTAAACACCCAGGTGTGTCGTGTGACACTTGTAAACACCCAGGTGTGTCGTGCGACACTTGTAAACACCCAGGTGTGTCGTGCGACACTTGTAAACACCCAGGTGTGTCGTGCGACACTTGTAAACACCCAGGTGTGTCGTGCGACACTTGTAAACACCCAGGTGTGTCGTGCGACACTTGTAAACACCCAGGTGTGTCGTGCGACACTTGTAAACACCCAGGTGTGTCGTGCGACACTTGTAAACACCCAGGTGTGTCGTGCGACACTGTTGTAAACACCTAGGTGTGACGTGCGACACTGTTGTAAACACCCAGGTGTGTCGTGCGACACTGTTGTAAACACCCAGGTGTGTCGTGCGACACTTGTAAACACCCAGGTGTGTCGTGCGACACTTGTAAACACCCAGGTGTGTCGTGCGACACTTGTAAACACCCAGGTGTGTCGTGCGACACTTGTAAACACCCAGGTGTGTCGTGCGACACTGTTGTAAACACCCAGGTGTGTCGTGCGACACTGTTGTAAACACCCAGGTGTGTCGTGCGAAACTGTTGTAAACACCCAGGTGTGACGTGCGACACTGTTGTAAACACCCAGGTGTGACGTGCGACACTGTTGTAAACACCCAGGTGTGTCGTGCGACACTGTTGTAAACACCCAGGTGTGACGTGCGACACTGTTGTAAACACCCAGGTGTGTCGTTGGCCAGTAGTGCTCGGGGAAGTAGGTAGGGTTATCTTGAGATAATTTCGGGGCTTATCGTCCCCGCGGCCCGGTTCTCGACCAGGCCTCCTTTTTGTTACATCCCCCCCCCCCAGGAAGCAGCCCGTAGCAGCTGTCTAACTCCCAGGTACCTATTTACTGCTAGGTGAACAGGAGCATCAGTGTGAAAGAAACTGTCAGTTTGTTTCCGCCTCCACCGGGGATCGAACCCGGAACCTCAGGACTACGAATCCGAAGCGCTGTCCACTCAATTGTCGGGTCCCTTGTGAATTTGGGTGTACTACGGGGTCCGTCTGATAACCCAAAACTTCCTAATATTAAGTTAGTAATGAATAAATATGACATTTATTCATTATAATGTTGGTACTAAATGTGTAACATGGAAAAACATATTTTTACTATGAAAAGTATCATTTCATAACAAATTAGACGAAAATAAGCTGCTGATGACGCCAAAGCAAGTCGACGGTCCAAGCGACAATGTTGTGGAGCGACTTGATGATTACAGATACCAGATCACAACCTAATTGAAGGCGAAGAGTCACAATAACGTGGCTGAAGTATGTTGACCAGACCACACACTAGAAGTTGAAGGGACGACGACGTTTCGGTCCGTCCTGGACCATTCTCAAGTCGCTTGTGGACCATTCTCAAGTCACAAGCGACTTGAGAATGGTCCAGGACGGACCGAAACGTCGTCGTCCCTTCAACTTCTAGTGTGTGGTCTGGTCAACAACCTAATTGAAGTTCTGGCAAGAATGGGGGAGTAGACCTGCACAACCAGCCCCGAGCCCCAGGAGAGGAGAAATCAGCAAATTCAATTTCAATAATAAACGGATTAACTGGGAGCAAATAAACAAAGACCTCGCAGAAATAAGCTAGGAAGAACAGCTAGAAAATGCAAATCTGAACTAATGCCTGAAAAAAAACTCGCTAGCACTAGAAATATGCTCAAACTCATACCCGTACGAAAAAAAGAGAGATATGCAGACTGGAACGGGAACGTCGTTCCCTCTATAGGCGAAGAAAACGAATCGCGGAACAACTTGAGAGTCGCACCCTGTCTCAAGAACGGTGAAGAAGGTTAGGTAGAGAAATAGAAACAATTGAACTAAAGCTACAAGAATCATACAAAACCCAGGAGAGGCAAAGAGAGCAAAAGGCCATCAGTGAAATAAAGAGAGATCCGAAATATTTTTTTTCCTATGCAAAATCAAGATCAAAAACTACACCTAGTATCGGGTCCCTGCGAAAGGGAGATGGAACATTCACAGATGACAACAAAGAAATGAGCGAAATTATGAGGAATTATGATTACGACTCTGTTTTCAGCGAGCCACTAAACACATTAAAGATTGATGACCATAATGAATTTTTCATGGATATGATACCAACATCAAATTATATATCAGATGTCACCCTATCCTCACTGGATTTTGAAGAAGCCATAAACAGTATGCCTATGCACTCTGCACCATGCCCTGATTCTTGGAACTTCATATTCATCAAGAACTGTAAAAAAAAAAGACACTATCGCAGGCCCTTCACATTCTGTGGAGACAAAGCCTAGATACTGGCGTTATCCCTGACATACTAAAAATAGCAGAGATAGCACCACTCCATAAAGGAGGAAATAAGGCAGAGGCAAAAAATTACAGATCGATAGCACTAACATCACACACCATAAAAATCTTTGAGAGTGTGCTAAGAAGTAAGATCACAAAACACATGGAATCACAGCATCTCCATAACCCTGGACAACATGGGTTCAGAACAGGGCGCTCTTGCCTGTCACAGTTGCTGGACCATTATGATATGGCATTAGATGCCATGGAAGACAAAAAATGCTGATGTAATTTACACAGTTTTTGCAAAAGTATTTGACAAATGTGACCATGGTGTTATTGCACATAAAATGTGTTCAAAAGGAATTACTGGAAAAAAGGCAGATGGATCTACAATTTCTTGACTAATAGAACCAAATGTGTAATAGTCAACAAAATAAAATCTGGACCATCAACCGTGAAGAGCTCAGTCCTCCAGGGTACTGTGCTTGCTCCAGTATTTTTTCTCATCCTCTTATCGGACATAGACAAGGACACAACCTATAGCTCTGTATCATCCTTTGCAGATGACACTAGGATTTTTATGAGAGTAGACAACATAGAGAGCACAGCAAACCTCCAATCAGATGTAAATCAGGTCTTTCAGTGGGCTACTGAAAATGTGGTATTAAATGAAGGTAAGTTCCAGCTCTAGTGCTACGGAAAAAAATGAAAATATAAAAGCAGAAACCACGCACAAAACACGGTCAAATCATATCATAGAACGAAAAAGCAATGTAAAGGATCTGGGTGTACTCATGTCGGAAGACCTTACCTTTAAAAAACACAATAAAGTAGCCGTCACAATTGCAAAAATAATGACAGGTTGGATAACAAGAACTTTTCACACTAGAGATGCTATACCAGTGATGATCATCTTCAAGACGCTAGTGCCCTCTAGAGTAGAGTACTGCTGCACAATGACAGCCGCTTTCAAAGCTGGAGAAATTGCTGACCTGGAGAGCGTGCAGAGATCCTTTACTGCTAGAATCCACTCAGTAAAACATCTAAACTATTGGGACCGACTAAAATGCCTAAATCTGTATTCTCTTGAGTGCAGGCGGGAGATATACATAATAATTTACACGTGGAAAATAGTAGAGGGGCTGGTCCCAAACCTGCACACAGAAATAACACCACATGAGACCAGAAGACATGGCAGGATGTGCAGAATACCCCCGTTGAAGAGCAGAGGTGCAACAGGTACTCTGAGAGAGAACTATCAACATCAGAGACCCGAGACTGTTCAACACGCTTCCACTATACATAAGGGGCATAACTGGCCGACCCCTCACAGTGTTCAAGAGAGAACTTGACAAACACCTCTAAAGGATACCTTATCAACCAGGCTTTTGACTCATACGCCAGGCTGCGAGCGGCCGCGTCCAACGGCCTGGTCGACCAGTCCAGCAACAAGGAGGCCTCGTCGACGACCGGGCCGCGGGGACGCTAAGCCCCGAAAACACTTCAAGGTAAGTTAGCTTGTTGCTGATGTGGCCACCTCGGTGTTGGTGACCACTTTCTCGGAGAGTTGGGTTTTGTTGCAGGGACCTTCCCCCCCTCCCCTCCCTCTCTCCCCCTCCCCTCCTCTCTCCCCCCTCCCCCTTCCTTGCATCCCCTCTCCCCCTCCTCCCCCGTCCTTCTCATATATCCCCCCTCCATCTCATGTGTCCCTCCCCTCTCCAAAATTAGATTTGCCTAGATTATATCAGCGTGGTGTGGTATACCTGGCGGGGTGAGTTACTGGAGTTCATACGAAGCCTCTTTAATCTTGTCTCTTCCCCCCCCCCCACATCACCTCCTTCCCTCCCTATAATGCCCCCACAGGGGCCCCCCCTCCCCTGTACTCTTGGTTTGTGTTGTATCTGCCTGGAAACTCTCAGCTTTGTTAACGATTTATTTTTCTCTTTTCAGGTGAGTGGTGTTTGGCAGCGATGTTCTGGCGGCGCCTGTCTGTTGGTGGGTAAGTACTCGCCTAGTTGTGGTTGCGGGGGTTGAGCTTCGGCTCTTCGGCCTCGCCACTCAGCCGCCAATCAACTGGCGTACGGATTCCTGGGTATATTGGGGTCAGTCATATCTGCATTTGAAATTGTGTATAGAGTCTGCCTCCAGCACCGGTAATGATCACTGGCCCGGGCGGCTTGTTGCTGAGCAGGAGGCGACGTTCACTGTGGTCGGCGTTGGTGCCTCGGCGTTGTCCGGGGGGGGGGGGGGGAGAGCAGAGCGCCGTCTCTGGCAAAGGGAAAGAAACAAAACAAGAACTCAAACCCTGTTAGTATTATAAATGGGATGCCTGTAAACATGGGAATATCGGGGAAACAAATGGAATATGTAAGGACGATCACCCGGAAAGCAGCATGTAAAGGATCTGGGAATAATGATGTCTGACGACCTAACGTTTAGAGAGCATAACCCTAATTAATATTGCGTTAGCCAGAAAAATGATAGGATGGATTACGAGAACTTTCAAATCCAGGGATCCCGTCACAATGGTTGTACTATACAAATTACTTGTGCTTTATCGCATCTATGTAAGCCGTGTATGTTCTCTGTATTCCCTCTATTTCAGCAATCTCTCCTGCTCTGAAGGGGGAAGTGAGTAGTGAGCAGTACTCAAGACAGGACAACACATCATTGATGGATGCCTACTAATGATGTACTGTTCCGTCTTGAGTACTGCTCAGTACTCACTTCCCCTTTCAGAGTAGGAGATGTCGCTGAAATAAGAGGGAATACAGAGAACATACACGACACGCATAGACACGATAAAGCACCTAAATTATTCGGATCGTTTCAAAGCTCTCCAAATGTAAAGGAGACGAGAGAGATACCAAATAATATACACAAGGAAAATACTGGAGGGCCAGGTACCAAATCTACACAGTAAAATAACAACGTACTGGAGTGAACGATATGGAAGAAAATGCAGAATAGAACCAGTGAAGAGCAGAGGTGCCATAGGCACAATCAGAGAACACAGTATAAACATCAGAGGTCCGCGGTTGTTCAGAGGTCCACTGCCCTCTCTGCGGGTATAAGAAATATTGCCGGAACAATCTCCATCTCCCAGCACTCTCCCTTAGTACTTGGGCTGGACGGTAGAGCGACGGTCTCGCTTAATGCAGGTCGGCGTTCAATCCCTGACCGTCCAAGTGGTTGGGCGCCATTCCTTCCTTCCCCCGTCCCATCCCAAATCCTTATCCTGACCCCTTCCAAGTGCTATATAGTTGCAATGGCTTGGTGTTTTCTCCCTGATAGTTCCCTTCCTTTTCATCATCTTGTATGGCATACACGTTAAGGACACCCGCCTGTAGTTTAGGGCGTCCAGCCTATACCTCTTTTTTTTGTAGATTGAAATTATGTATGCTGTCTTCCAACTTTCTGGTAGGCCTCCTGTTTCCAGTGACTTGTTATAGATCATAGATAGTGGCATGCAAAGTGCTTGTGCCCCCTCTGTTAACAGACATGGTGAGATTCCATCAGGTCCAACAGCCTAGTCACTTTTAGAACGAGCAGATACCTCCTAACCTCATCTCTGGTAATCTCAATATCTTCCAAGTCTGCTTCGCTTATCGCCACCCCGCTTAGTACAGGGACTTCCCCTTGCTCTATTGTGAAGACCTCCCGGAATCTCTTGCGTTCTTCACACACCTCTTTGTCATTCTCTGTGTACCCATCCTTTCCCTTTTTCAGTTTCATCATCTGTTCTTTCACTGTTGTTTTCCTCCTGATGTGGCAGTATAGCTTTTTGGTTAGGTCTTGGCTTTATTTGCTATGTCATTTTCAAACTCTTCGTCTTCTCCTCACACTGAAGTATTTCTTTTTGTAGGTAGATGGCCTTCCCATTTCTGGCCATCTGGTATCTCTCTCTCTCTCTGCTATTTAGTATCCTGTTATTTCTATAGTATCTCCATGCCCTTGTGCTTAGCTGCCTTGCTTCCTTACATGCCTGATTGAACCACGGATTTCCCTTTTGCTTTTCGTTTTTTTTTCTTTCTGGGCCGGGATAAACCTGTTTTCTGCCTCCTGACACTTCTGGGTGATGGACTTCATTATTCCTTGTACTGACTTTCCATGAGTTCTATCTCCAATGTTCCTGTTAAAAACTTTCTATATCTCATCATAGTTTCCTCTTTGATTTTTCAGCCTTTTACTTTTCGTTTTTTTTCCTTGGATGGGTTAATCCTACTTCCACCAGATACTTAAATGTGAGGACACTGCTGTCACTCACCTCTTGGGGGTTCTGATTTGACTTTCCTTATGTATTAAGCCACTCTTCTTCCCTACCTCTCTTTCCTTACTATATAGTAGTCCTGTGGAAACACTGTGTTTGTTATGATGTCTGGGAGTTTCATTTCTGTGAGTGCTATCACATCAGGGTTTTCTTCTTGTGACCTTTCTATAAGTTCACTTATTTTATTTGTAATCCCATCTATATTTGTGTACATCACTTTGAAGCTCATTTTCTTCTGTCTACCCTCACTTAATTCTACTCTTGCTGGCTATTCCTTTGGGGTAGACAGTTGCTCCATGGACTGGGCTGCATGAGGGGTGATGCTTTATTTTTTTTTTGGAGTAAAGAGGGAGGAGAGGCATAGGTGAAGGGAAGTATAGAAGTGGGAAATACAGTGAGAGGTATGAAAGCAGGCGGGCTGTCCGCCTTGCTGACACGATGTGTGGGTGTTGGCAGCTAAGCTAAGCTGGCTCCCTCTTGTCAGGGAGTTGTGAGTGTGAGAGGTTCTTCACATGTGTTTCACCACATATGGATGTCTATAGATGAAGACTGTGTAGCATTCATATATACACACACCGATGCTTCCACACATGTTGTTCTGTTTAAGGCTTTTTATTTTATTATTTATTTGTCGAGTTGCTCATACATCCACATATATACATACATATACTCACACATACATGTGATGTGTGTGTATATATATATATATATATAATATGTCGTACCTAGTAGCCAGAACGCACTTCTCGGCCTACTATGCAAGGCCCGATTTGCCTAGTAGGCCGAGTAATTTTCTTTACTTAACATAAATTGCTTCCAATTGGTTTATTTTAATTATTTTTATTACATTGTACTAGGAACATCAATTATTGACTTAGTTATGTTACTTTAGGTTAGGTTAAGGTAGGTTGGGTAGGTTAGGTTCGGTCATATATCTACGTTAGTTTCATCTCAAACAATATGAACTCATACATAATGAAATGGATAACTCTATCATTTCATATGAAAAAAAAATTGAAAAATATATAATTTCAGGAAAACTTGGCTTATTAAGCAAATCGGGCCTTGCATAGTAGGCCGAGTACGACGTTCTGGCTACTAGGTACAACATATATATATATATATATATATATATATATATATATATATATATATATATATATATATATATATATATATATAATAAAAGTTTGTGAGGGTACCACCTCTGGTGCCAATGTGGGGACCCATAGCCTCGGAGAAGAAAATAAAAAGTATTCAGAGGAGACTTTGTGGTTTCTCACTGAACACTAATATTATCTTCTCCTATCACCTCCATTTTTTTTTGTATGTACACATATATGTTTT
This sequence comes from Procambarus virginalis, assembly GCA_020271785.1. NCBI lineage: Eukaryota > Metazoa > Arthropoda > Malacostraca > Decapoda > Cambaridae > Procambarus > Procambarus virginalis. The sequence goes on from WNGS01163731.1 coordinate 1,026,474, forward strand.
ATTTGAACTTTTTACAAAAATGAGTTACATATAGGGTACAAAGATGGTTATCATAGGTTGTCGAGTTCCTCCAGCTCCTCAGATGGCGGGCAGGAACCCTGAATGCAATGCGCATTTCCCCTCTGTATCGCCACGCTGAGGCGCTGGAAAAGAAAGCTGGCAGCTCTAGGGTCCCTTGTTGTTTCAATGAGCCTAGAACCCAGTTCCTTAAAAAAAACTGGTAGCACTTTACCCCAGGCGCCGAGTGTCTCAGAAGCAATGGGGACAAAATTGTAGTGGTGATCCAGTTCTCTGTACTTACGGGATTTGGCTGCTTCCCTGTGGGTGGCAGCGCCACACACACACACACACACACACACAATATATATATATATATATATATATATATATATATATATATATATATATATATATATATATATATTTATAATAGTATATTTTGGTAGCAGTCTTTCCTGTAGACATATATTATTAAATATGACCGAAAAAGTAAGATTAATAATTCTAACACGAATTTTCTCGATCTTCCTTATGTTTCTTTTTACTGTTGATGGTAAATGAAAAATCAATTCTCCAAAATTCATTTTTATTTCTAGTCTGACGCGACACTTGAGCGCGTTTCGTAAAACTTATTACATTTTCAAAGACTTTAGTTTACACACACACAACAACTTGACTGAACAGAGTTTAAACAGCTTTGATTTTCTTTTTTATACCTGCATTTGGGTGAGGTGACATGTTACAAATGGTTTTTAGATGAGGTGAAAACAAACTTTCAACAAAACACAGAACACGGAACAATGGGTATAAGCTAAAGGAAGAATAGATCTGTAACTGCAGACGGCCTATTGGCCCATATTTCTTGATGCTTCTATATTGGAGCGGAGTCTTGAAGTGGGTAGAATATAGTTGTGCATTAATTGGCTGTTGATTGCTGGTGTTGACTTCTTGATGTGTAGTGCCTCGCAGATGTCAAGCCGCTGCTGTCGCTGTATCTATCAATGATTTCTGTGTTTGCTAGGATTTCTCTGGTGATGGTTTGGTTGTGGGAAGAAATTATATGTTCCTTAATGGAGCCCTGTTGCTTATGCATTGTTAAACGCCTGGAAAGAGATGTTGTTGTCTTGCCTATATACTGAGTTTTTTGAGGCTTACAGTCCCCAAGAGGGCATTTGAAGGCATAGACGACGTTGGTCTCTTTAGAGCGTTCTGCTCAGTGTCTGGAGAGTTTCTCATGAGTAGGCTGGCCGTTTTCTTGGTTTTATAGTAAATCGTCAGTTGTATCTTCTGATTTTTGTCTGTAGGGATAACATTTCTATTAACAATATCTTTCAGGACCCTTTCCTCCGTTTTATGAGCTGTGGAAAAGAAGTTCCTGTAAAATAGTCTAATAGGGGGTATAGGTGTTGTATTAGTTGTCTCTTCAGAGGTTGCAACCTTTGAAGAGACAACTGTCTCTTCTACAAGGGCTACAGCACAGTTGTCTATGAAGAGACAACTGTCTCTTGGGCCGGGCTTGGGAGTGGAAGAACTCCCAGAACCCCATCAACCAGGTATCAAGATGACCTGGACAAAATAAGTATATGGAGCACCACTTGGCAAATGGAATTTAATGTAAATAAATGCCATGTTATGGAATGTGGAATAGGAGAACATAGACCCCACACAACCTATATATTATGTGAGAAATCTTTAAAGAATTCTGATAAAGAAAGAGATCTAGGGGTGGTTCTAGATAGAAAACTATCACCTGAGGATCACATAAGGAATTTTGTGCGAGGAGCCTATGCCACGCTTTCTAACTTCAGGATTGCTTTTAAATACATGGATGGCGATATACTAAAGAAATTGTTCAGGACTTTTGTTAGGCCAAAGCTAGAATATGCAGCTGTTGTGTGGTGCCCATATCTTAAGAAGCACATCAACAAACTGGAAAAGGTGCAAGGACATGCTACTAAGTGACTCCCAGAAATGAAGGGCAAGAGCTACGAGGAGAGGTTAGAGGCATTAAATATGCCAAAACTAGAAGACAAGAAAAAGAGGTGATATGATCACTACATACAAAATAGTAACAGGAATTGATAAAATCTATAGGGAAGATTTTCTGAGACCTGGAACTTTAAGAACAAGAGGTCATGGATTTAAACTAGCTAAACACAGATGCCGAAGAAATATAAGAATTCACTTTCGCAAACAGAGTGGTAGACGGTTGGAACAAGTTAGGTGAGAAGGTGGTGGAGGCCAAGACCGGCAGTAGTTTCAAAGCGTTATATGACAAAGAGTGCTGGGAAGACGGGACACCACGAGCGTAGCTCTGATCCTGTAACTACACTTAGGTAATTACACTTAGGTAATTACACGCGCGGGCGTGTGCGCGTACTCACGTAGTTGTACTTGTGGGGGTTGAGCTTTGGTTCTTTGGTCCCGCCTCTCAACCGTCAATCTACTGGTGTACAAATTCCTGAGCCTTTTCGAGCTCTATCATCTACATTTGAAACTGTGTATGGAGTTAGGCTCCACCACATCACTACTTAGTGCATTCCATTTACTAACTACTCTGACACTGAAACAGTTCTTTCTAATGTCTCTGTGGCTCATTTGGTTTCCCAGCTTCCACCTTGTATTCCCTTGTGCGTGTACCCTGTCAATTCCCTTGAGTTTGTATGTGGTGATCATGTCTCCCCGAGCTCTTCTCTTTCAGCGACGTGAGGTACAGTACACGCAGCCTTTCCTCGTAACTCATGCCTCTTAGTTCTGGGACTAGCTTAGTTCTTAGTGCTGAAGTTTTCCAGCTTCGTCTTTTGTTTGACAAGATACGGGCTTCATGCTGGGGCCACTTACTCCAGGATTGGCCTATACAAGGTTCTGAAAAATTCCTTACACATGTTTCTGAAGGCAGTTCTGATGTTAGCCAGTCTTGCATACGCCGCTGATGTGTGTGTGTCCGTTGCGCACTTATTTGTACTCGCCCAGTTGTGGGTACAAAGGAGTGCACAAGGGTACACACAAGACAAGACACCCAAATCTAATGCTCTTGTGTTTATTTACTATTTGTGTCTGCAGAATAGAAGTATTAGCTCTTGGACTTCGCCTTTCTAACCAGTCTATTTTTCCTCTATTAAATTTACTACATATATATACTCTTTAACACACGCGCACATACACATACGCAGGAAGCAACCCGTAGCAGCTGTCTAACTCACAGGTACCTAATTACTGTTAGGAGAACAGGGCATCAGGATGAAAGAAACTGCCCATTTGTTTCCGCCTCCGCCGGGATTTGAACGCGGGTCATTAGGACTACGACCCCCCAAGCGCCGTCCACTAAGCCGCGAGGCCCCCATGTGTGTGCGCGTACATGCTTGTTAGTTTAGTTCATTTATTATGCACCCCATACCCATCTTGTGGGCGGTAGTGGAAAGTGTTACAGAGGCACATAATGGGCTCAGGGACTGAACCCCACAATTCATTCAGCTAAGCAAGTTAGTCTTGATGAGCCGGTTACAAAATTAAGTACAAGTCGTCACATCGTAAATGGTTCGAGACCGACCACAAGAACAGTTTCTAAACTAAGCAACTGACAGATGTGGAGAGGTAGTGTCACAATTGATATGTTTGTCCTGTACACCGCCCTCCATCCAGTGGGCAGCGGTGGATAGGTTACAATCACTTAGTTACTACCTACAGTTTGCAAACTGGGGATATTTGGCTAAAATTTCTGGTAGCAGATCATTTTGAATGAAATATTTACTGTGCACGTGAGATAGACTTTGTGGCTCCACACACTTTTTACCTCCATCCCCTTACTGTCTTGGTCACTTTCATGTGCGCTCCCTGGCTCTCTCTTGCTTCTCCCGGCACCTTTTCCCAGAGGTTACCCCTCCCCCCATACTGGCCCCTTTTGTTAGTGTCCCCACCCTCCCCATTCCACCGGGGTCCCACCCTCCCCATTCCACCGGGGTCCCACCCTCCCCATTCCACCGGGGTCCCACCCTCCCCATTCCACCGGGGTCCCACCCTCCCCATTCCACCAGGGTCCCACCACCCCTTGTGTATCTCAGAGTGACTTCCTGTCCCCCCTCCTTGCTTAGCGTACAACCCCGCCAGAGAGGAGTGGAGGTGTTAGTGTGGTGGTGGTCTGTGGTGGGGAGAGTGCGGGCGAGGCGGACACACAAGGGCAGGTGACTGGCAGTACTCACGCCACAACTCCCCCACACTCACCGCCTCTCCCCAACATTTTGCGCGCTGGAATAAGCGACGTGGTGCCAATTTCCCGTGAACATTTGCACGGGGTCTGTTGGGCGGAGGAGTTGGAGGAACGCCCGTTTTTGTGAGAGAAGTGTTGGTGTGAGAAGAAGGGGAGAGTATGAGTTGGCCAGGACCTCCCCGGCCCCGCGCCTGCAGCAGCGGCTCTGACTGGAGCAGCACCCACAGAACCCACAAGCCCCTGGCTGGCACGTTCTCTGAGCCACGCTTGTGTTCCACCACGGTGAGCTCCTCTGACCCAACATGTTTGTTAAGGTTCGTGGGCACCTCTGCTGCCCTACACTGTAAGCAAGCCTACACAGAGCAGGCTTTGTGATTCTATGATCATCTCTTAAGGATTATTGGTTTGTCATTGAGCAGCAGGCAATGGCCATTCATTAGTGTAATGTTGGAGAGTGACCCAGTTCCTGACGGTAAAGTTCCAACCCGTCCTCGCAAATTCGTATAGTCAATATTGACTTATTAGTTACCTGCATAGGTGACATACTAAACATAAGTTTCCCTTGAAAAGCTTCATAGAAAACACCGACCTTGCCTAACCTACTTAGTATGTTAAAATAAGCATCTTGTAGCTTCGTAATTACAATTGTTACTTAACCTATTATAGGTATAGGTTAGGTAATAATTGTAATTACGAAGCAATAAGATGCTTGTCTTAACATACTAAGTAGGTTAGGTAAGGTCGGTGTTTTCTATGAAGATTTTCAAGGGAAACTATTATGTTAAGTATGTCACCTATGCACTTGTTTAATAAGTCAATATTGACCATACGAATTTGCGAGGACGGGTTGTAAAGTTCACACATTGAGTTCCCCCTAAGACCTTGCTGCCCCCACCGTCACCCCGGGCACAAGGCCTGGCTGCCCCCACCGTCACCCCGGGCACAAGACCTGGCTGCCCCCACCCTCACCCCGGGCACAAGACCTGGCTGCCCCACCCTCACCCCGGGCACAAGACCTGGCTGCCCCACCCTCACCCCGGGCACAAGACCTGGCTGCCCCACCCTCACCCCGGGCACAAGACCTGGCTGCCCCACCCTCACCCCGGGCACAAGACCTGGCTGCCCCACCCTCACCCCGGGCACAAGGCCTGGCTGCCTCACCCTCACCCCGGGCACAAGGCCTGGCTGCCCCCACCCTCACCCGGGCACAAGGCCTGGCTGCACCACCCTCACCCGGGCACAAGACCTGGCTGCCCCCACCCTCACCCCGGGCACAAGGCCTGGCTGCCCCACCCTCACCCCGGGCACAAGGCCTGGCTGCCCCCACCCTCACCCCGGGCACAAGGCCTGGCTGCCCCCACCCTCACCCCGGGCACAAGGCCTGGCTGCACCACCCTCACCCCGGGCACAAGACCTGGCTGCCCCCACCCTCACCCCGGGCACAAGGCCTGGCTGCACCACCCTCACCCCGGGCACAAGACCTTGCTGCCCCCACCCTCACCCCGGGCACAAGACCTGGCTGCCTCACCCTCACCCCGGGCACAAGGCCTGGCTGCCTCACCCTAAGGCGTACCGAGTGTTCAGAAAGTGCCATGATCGGTGCAATATGTTTACTCTGTTCGATTTAATAAGCAAAAATCACAAGAAAAACATTTGCCAATGTATTTCACCTACCTGTAGTTTACCCGTAGTCTGTTTCTAGAGTTCTTTACTCTCCAAGCCCAACCCGGGGCAAGGCTTGTCCTGGGATCACTTTACCTGACTGTTGCTTGAAGCTGGCCACAGATCCACTACAACCTGGTTGATCCGGCACTTCCTGTAGGAACTTTACAAATTACCTTTTGAACAAAATCTGTGTTCCAGCAATGTTTGTTACTTCGTTGTTGTTGAAGCTGCGTGGAGCTGTCCCCGCCCCCCCCCCCCACGTCCTCAACCTTCACAACCTCACTATACGCCTCTACTATGGTGCCCTAACCTAACCTGGCCAGAGTGAAGAGTGGCCAGTGTAGTGTACTCACCTAGCTGTGCTTGCGGGGGTTGAGCTCTGCTCTTTCGGCCCGCCTCTCAACTGTCAATTAATCAGCTGTTACCAACAAATTAATTTTACACACACACACACACACACACACACACACCACACACACACACACACACACACACACACACACACACACACACAGACAGACAGCAGACAGGTGTAAGCAGGAAAGACCCCCTTAATTATAGACCGGTATCATTGATAAGTGTAATAGTCAAAATATTGAAAAAAATAATTAAAACTAAATGGGTAGAACACCTGGAGAGAAATGATATAATTTCAGACAGACAGTATGGGTTTCAATCTGGAAGATCCTGTGTATCGAATTTACTCAGTTTCTATGATCGAGCCACAGAAATATTACAGGAAAGAGATGGTTGGGTTGACTGCATCTATCTGGACCTAAAAAAGGCTTTCGACAGAGTTCCACATAAGAGGTTGTTCTGGAAACTGGAACATATTGGAGGGGTGACAGGTAAGCTTCTAACATGGATGAAAAAATTTCTGACTGATAGAAAAATGAAGGCAGTAATCAGAGGCAATGTATCGGACTGGAGAAATGTCACAAGTGGAGTACCACAGGGTTCAGTTCTTGCACCAGTGATGTTTATTGTCTACATAAATGATCTATCAGTTGGTGTACAGAATTATATGAACATGTTTGCTAAGATAACAGGAAGGATGAGAAATTTAGATGATTGTCGTGCCCTTCAAGAAGACCTGGACAAAATAAGTATATGGAGCACCACTTGGCAAATGGAAATTAATGTTAATAAATGACATGTTATGGAATGTGGAATAGAACATAGACCCCACACAACCTATACATTATGTGAGAAATCTTTAAAGAACTCTGATAAAGAAAGAGATCTAGGGGTGGTTCTAGATAGAAAACTATCACCTGAGGACCACATAAAGAATATTGTGCGAGGAGCCTATGCCACGCTTTCTAACTTCAGAATTGCTTTTAAATACATGGATGACGATATACTAAAGAAATTGTTCACGACTTTTGTTAGGCCAAAGCTAGAATATGCAGCGGTTGTGTGGTGCCCATATCTTAAGAAGCACATCAACAAACTGGAAAAGGTGCAGAGACATGCTACTAAGTGGCTCCCAGAACTGAAGGGCAAGAGCTACGAGGAGAGGTTAGAGGCATTAAATATGCCAAAACTAGAAGACAGAAGAAAAAGAAGTGATATGATCACTAAATAGAAAATAGTAACAGGAATTGATAAAATCGATAGGGAAGATTTTCTGAGACCTGGAACTTTAAGAACAAGAGGTCATAGATTTAAACTAGCTAAACACAGATGCCGAAGAAATATAAGAATTCACTTTCGCAAACAGAGTGGTAGACGGTTGGAACAAGTTAGGTGAGAAGGTGGTGGAGGCCAAGATCGTCAGTAGTTTCAAAGCGTTATATGACAAAGAGTGCTGGGAAGACGGGACACCACGAGCTACGCTCGTGGTGTCCCGTCCCGTGGTGTCCACGCCCCCCCCCCATTTAAAATATAATTCTGAATATATATGAATCCAAAACGTGCAAGTTAAAATATAATGAGGACACCTGCAGGAGGCCAAATGGTAAAGAGTTAGGGCTAGCAACATAAGAGAGGCAAGAAGGCGCAAAGGTTAAGTCAGGTCACGTTTGTTAACCCTTTAACT
>WNGS01163731.1:1034411-1067970 GCA_020271785.1 Procambarus virginalis
GCGTTGCCTCCAAATATGACACCCCCGTGGTGCGCAGGAAATAAATTCTCTGGAAAAAATTCTTTTTTCTTTTAAAGTGTCAAAAACCCTTCCCTCAGTTGGGTATGTAAAAAAAAAGTCGTAATTGTACTTACTTTGGCTGCTATGGGGTCCGTAAGTTGGGGCGTGACGTCATGATTCCCCTTGCGCCCGTGCTGTAAGCTCCCGGGGCGGTCGGGGCGGGGCGCGCGAGTTGCCGCAGTATATTTTCGTTCATTTTTTTCGCACAGTTCCAAATACATTTTATTTGTTTTTATGTACCCCCTCCCCCCCTAGCTCTCATCCCCTCCCTAGCTCTCATCCCCTCCCTAGCTCTCATCCCCTCCCCCCCTAGCTCTCATCCCCTCCCCTCCCTAGCTCTCATCCCCCTCCCCCTGCTCTCATCCCCCTCCCCCCCTAGCTCTCATCCACTCCCCCTCCTAGCTCATTCCCCCCCTCCCTAGCTCTCATCCCCCTCCCCCTAGCTCTCCATCCCCTTCCCCCCTCTCTCATCTCCTTAGAACAACAAGCTTAGCAACAACAACAACAACAACTTGGCAACCATAGAAAGACCTGATCTAACATATGATTGGAGGTTTGCCGTGTCCTCTATGTTGTCTACTCTTATAAAATCCTAGTGTCATCTGCAAAGCATGATACAGTGCTATAGATTATGTTCTTGTCTATGTCCGATACGAGGATGAGAAAATTACTGGAGGGACTGAGCTCTTCACAGTTGATGGACTAGATCCTGTTCCTTTATTTTTTTTTAATAATCATCTTTGTTCCTTTCCCATGGGACATTTTGGATTGGAAAGGGAAGTGTTTTGACATACAGTAGGGGGACTTCTATACCGGTTTACCTTCCACTAAGGTTTCTTACTTCCTTACTTTCTTACTCTTGCCTTACTTCTGTACCTCTCTCGTCTCATCACAGTCGACTTGATAATGGTCCAGGACGGACCAAAATGTCGTAGTCTTTTCATTATCTAGTGTGTGGTCTGGTCAACATTCTTCAGCCACGTTATTGTCACTCATCATCTGCATAAAGTTGGGGTCTACCTATTGTTGGTTCTGGGGATCAATGTCCCTGTGGCCCAGTTAGACCAGGCCTTGTAATGGCTTGGCTCTTTCTCCTGATAGATTCCTTCCCTGATAGGGAAGGAAGAGTGTGTGTATTTACTATTTGTGTCTGCAGAATTGAGCTATTAGCTCTTGGGCCCCACCTTTCTAACCAATCTATTGTTCCTCTATTATGTCTACTACATATATCTCTCTAACACACATGCATCCCAGGAAGCAGCCCGTAGCAGCTGTCTTACCTCCCAGGTCCCTATTTACTGCTAGGTGAACAGGGGCACCAGAGTGAAACTATGCCCATTTGTTTCCGCCTTTGCCGGGGATCGAACCCGAGCCCTTAAGACTAAAACTTCAGAGCGCTGTCCACTCGGCTGCGAGGCCTCTAAATTGATAAAAGTGTGTGTGTGTCGTCTTCTTTACCCCACCCCCAATTCTCAACCTCTCTCCCTCATGGTTTGTCTTAAATATAATTCCCAGGTGATTTTATATGTATTTAAATATCCTTGGAGGGAGTGGGTAAGGGTGTTAATCTTATGCAATATATCAAAAATTGAGTGTTTTCGTACCTGAGGTTATGAGATGATTTCCGAGCTCAGCGTCCCTGTGGCCAAGTCCTCAACTAGGCCTCCTTTTTGTTACACATCTCCAGGAAGCAACCCGTACCAGCTATCTAAATCCGAGGTACCTGTTTACTGCTAGGTGAACAGGAGCATCAGGGTAAAAGAAACTCTGCCCATTTATTCCGCCTTTGCCGTGGATCGAACATGGAACCTTAGAACTACGAATCCATAGTGCTGTCCACTCAGCCGTCAGGTCCCTGCACCAGAGTTTTCACAGAAGAGGTGATATGATCACTATATACAGAATAGTAACAAGAATCGACAAAACTGACAAAGAAAAATTCTTGGAACCTGTTTCATGAAAAACGAGAGACCACAGATTCACTCAAAGGAAACAAAGCTACTGAAAAAAGTTTTTTAAGGTTATAGTTCACTTTTGCAAACAAAGTGGTAGACAGTTGGAATAATCTAAGTGAGTAGGTGGTGGAGGCCAAAACTGTCAGTACTATAGTTTCATAGCATTGTATGACAGAGTTCTGGAAAGACGGGACTCCACGAGGATAACTCTCATCCTGTAACTACACTTAGGTAATTACACATGGACCTGATGACTGAGGATAACAGCAGTAATCAGAGTTGCTAAAGGTACCCCAACAAGTTGTAAATTTATGCATTTTTTCTCCTGGAGCCAGATAATAATTCATGTTTGGAATGTGTGTCTTAGAAGATACAGTATCGTATTGTACGTAGATGCTCGTCAATATAACCCCAATGTCCAAAATGCTGCATGTGATGTAGTGGCTTTATATAAGAGTCACATATATACCTACTAATTTATTGTTTAATCAAATTTTGCTTTTTTATAAATGGCTTATTATTGTTAGCATTACTCTTACTGTTGTTATTCATTATTATGAATATGGAAAGTCTTCACATCAAGCTTGAGACAAAATCCATCCCACAAGTTAGGTAACTTAGGCAATTACTACCCTGCTCTCTTACACATATCATATTGCAAGTAAATCCCATAATCACATACCATATTGCAAGTAAATGTTAATCATAACCCATATTCACAGGTAAACATGTGTGACTGCACATCTATTTGAGATCTGTAACTATACAGCAAACTAATGAGGGATACGTATTGCAGGTTGAGGGACCAAGTGGATCACGGGGACGAAAGATGGATCGGCTTCGGCGGAGCTTCAGAGAGAGTTTTCGAAAGAAGAAGGATCACCATGTGACGGAGGCATCTAAGCCTCACCAGTGGCAGACTGATGAAGCATCTGTCAGAGCTGGCACATGCTCTTTTCCTGTCAAGGTAGGCAAATGCCACATTATTTTTCTTAATATGTCAATTCCATGCCATGTCAGTCAGTAGTCTATCTTAAATTCAATTAAAGTTTGTTGACCAAACCACACTTGATTTTTTTTTAAAAGGATTTATCAAATAGTCACAGAGCCAAAATACCAGTTCTCTTAACATGAGAAATCTTGAAAATATTGGGTTAAGTTATCAAACTTGTATATAATGTATGTATTGTATTTTTACTAACTCCTGATAATCCTCAGTAATTTAAAAAATAAAGAAAATTCATATAACCCTCAAGATGTGATTTCTGTAAATTACAATGTGTACTTTAAACAAACTAGTAAATGCTAATATAGCCTTTTTGCATAAACATGTTTCATGTAATTCCTAGAGTAGTCTGGATGTTTTAAAGACTATTTTGTTTGACAAGTTGTTCAGTAAAAATAGTGTTGTCAACTAAAGTCATAATATGAATTTAACTGACAAAAGGCCACTTAACTGGGCTACAGGTCATTAAAATTAGATAAAAGATGGGGAATTACCATCTTTATTGGGCAAGTTTAGTTCAACTTTGTGGTTGTGACACATGTAATACATGATTGTTACTAATACAGTAGTACTCTTGCATGTACACTGCATTCCATTATTTTTTGAATAACAAAAATAGTACTATATTGAGTAGGATAAAAACGAACATGTGTGTGTGTGACATTTATGTAAGAAATTTACACAGTTTTTTACACTCTCCTGAGTGCTTTCTCAAGGTCTGAGTGTGTGGTTAGGACGAGACTTGCATCTCGACGTCTAATCAAGATTAGACGTCGAGATGCAAGTCTCGTCCTAACCACACACTCAGACCTTGAGAAAGCACTCAGAAGAGTGTAAAGACTTGGTGTAAATTTCTTACATAAATTTCACATACACAAGTGTGGGTTTTTATCCTATGTTATTATGTCTGTGAGAAGACATTACCATTACAGTACTAACTATATTGAGTATAATGAAAAGCTCCTTTCTGAGGGCTGGCCCCACGTTGGCTCCTCCACAGCTTGTGTACTTGTACTCTAGGGCTAATACAATTTCACCAGGCATTTCAAACTTTCTTATGGTCTACCAGAGATGAAGACCCAGAATCTTGCCCCCTCAGAAGCAGGGGAGCTTAGGATAGCTTGGATACCACACAGTGGTATCTGTAACAGGAGCTGGCAAAATGGGCATCTGGCGCATTTTGCTAGCTTCTGGTCCCAAGATTTTTGGGCTATTCGGGTATCCTCCCTCAGCCTGTAGTAGAGTTGATTTGTCCCTCCCCCTCTCATGGGATTAGGTTAGGGGCCTATGGTTCAGGATTCCTCCCTGCTCCTGTGTTTGGCCATTGCAGGTTGGCTAGACTCTGAGCATGGTTGAAACGACTTTGGACCTCCAGTGGATGTGCCGGTTGTTCCCAGTCCCGAAAAGAGACTGCAGTGTCACTAAGTCTAACCTGAATGCAGTCTGCCCTCAGGCCTGTGATGTTTTCAAGTATCTTGATTTGGCTAGTCCTGTGTTTTTGTTCTCTATAATTAGTTAGCTTCAGGGAGCCACCACAAAGCTCCCCAGTGTTAAATGTAATGAATGCCTCTTTATGATAGAGCCCTGGTGGCTCCCTGATTTCATCCCATCTCTTCAGGTTTGCCAGTAGGTTGTTCATCAGATCTTCAACTGATCAGGTAGCTGGCTGTAAGGTGGAGCCAGGCTGCCTGGTGGTGGCTATCAGTGCTAACGTGTTTGAGCCAGTTTTGAGGCTTTATTTTATGTGAATGTTACAGTTGTCCATAAAGTGTTGCTAACTCTGTATCCTTTTCCCAGTGACGTTACCTTGAGTTGATTTCGGATATCGTTCCCACGGCCCGGTTGTCGACCAAGCTTCCTCGTTGCTGGACTGGTCAACCAGGCTGTTGGATGCGGCTGCTTGCAGCCTGACATATGAGTCACAGCTTGGTTGATCAGTTATTTTTTGGAGGTGTTTGTCAAGTTCTCTCTTGAACACTGTGATGTGGATTCTTTCTTGCTTGGTGCGCCTCTGTGAGGGGGGGGCCAGATTTTGGCTCGGGTTGCTAGTACCTTTCCTTAGCTTGCCTTGTGAAAATCTTACACTGGCTCCAAGAACTTACGTTCCCACGGCCTAGTCTCTGACCAGGCATCCTGGTTGGTCCTTTGGTCAATCAGACTGTTGGATGCAGCTGCTCGCAGCTTGATGTATGAAACACAGCCTGGTTTATCAGAACTCATTTGATTGATGCGACCCTTTAGAATGGAGCAATCTCAGCAAGATAGGTTCAGGGTGCCTCCTGGGCTTTACTAGAAAGAGGCGTTACATTACAATCAACGCTGAGTTTTAAATTTTAAGAAAGTCACATGGTGACTTGGGGCTAAGAGAATTGTGCAGGTGGGTATACCCTAAGACTTATAGTATACCCCAAGACTTAATAAAAGAATATGGCTCTTCACTAATCCTATTTCTGTAGTTACTATGTTTGGCAGACAAGTGCCAGTCCATCATTATTATGTTAAATATTTACTAAAATATAAATGATGATTTTGTAATAACTAAAATAATTGCTGTTACAGAGGGCCACTTGGTTTGCGAACCCCTTAGAGACGAGACCTGTTGGTTATCGTGTAAGTTCATGAACGAGAAATGGAGGAAAAAAAACAGAAATGTAGAAAAAAACAAGCGAGAAATGTCGGGGAAAAAATTGACAGGTTCATAGCATAAATGCAACAGTATTTTGTTTGTACTCACCAATAAGAGAAGTCCTGATCCACTTGTTATTTTGGTGATCATTGTTGATGTAGCATAGTTATTTACATGGAAGAGGTGTTGGTGGATGATGATGATGATGGGTTGACTGAAGTGGGATTAATGGTGATAAGGTAACCTCAGATGTTGACACATTTGGGTCAACATGTGATGAGTCAGGTGCAAGTGAGGCAATACCAGCTTTCTTGGAAGCCCTTGTAAAAGAAGCTTTAATCAACATTTGTTTCATTTCCTTTGATCTTATTTTCAAAAACTTTGTATACAAATTGTACTGGCTCATCTTGTCTTTAGTTTCAAACTCACTGTTACTCGTGTCCATAAATGCCAGAATGCCTTCAAAATGTTGCTGAACCTTTTTCATATAACACTTTTCCTTTAACATTTCTTCTGACTCTTTTTGTACATACTAATTCTATAATTTCATCATCGGTAATGTTTTGATTATTTGGGGCTTCGTCGTCAAAATCTATCCACCTATCTATGTCATCTAATACTCGTCAGTATCAATAATGTTAGCAGATTGTCTTTCACCATGTACTTTAATGAACCTAATGCCATGGCAGGTTTTAAAGTTTCTGAGCCATCCATCACTGTATTCACACTTCTGAGTAATTTTCATTGCTTGGTGAAATTCATGTGCCTTTTTCACGAGCAGCCAGCCTGCCACTGGCTTTTTGCCACTTCACGTCTCTGTTTGTACCACTCCCACACTGCATTATCAACACTCCACTTTTGCTTTATTTACTACCTTTCTATTTTGTATTGCCTTATCACTTTCACTTCTAGAGAAATAGAAAAAAATGATAGGTTTAACCTTAAGAAGATCAAAAACAGTACTTTTGCTAATGCTATATTAAGCGCACACAACACTTCTCAGGACACCGCTCTCCACCTTCTTAATTATTTCATCTTCTCAAATGTCATCATAGACCTCTTTCTTTTACGTATCCTGTTTGTTGATGCTTTTACTGACACAATACGTGCATTTGGAGCTGACATGGTACACGGAAGTCCCTTGATTGTGCAGATATGTAAAGCAAAGTCACGGAATGAACACTCTAGCCTCGTGACAAATCAAAACAATGGGAACAATAGGCCGTGAATCAGTGACATCACGGGGTAGAAGGCACTCTAGAGTGGTGGTGCCCGACACAGTCAGTGGGCAAACTAGGCCATCTAATCCCACCCACCACCCGCGGCCGGCACAAGGCTTGGCGGACTGCTTCCTCACCCGAACTTAGTTTATGTATTGTGAATACAACAACCCCAATCGGGAAACTGGAACTTTCAGATAACTTGAGTTGGCAAACCAAGTGGCCGTCTGTACCTCCAAAACTTTTGACTAATTTCTTTTGGTATTTTGTTATTTTGAATGGTGAAATGAATCTCTTTATAACCAAACTAAACATGCATTATAATTGCTAGTGTATAATATTGCACTGTTTAAAATTGTTTATATATTATAAAAATTAAATGTTGATTGTTATGATGTATTAATTACTGAATAAAACATTATCCGATTTCAGTATCTAGGTTGTGTAGAAGTCTTCGAGTCACGAGGGATGCAAGTGTGTGAAGAAGCTCTAAAGGTACTCAGGGTAAATATCTTTAATAATGTTATTAAAATATTGTGCTAATGCAAAAAAGCGATTGTCCAGTGAGATGAGGAATACGGTGAAGAATTATAGAGGTAATGAAATGTAAGTTTTTGCGAGTACAGTACAGTCGATCACAATACGGGAAGTGCTCAATGCTGTCAATTTTTGTATATATGTAAGAGTTGGGGTGAGAGTTGAGATCAGGAGTGTGGCATATATATCTATCAGGGATATATGAAATTATATATTGGTAAAAAAGTTTGATTAATTTTATACGTTGCTCACACTCCAGACTGAGCTGGGAAACACTCGCTATTTTAATTTAAAACAATATTTAATGACTCTTTTTGTGACACTTTAGGTACAATATTTTTTACTTTTAGTTTTGTATAATGTTCAGTGATAATCCTTTGATACAGTATTTTTGAATAGCATTTATCATTCACAGCTTTATAATAGAGAATCATTAATTTGCAGAATTCTCGCCGAAGACCTATTAGAGGTATGCTCTACGTATCGGGTGATGGACTTCGTGTAGTAGATGATGAAACAAAGGTAGGTTATAATCAATTTATTAGTACTCTTCTATGAAGTTTTTAAAGATTGGCATTTCTTAGGGTAGTCTCATCATTATTACCCCATTTCTCATATTCATGAGGTGGGAGAACTATAAAGGTAAAGGAGGTTAAAGATGATGGAAATAATATTCATTCATCCCAGCTTTCATGCACACTGCATCATAAAAGAACAAGCAGTCACATACTATCTGGACATGAAAAAGGCTTGTGACAGTCCACCACAATTCCTCATAGAGCCGCCATATGACAGGGTACTGGCAAGACAGGACACCATCCTCATCCTTTAACTGCACCTGGGTCATTACACTCCATATCTGCCATTATCTTGCATTTTCCCCTCTTTCTATCTCAAATTCCCTTGAATAGTCTCTCTTTTTTCACACTATAATCATATATTTATTAAAACAAATATGATTAAACCGTCTTACCGTTTATAACTTTTGCATAGTGCATGTCTACATGACATTAACTTTTAGTTTTCTATTCTTCTTCTAATGAAACACATGCTTTCTACTGCTCATAACAGATTTTTCATGCTTGAGTTGTGCTAACATGTTTTAGATGTACATAAGTGTACACATTACTGCTGTGCTGCCTTTTAAATGCATATCCTTCTTCTTGTCTTATTTTCCTAAATAGGGCTCAATATTGCACAAGATTTTTTCTTCCCTAACTTATTCTGCTAATACAGTAATTTGACTTGCACAAATTCCTCCTGTCGGTAATACACAAGGTATTTACGTTAATCAACTTTTTATAATTTTTCCCTTTAACCTAATTTCTCGGTTATCTTCATGATGATTTCTTCTGTCTCATCCACTTACATACATAAACTAAATTTGATGCAAGCAGCATCATGAAGAACAAGCACAGTCACAGACTATCTAGACCTAAAAAAGGCTTATAACAGTCCCCCACAATTCTCATAAACTAATTTAGTTAGATTGTATCTGACATTCTCTAATAGAACTGCATCATCTGCATTCAACAGCGTACAGTACTCTACTTATTCTGATCATATACCATACTGTACTAATTTCACAACCTTCTTTAGTATTCTGTATTCTTACCTTCACCTCCCTCATTGCTCCATCCACATACACTGAACAATCATGGGAGACATTACACAATTTTTACTCCTACACAAATATAAATTGAAGCACTCATTACACTGTTAACACACATGCTTTGCTCCTGAATGAACACACTTCATAGCATTTCTACCAACTCTTTAAATACACATCGCTAGTTTCCCTTGACTCACTTGCTCTACTTTTCTAATCCCTTTTTTCCTACTATTGTACAATTTTTTGATTAATGTAGCTATATTTCTTATATTTGTCAGTCATTTTTTTTAATACAGTAATACCATCACATCTCTCATTTTTTTTCTAATCATCTGGCATCATCATCAGTGAGGGTGGCTGGTGAAGGCTCCATAGTTTTCTTAAGACTTGGAAGTAATCTAGAGGCCATATTCCTATGAAATAAAGGCAAGCAGAAAGGTACAACAATATTCCTAAAGAAAACAGTAAAGTTAGTTTTGTAATACATTTGTGTAAAAAGGATGCAGTAGTGGATGGAAATGACCAGAGGACTGGGTATCATACACAATCACACAACACTGCATGGACATTAGAGGTCCACAGCTATTCAGTACCCTTTCAGCAAACATAAGAAATATGGGAAAAGTCCCTAACCACCCGGATTATATTGGGTACGTGGTCCTGCTGGCCGCTCCAAGCAACAGCCTGTTGTACCAAGAAGACAAGTGTTGGTGGTGGCTCATCAGAGATGGGAAGGAGAATCCATCAAATTGAAAATGAAAGTGTACATAAGAAGGTATTCATAGAAATGAGGAATATTAACATTGCATATGTGTACAAATTAAACTATTAAACAATTGGGAAAAGTATCAAGAAAAAGGTTTGAATCTCAAAACTCAGGAAAGACTCGGCATTAAGAATTCAACTATAGTAACCAAGCAGCATAGTGTCATAATGGTTGTTACCTTCTATCTCTTCATCCTCCATTAATTTCTATTCTCATCTTGATAATTATGAAATGCAGTAGGCAAGGCAACTCTAGCATTCAATATCATCACAGTGCTGCCATGTTATATGACAAAGAGTGCTGGGTAGACGGGACACCACGAGCGTAGCTCTCATCCTGTAACTACCGTACCTTGAGGTGCTTCCAGGGCTTAGCGTCCCCGCGGCCCGGTCGTCGACCAGGCCTCATGGTTGCTGGACTGATCACCCAGGCTGTTTGATGCGGCTGCTCGCAGCCTGACATATGAGTCACAGCCTGGTTGATCAGGTATCCTTTGGAGGTGCTTATCCAGTTCTCTCTGCTACAATTAACGTAGTTGTATTACAATTAACGAATACAATTACAACTACAATTAACGCCCGAAATGCTGTGCGTAACAGTGGCTTTAGGCATTGTATGTACTAGCGCTTATCTATAAATCCATCAACTTTTGTATCTTACCTTGTATGTATGTACCTTACCTGAATAAAAATTTATTTATTTATTAATTAGGTAATTACCAAAGAGTTCAGACAAGTTATTAGGAACTTACTGGCCAATTAAAAACAAGAGTTGCAGTTTTCAAACATTCTTCTTTGTCAGTCTTGTAGTTTTGTTAATATTTTGTACACAGTGTTGCACTTGTATATAAACATAGCACGTATTTTTCTTCTAGCTTTAATATATTTAACACCTCTGTTTTCTGTAGATCTTTATTTTCTGACCCAGAAGCCATTTAGTTGAATGTCATTGCACCTTTTCCAGTTTATTGATGTGCTTCTTGAGATATGGGCACCATGCAACCACGGCATATCCCAGTTTGGTATCACAAAGGTTATGAACAATTTAACATTTTGCCATCCACATCTTTAAAAACAATTCTGAAATGACTTTTCAGAATTTGTTGGAAATCATTGTATTTGCTCCTTGCACAATGTTCTTTATGTGGTCCTAAGGTGACAGTTATCTCTCTAGAATCAACCCTACATCTTATTTTATCAGAATTCTTTAGAGCTTTTTCACATAATTTGCACATTGTACATGTGTGGCCTATTTTCTCATAACCTGCATCACATAACTTGTCATTTATTCATAATAAATCCCATTTGCCAAGTGTTGCTCCATGCTCTTATTTTATCCAGGTCTTCTTGAAGGGCATAACAATTGTCTAAGTTTCTTATCTTTCCTAGTATCTTGGCAGGGAATTAGAGTACTGTATGTGGTTCCGTCAATATTTATATAATGTATGGCTAGAATGAATATTGGTCCCCTTTATTGGAATCACTTATTTTATATGAGGGAGAAGGAATTACTTCAACCATGTGTAAATTAAAATAAGTTAAACTCTACACACATGGTTTGGGGATTTCTCTTTACTCTATGAAGTGTCGTACTAAAAGCTATTAAACGGCTCATCTTGCAAATGATACTTAAGCCTTCTAAGGTGCCCCTAAGATGTGCATTGCCATACAGCTACCTATCACTGCTGTAATTCAAAGGATTCACAGGAGCCCCAATAAGATACTCGGATCATTAATTTGCATACACAACAAGTTAGTGAACATGTGTGCCTGGCCCCAGGCTAGGTTTGGGGCCAGGTATGACTCCCAAAACCCTCTCCAGGTACTGTAAGTTCTTTAATAAATTTGATTCAAAAGATTTATTGTTAGGAAGGAAAGCAAATGAGGTGTATGGCAAATTTTGTAAAATATAATGAAGGTACAGTATAAGGAAATTTGTATCAGTACAGAGATACAGTACAGGGTACTGTACTGCAGCTTTGTAAAATGTGTAAAATGTTTCATCTCTGTAAAATGTTACACAATGAAATTTTAAGTACAGTACTTTAATTGAACATCAGGACAACACAAGCATAGCTCTCATCCTGTAACTACACTTAGGTAATTACACACACTCATCACATGCTTCACTGTTGCAGTGACCACAAATGGCTTCAACACTGTGATAATTTATTCTCCAGTGCTTGTGGCCTTGGTAAGACAGCAGGAGGAAAATTACTGGAAAATGATGCTGCTGCTTCCACAGATTTAACTTAATTGAATGATCTTGGCTCTACAAAAGGGGCACATCAGTGTGCCTATCAACTGAGCCACAGCTATGCTCACTAATGCCTCAACAATCTTAATGTACTAGGTACTACTTGCCACATGGTCTTAGGTTGAGAAAGGTCAAGCATGTCTAGCAAGTGCCGTCACCAAGGAGCGGATCAGTTGCTATGGTCACACATGGCTGAAGCCTCCCTCGGTCGTTTCACTGAACCTCTATGGATACACCACTTAAAATGTAGCTTGTACCTTGGCCTATAATCTAATTGGTCTTTCTAAGGTTCACATGATGTCACCAGGAGTATGAAAGTAGTGCTTTCCCAGTTTGGTTAGAGGAGGAAGTGCACACTTGACTGCTTGCCGCTAATTCACCTTGTGCTTTAGCTTACACTATCTAAAATGGCCATGATATACACAACAAATAAAGATTGTCATCCCGTCATATAACCAAACATCATATAACTGTCGACTTTATCTGGGCTGCAAATATGATTTGCTCTCCAGGGACATCAACACAGTAGTACTCTAACCTGAGATGAGGTAATGATAATTGTGCATAATGCAAAGTTAAGTGCACAGCATACTGCAACTACAAGTGTGCACATTTGGCTGAGAAAGAACTACTCTCACACAGCTGGCAAGGTTCTGAACTGGACAAGGGAGTATTTGACAGGCAGGAAACAGAGGGTCACGAGGAAAGAGAGGAAATGTCAGAGTCAGTATGTCAGAGATAAAATGTTAGGCTGGAGGAATGTAGCAAGCAGGGTAGCCAAGGACCAATCCTAGGCCCATTGCTATTGCTAAATTTATGAGGAAAGTAGAAATGTAATAAGACTGGACATTTCTGTGACAATTTTGACAAACTCCAGCAGTGGGTAGACCTGGGATTGTTAACCCCAACAAGTTTAAGGGAATGAAGGTGGGAAAGAGGGAAAGGATACCAACAGGAATCTCACAAAAAGGGGAAGGCAACTTACTACATTACAAGGGTTAGATACTTAAGAGAACATGGCACCAGCACCAAGACTGGAAGTGGACACAAACAGGATAACTTCAACTGCACATGGTTAGCCAACAAACATTAAATTGGCATTCAGGAATCTGAACAAGGGCTTGTTTATGACCATTCACACAACCATTGTTAGATCAGTAGGTGAAGATGCCACATCATGGAATCTGTACCTTGTGAAGCACAAAAAGCAACACGAAAAAGTATAGATTTTTAGAATGAAGCCAAGTACCTGAATTAAGAAGATTATGCTGCAGTGATAGATTAAGAAAATTTAACCTAATATCCAAGGAGATAGCAGTTGGGATATGATCTCAATATGCAAGATATTGAGAGGAATAAATAAGATGGACAAGAACATCATCTTTAAATTCAGAGAATATTGAACAAAAGGGCTGTAGTGACAGTTGGAAACACAAGTGTGAAGTAGAAATGTAAGGAAGTATTTGTACTGTACTGTACTGTACTGTACTGTACTTGGATGCTTTGATCCACAACTTCTAAAGCATACACAACATAGAAGAAGAATGCCAAGATTTTATAATACACCATATACAAACAGCTAGTAGTTGGGGAACAGTGAACTTAACCTCATTCCCTGTAGTCGCTGATAGGCAAGCATAAAAGTGCTATTTTTCCATTACATTTAATTTTCTTCACTGCATCTCATCAAATCCGTCTACCAGATTATTGCCTGCAACTTCTAATTTGTTTGTCACTAGTTATCATCCTCCAGTTCTTATCACTATTCCTATGGGATTTTACATCGATCTTTTTCTTTTCCCCTTACACTTGCATTCTTTCCAAAATGGCTTCAGGTTTTCTGAATTTATTTTTCTTGGCTACTCATTCATTTTGCTTTATCCCTTTCTCCTTTTTATTGTTATTTTATTGACAATACACTGTACTGTATCTACTTAATTCACTTTATCATCAAGCTATTTTGCCTCGTATGTCTTATCAAGCACGCCTTCACTCTTCTCCCAGCTTGCACAACACTACATACTCACATAACATTCTTAACCAAGCATTCTTTGTTTATCCAACATGTCATAGATATTCATCTTGTTAGTTTTCCTTACTCCGCGATCACTATCGACTTCTTTGCTTGTTGGGGCCAACTCTTACTTTCTTGGCATGTTCTTTCAACCTGTATATTTTTGAGTGCCATCATCCATATACCATTCAGTTTGATTTTACAGCACACTTATTATGTAATTATGCAGTCGTCCAGATATTCTTCTTACTGCTCTTCTTTTGCAATCGTGTGTAATCCCACAGTCAACATGTATACAGTATTTTGATTCTTTTGCACAGGAGCAGAGGAATCATATTCATTTTGATGTATTATTCACTTTAATAGCATCCACTGTATTATGTACAATATATCACTTTATTTATTTTCCAGGGACTGATTGTAGACCAAACGATAGAGAAGGTGTCTTTTTGTGCACCCGATAGAAATCATGAAAAAGGATTCTCATATATATGTCGAGATGGAACTACAAGGCGATGGATGTGCCATGGTTTTGTTGCTGTTAAGGAAACGGTATGTTGAATTTGTGTTCGAGCTTGTGTGATAATTGTTTAGCTGTTTACAAATTTTTTTTCTTTTTTCCTAAAATTAAGATTTGTTTTTCTTTAATTATTGCATCAAAGTTTATTGTATCAAATTATTGTATAATGGAGAAAGCTTTATAATACAGTACCCGATAGAGAGAGTCAGAACAGAAGGATAGACTTGTGCAAATTTTATGCAAAGGGCATATGCAGACATAGATATGCTGGTAATAAGAAAGGATTAGAATGCAGTTACCAACATCCCAAAAAATGTTTAAATATGCTTAGGAAAGGTGAGTGTCGATTTGGATCAATATGTAGGTTTTTCCATCCTGACATGTGCCAAACCTCACTGGAGGACAGAAAATGCTATGACCTCAGCTGCCCATACTTTCACGTGAAAGGCACGGAACGCTACATAAAGAGTGGCAAGCAGGATAATGAATTTGGAGGAAACTCGATAAATTTTTTATACCAAACCGAAAGAGAATTCAAAAGGAGGAGCATGGAGAATGTACGGAACTGGATGCCAGATCCACTTGCATTCCAGAAATACAGATACAATTACTCACCGAAAGGAAACTACAACTACGACAGGCAACTGCCCTACAACAATCAGCACTGGTCAGAACAAACTCAATATGTCCACGCATAATGGGCTTGCCGAAAAAGTCTCCCAGTCAAACTATCACTAATAGAGTAACCTCATTCATCTTTGCCAACATACAAGGACTGAAAATAAGAACAAACAACAAAGTACAGTTCATAAAGGGCCTCCTCACGGAGTCAAATGCAGTAATTGGAGCTTTCACAGAAACCCATGCAGGGGAATTCTTGGACAGTGAGATCTGGATTCCAGGATATAACCTATACAGGTGTGATAGGAAAATTAGGTCACATGGAGGAGTGGGTCTGTATATTAGGGAAGATCTTGTATGCTCGGAGCTCCTTAACATTACAAATCAGGTGGTAGAGGTACTGGGATTAAAAATAGAGAAAATAAATTTAGTGATTATTCTAATATACAAATCGCCAAATGCAACGGCTGAGGAATTCACAGAACAGATAAACAAAATAGAGAATAGCCTTGATAATTTGGAGAACCCGATACCTGATATTATCTTCCTAGGTGACTTCAACTTGCCTAGTCTCAGGTGGAGAATAGCAAACAATATTATTATACCAGGAAATCTATCAGGACCTAACCAACCACAGATTAGAGAACTACTTAGATTCTGTGACAAATTTTCACTCGATCAGCAGATATCAGAGCCAACGAGAAATGAAAATATTCTAGATCTGGTCTTTATGAACAATGAAGACATTATCAGACACATTACGATATCAGATACCACATATTCAGATCACAAGCTCATTGAAGTGCAAACGACCATCGATACTCAGAATAGACCTAAAACGTTGATAAAGCGAGAGGGGATATTCAGAATTCAATTTTAATAATAAAAGATAATAAACTGGAAGAGATAAACAGGGAACTTAAAAACATTCCATGGGAAACTGTTTTAAGTAATACAAGTCTTACAGAAGGAATAGAAAAACTGACTTCGGAAGCGTATCAAGTCTGTCTGAAACATGTTCCTTTGAGAAAAGCCAGAATGAGATCCAACGTAGAAAGAGAACGCAGACGACACTATAAACGCAGGAAAAAAATAACGGAACTGCTTATGCAGACACGAATTTCCCGTCAAAGAAGGAATAATTTAAATAGGGAGATTGAAGAAATCGAGCAGAAATTGAAACACGCATATGAAACTGAAGAGAGGCAGTTAGAACAGAAAGCAATTCAGGAAATAAAGAAAAATCCAAAATACTACTTCACATATGCGAAATCAAAAGCAAAAACCACTGCCAGTATTGGACCTATTCGTACAAGTGAAGGTTCATACACGGAGGATGACAAAGAAATTAGTGAAATCCTAAAGCAGTATGAGGACATGTTTAGCACTCCAATAAACAACATGAAAGTGGAAGATCCAGACAATTTCTTTATGCGTGATATTCAAACCCCTGTAAATATAACTGATATCAACACGAGCGCACTAAACTTTGAAAGAGAAATTGAAAACATGCCCATGCACTCGGCCCCAGGTCCAGACTCATGGAATTCAATATTTATAAAGAAATGCAAAGTGCCGGTAGCACAGGCACTCAGTATAGTGTGGAGGAAGAGCTTGGACACGGGGGAGATACTAGATGCACTTAAAGTAGCAGACATAGCCCCTCTACACAAGGGAGGGAGCAAAGCATTGGCAAAGAATTATAGACCAGTTGCACTAACATCGCACATAATAAAAGTATTTGAGAGAGTGATTAGGAGTCAGGTCACCAATTTCATGGAGACCAATGACCTTCACAACCCAGGCCAACATGGATTTCGAGCGGGAATATCGTGCGTCTCACAGCTACTTGAGCACTACGACAAAGTCACTGAGGCATTAGAAGAAAAACAGAATGCTGATGTGATATACACGGACTTCGCAAAGGCTTTTGATAAATGTGACCAAGGCGTGATAGCACATAAATGAAGTCAATGGGAATAACCGGTAAAGTAGGACGCTGGATACTCAGTTTTCTGTCTAACAGGACTCGGCGAGTAACGGTCAACCATATAAAATCTAGTCCAAGTCGCTTGTGTTGTCCCGTCTTGAGTACTGCTCAGTACTCACTTCCTCCTTCAGAGCAGGAGAGATTGCTGAAATAGAGGGAATACAGAGAACATATACGGCACGCATAGACGCGATAAAGCACCTAAATTATTGGGATCGTCTCAAAGCTCTCCAAATGTACTCACTAGAAAGGAGACGAGAGAGATATCAAATAATATACACCTGGAAGATACTGGAGGGCCAAGTACCAAATCTACACAGTAAAATAACAACGTACTGGAGTGAACGATACGGAAGGAAATGCAGAATAGAACCAGTGAAGAGCAGGGGGTGCCATAGGCACAATCAGAGAGAACTGTATAAACATCAGAGGTCCGTGGTTGTTCAACGTCCTCCCAGCGAGCATAAGAAATATTGCCGGAACAACCGTGGACATCTTCAAGGGGAAACTAGATTTATTCCTCCAAGGAGTGCCGGACCAACCGGGCGGTGGTGGGTATGTGGGCCTGCGGGCCGCTCCAAGGAACAGCATGGTGGACCAAACTCTCACAAGTCGAGCCTGGCCTCGGGCCCGGGCTTGGGGAGTAGAAGAACTCCCAGAACCCCATCAACCAGGTATCAACTAGGTATCAACCAGTACCTGTATATTTTTTCAGAAGTTGTTTAGAATAAAGTGTAAAAATAAAATGCTATCTTGGATACTTGAACCTGTGAAATAGTGATGCATTTAGTAATGTTTTTACAATTGAAAATTTAGCTATTAGAGTAAGCTGAATATCTACTTATATAATTCATGTATTTTTGTTTCATTTTTAGTTGTGACTAAAGTAGCATAAAATACATGTAGTATTTAAATAAGTTTACCCTCTTTGATGTGGTAATATTAATCATTCACTGCTGTAGTTGAATTTATATATCAGTCTTAACACTATAGTGTTGAACAAATCCTCAAGGGCCGTGATGAGGGTTCAAACTTACGCACGGGATGTTCCCTCATCACGGCCTTTGTGGCTTTGTTCATTTGATATATCACGTTATTGTGATTTCTATGTGTACCATAGTGTTGTATACTGTGCAAGATATTTAACATGTAAGATATGCAACACCATAGATTTGTATTGTGTAAAATAGCAATTTACCGTTACCTATTGATAACTCTGTGACTGCATTAACAGTACAGCTCAACATAGTGGTTGTTTCTGTGGTTTCCATCAGTGGACTGGTCTTGTAATTACCTAAGTGTAATTACCTAAGTGTAGTTACAGGATGAGAGCTACGCTCGTGGTGTCCCGTCTTCCCAGCACTCTTTGTCATATAACGCTTTGAAACTACTGACGGTTTTGGCCTCCACCACCTTCTCACTTAACTTGTTCCAACCGTCTACCACTCTATTTGCGAAGGTGAATTTTCTTACGTTTCTTCGGCATCTGTGTTTAGCTAGTTTAAATCTATGACCTCTTGTTCTTGAAGTTCCAGGTCTCAGGAAATCTTCCCTGTCGATTTTATCAATTCCTGTTACTATTTTGTACGTAGTGA
This sequence comes from Procambarus virginalis, assembly GCA_020271785.1. Taxonomy (NCBI): domain Eukaryota; kingdom Metazoa; phylum Arthropoda; class Malacostraca; order Decapoda; family Cambaridae; genus Procambarus; species Procambarus virginalis. Next base: position 1,053,190 of record WNGS01163731.1, read on the forward strand.
TCATATCGCCTCTTTTTCTTCTATCTTCTAGTTTTTGCATATTTAATGCCTCTAACCTCTCCTCATAGCTCTTGTCCTTCATTTCTGGGAGCCACTTAGTGGCATGTCGTTGCACCTTTTCCAGTTTGTTGATGTGCTTCTTAAGATAAGGGCACCATACAACCGCTGCATATTCCAGCTTTGGTCTAATAAAAGTCGTGAACAATTTCTTTAGTATTTCTCCATCCATGTATTTAAAAGCAATTCTTAGGTTAGAAAGTGTAGCATAGGCTCCTCGCACAATGTTCTTGATGTGGTCCTCAGGTGACAGTTTTCTATCTAAAACCACCCCTAGATCCCTTTCTTTATCAGAATTCTTTAAAGATTTCTCACATAATTTATAGGTTGTGTGGGGTCTATGTTCACCAATTCCACATTCCATAACATGGCATTTATTCACATTAAATTCCATTTGCCAAGTGTTGCTCCAAATACTTATTTTGTCCAGGTCTTCTTGAAGGGCATGACAATCATCTAGGTTTCTTATCTTCCCTATTAACTTAGCATCATCAGCAAACATGTTCATGTAATTCTGTAATCCCTCTGGTAGATCGTTTATGTAGACAATGAACATTACCGGTGCAAGAACTGAACCCTGTGGTACTCCACTCGTGACATTCCTCCAATCCGATACCTTGCCTCTGATTACGGCCCTCATTTTTCTGTCAGTTAGGAAATTTTTCATCCATGTTAGTAGCTTACCCGTCACCCCTCCAATATGTTCCAGTTTCCAGAACAACCTCTTATGGGGAACTCTGTCGAAAGCCTTTTTTAGGTCCAGATAGATGCAGTCAACCCAACCATCTCTTTCCTGTAAAATCTCTGTTGCTCGATCATAAAAACTGAGTAAGTTCGTTACACAGGATCTTCCAGATCGAAAACCATACTGTCGGTCTGATATTATATCATTTCTCTCCAGGTGTTCTACCCATTTAGTTTTAATTATTTTTTCCAATATTTTGACTATTACACTTGTCAATGATACAGGTCTATAATTAAGGGGGTCTTCCCTGCTTCCACTTTTGTAGATTGGAACTATGTTAGCCTTTTTCCACACATCAGCTACAACTCCTGTAAACAGGGATGCCTGAAAAATCAGCTGAAGTGGAATGCTGAGCTCAGGTGCACACTCTCTCAGAACCCATGGTGAAACTCCATCTGGACCAACTGCCTTGTTCTTACTTAGCTCCTTGAGCATTTTTTCCACTTCGTCTCTAGTCACCTCTATGTGCTCTATGTTGTTCTCTGGAATTCTTATTGTGTCTGGTTCCCTAAAGATTTCATTTTGTACAAACACACTTTGGAACTTTTCGTTTAGTGTTTCACACATTTCCTTTTCATTTTCCGTGAATCTATTTCCCATTATCAACCTCTGAATATTATCCTTTACCTGCAATTTGTTGTTTATGAATTTGTAGAATAGACCTGGTTCTGTTTTACATTTGTCTGCAATCCCTTTTTCAAAATTTCTTTCTGCCTCTCTCCTCACTGCTGTGTAGTTGTTTCTTGCATCTTTGTATCGTTTGTATGTTTGGGGGTTTGGCCTCTTCCTGTATTGATTCCATTTTTGTGTCTTTTGGTCTCTGGCCCTCTCGCAATTCCTATTGAACCAATCCTGTTTCCTAGTTCTGCATCTCTGTTTTGGTATAAATTTGTTTGTGCCTTTATCATATATTTCACAAAACTTGACATACATCTCATTCACTTCCTTGCCTAGCAACAAGTCTGTCCAATTATACTCACTAAAAAAATTTCTAAGGTTGCCATAATGTCCTCTCTTGAAGTCAGGTTTTTCAACTGCCTCATCCTCCTTATTTTCTTCCAGATTATAACACATTGCATACTTTATTCCCAAAAAGACATGGTCACTTTTACCCAAGGGAGGAAGGTACTGAATGTCAAATACTTCTTCCTCCTTCCTGGTAAATATCAAATCTAGCATGGAGGGAACGTCCCCTTCCCTCATCCTCGTAGCTTGTTTAACATGTTGATACAAGAATGTTTCCAGGATGAGGTCTACAAATTTACAGGTCCAAAAATCTTCTGTTTTAGCTTCATATGCTTCCCAGTCTATGGATTTCAAGTTGAAGTCACCAACTATCAACAGTCGTGACCTATTGTTATCCGCTCTCGCTATAATCTCTCTCATTATTGTTATAAGACCTTCTCGTTTACTATCTAGCTCCTCCTTTGACCATGTGCTGCTTGGTGGTGGACTATATGCATTTATGACCATTAGTTTATCATCTTCATGGCAGATCTCTAGTGCTATTATGTCAACCTCTTGTGGATTGGCAGTCATTATTTCCTTCACCTTTATGTGTTCTTTCACCAGCACAGCAACGCCACCGCCTTTCCTAATTTTTCTGTCCCTTCTCCAAATTGAGTAGCCCCTTGGGAATATGACCTCATTTAAAATATCATCTTCAAGTTTTGTCTCCGTGAGTGCAACAATGTCTGGTGTCTGCATCTGTATTACATCACTTAACTCCAATATCTTCGATCTTACTCCATCTATGTTGGTGTATGCAATCTTCAGGAACTTGTTCCCCCTCTCCTTATTCTTCACTCCCCCTCTCTCTATTGATTGTGTTGGTTTGCCTTTATGTACTCTTGTACTCTAGAGGTGGTGTGCATGTCTTGTTGTTGTGCTCCAGGAATGTGATAATGGGTTCACTGAGGTGAAGCTAAGAAAGCATGTGGACTTCTGTGGTGAACAGTTCTTTCAAGAGTATCTTTCAAGGATAAACAAGTATTCTTTAAAGAGTCATCACTTAAGGGCATCTAATGAACATAGAGGAAGGTTAACATAAGGCCACTCCTAGGGAAAAATGTTTCTAGAGGGCATAGGTAAACTGTATACTGTAACTAATTGCTTTAATAGTTTTTAATATTGTGGTTTATTTTTTATATATTTTGTTCAGGGTGAGAGATTGAGTCATGCAGTTGGTTGTGCTTTTGCTGCCTGCCTGGAGCGCAAGCAAAAGAGAGATAAGGAGTGTGGGGTTACCATGTCATTTGATCCCACCACATCCACATTTACCCGCTCTGGCTCCTTCCGACAAATGACCGTCACAGAGAGGTTGTCCGACCCTCAGGAATGTAAACCTATTGGTTAGTAAATTTTTTCTTATAATGGTGTATAATGATTTTCTGATTATTAACTAGCCAAGTATTGTCTTCCCTCCCTTTCTTTCCTTTATCTTTTTTTCTGTTTCTACCTCCTCTGCCATATACTCCTTCCCATGTTCTTGCTTTCATCTTACTGCCACCTCACCCATTCTGTCTTTTGCTTCTTGCTCCTCCTCACCTCACCTTGCCCATTTTCCTCCCTCTTCCTCTTTCCTTGTTTTGATCCTCCTCATTCCCCCATTTCACTATGTATGGTATATGAGACAGAGACTAAAATACAATATATTAGTGTACCAGTATTTGTAGCTACACAAGTTAATACAGTACCTGTACATTCTAGATTGTATTACTTTTCAGAACCCGTACCCGTCAAAAAGGTTGAAAATCCACATGCCATTGCAAGGCCGCATGCTACACCCCTTATGCTGCAGCGCCAAGGTTCCTTTAGGGTATTCCAGCATCTCAGCCAGGTAACAGTAGTGTTTTTAAAGTGTTGATCCTGCTCTTAACTCCTGCACTACTCGCTTTTTAAAATGACATTCCCATGGTTTGCCAAACAAAAATTGTTCAAAAAACATTATTATTAAGTTTTTCTTCTAACAAGTTGCATCTGTGTGTCAAAGATGGGTGTTCATTATGTATAACTTTGAAAACATACATACTCAGTATTGTATATACAGATGTGTTTATAAATATATGCACACCATTTATTCATTCTAATGTATACTGTACTGTATATATAAGCCTAAATCTTATAATTGGACATAGCACACATTTTGCCCGAAATATATAATGGTAATCACGCACTTGATGCTGTTACAAAATTTCAGTGGCTCATAGTATGGCTGCTGTGCATGTTCCTAAGGCCATGGCCTTAGGAACATTACGTAAGCCTTAGTAATGTAATCCACATTACTGTACTAAGGCCATGGAAGGAAAGTGACGGACTTAGGATTTTTGTGTAAGATTGGGAATGGTTACTGGAGGCCTGAGGAAGCAAATGTGAGCCCCCTTTTATGCATAGGAGTTTCGAATCTTGTGATATACTATACTAACATAATCACGTGTCGGCTGGTGCACCACCACACCCCGTAACATGTCGCCTGGTGCATTGCTGTATCTTGAGATGATTTCGGGGCTTAGAGTCCCTGCAGCCCGGTCCTCGACCAGTCCTCCTTTTTGTTACACACACCCAGGAAGCAGCCCGTAGCAGCTGTCTAACTACCAGGTACCTATTTACTGCTAGGTAACAGGGACATCAGGATGAAAGAAACTGCCCATTTGTTTCTGCCTCCACCTGGGATCGAACCCAGAACCTCAGGACTTCAAATCCGAAGTGCTGTCCACTCAACTGTCAGGCCCCCCCCCCGTCAGGGTTAACAAATGTCCTTAATCTTTTACAAATGGTGTTACTGGTTATGCTTTCAAAGTATATTGTGTACTTTTTTGAAGATTGTGTTAATATCTTTATTCTACACAATGAAATTACATTAATTTGATGTATGAATGAGAAAATCGGTAGGAGCCATGAGGAGGATTCGACCCCATTCACTTGGTACTCCCAAGGTACCAGAGTTCTACTGGACCACAAGTCGGAGTGGGGGCAATTCTTAAAACCCTGATTGTGTTTTGGTTGTAAGCTTCGGGAACCGGAGAGGATTCAGTGGAATCCCAGGCTGCATTACTTTTGACCATATCATGGCAGTCTAGAGCGCTGGCTTGGGAATATCAAGTGGATTCAAAACCTGTTCATGGCTTCTGCTGGTTTTCCACTATCTTTATTGTTGTGATGCAAGAGGGTTTCACTCAGTCGATCAGTTGCTCCTCAGACCACTAGGGACATTGTCTGAGTGGGATGTTTAGAGTTACAGCTGACATTAATTTCTGATGTACAGGTTTAGCTTGCTGCATAGCTTTGAATTTGCTGACATTTGCTCTTACTATTAAGAGTTAATTAGGTGTACTATATTCATAGCTTATTATTATTATTTTTATTATTATTAGTAGTGAACAAAAAATGTAATTACCAAACAAAACTTGAATAATTTAAAATTGATGCAGTATTTTGCATATTTTGGAAAGTTTTGTATTTTAAAAAGTTTATTCTATTTCAGTCGCCATTCAAGCGGCAGTTGTCATTGCGATTGAATGATCTGCCCTCTAATCTTGAGAGGACGCGTTCTATGTCTTTAGACAACAATGCTGTAAATGCTGCCATTATCAACAATAATAATCAACCTCCAGGTAATACACAACTTTCTTTTAAAAATATGTAACTTTATTTGTTGATTTCTCTAATAAGACTGCAACTTTGTCTTCTATCATATTGTTTAATTCTTTTGCTGCTATTCATTTTGCTTTTGTTTCCACTGAGGGGTCGAAATAAAGATCAAAATTAAATTTCTAGGTAGAGTTTCTTGGTAGCATCCCAGAGCTTAAGTATTGGTACTGCTATTGCCTTCATGTTGAACTAGGCCTCAGTTACACGCACTAACCAGAAACTGGGCACAGAGTTACACACAATGATTAGGAACTGGTTAATTTCCCATGAAGGTTCCTTACGCCATCACTTCCTAAGAAGGGAAGCGATGGAGGCAAACTTCACACACACATGTAGATGTGACAGAGCTATTGCTATGAGCTATGGCTTTAAGTTCCAGTTATTAACCTTAATTGACTGGTGTATAGATTCCAGAGCCTATTGGGCTCTGAATAGAGCCCAATAGGCTCTGGAATCTATACACCAGTCAATTAAGTTTAGTAACTGGAACTTAAAGCCATAGCTCATAGCCTGCAAATGCATTTAGGCGAATATGTTTGTCCACTCTTAGGTAGATCTTGTGTGAAATCTTCAGCTGACCATTTATGTGGTTCGGTTTCTTGATTGTGAAGCCTTTGTGGTTAATGTCTTTAGTCTTGACTGGAATCAGGCACATTTCATTCCTTGCTAATCTCATTCCTCTGATCCAACTGCTGTTCTGCATTTTGGCAAGATTAGAGTACTTTCTGTGCATTTGCAGAACCAATTTAGAGTACAGTTGCAGAACCAAATGCACAACTCTGCCGTGCATTTGCATTTGCTTTTTCTTGAAGTGACGGTGTCAGGTGAGCCTTTTCCTTTCCATATTGTAGTTTGTTTAGGAGGCAGTAGTAATATCATTTCTTCCCCTGACACCCTAGATTGTTGTCTGATGCCTAATACTATCGCCTTATAATGTTTGGCTGACAGAGTGCTTGCTCACACTTGGGGTCGATACATCATTTTCCCTCATTTCTCAAATTCTCAGGTGTTTTTCATTTCCAACTGGTTTGTGCTCCTCCTGAACTCATTCAGTTTTTGGATCGGCCTTGCCAATTTTATTTTCTTGTCTTCAAGTCTCTTGAATTTGTTTTTCTTTAAGGTGATTGTTTTGTTGGATTTAGCAATCTGCCATTGGGTTGACCCTTCATGCTCTTCTCTGGAAGTGTTGTTTCTGTTTCTTTGTTCCTGATGATCATTCTCTTTTTCAGTTGTCATTTTTATCTAAGAATGTGTCTTCCACAATCCTTGAGAGGACCTCTGGCCATTGATGCTTGGTTCACCATACCCCCCCCCCCCCAGCTGTTCCTGCAATGTGGTGTTATCTCTGCATGATTTACACTGCTTGAATGTATGCTCAATTTGTTAATCTTGTGTCCCCTTGTCCATTGCTGCATGACCCTTATCTACCAGGTCATCCTCAAGATTGTTCAATTCAGCCAATCTTCTGTCTACTCATTTTCCCATAATATATGGCAGTTTGACACACTGGTTCCTTACTAATACAGTACAGGTATATCTAAAGCTGTTCTATGGGCTTTAGGTTTTGGGTGGTTCAACTAGCTGCGCTCTTTCTATATTAGATGTTCCTTGTCTTTGTGGATTTTTTTTTGCTCTTGAGCTCTGGGTGCTCCACTGATGCTCTTCTTCTATGAGCAACACTGCTGTTTAATTGCCCCCTTTTCTGTGGGAGCCCCTACGGCTCCCTGGAGCTTATCGGGCTAATGTATGTTATGTTAGACCGAGACATTAGTTATGGAGTTCAGACCTACCAGGGACCAGCGCCAGAACCTGTCCCCTTCAGAGAGGTTTCAGGGAGCAATGGCCCTGGAAAACCCCATTATGGTTGGGGGTTTTCCTTATCTGCCATCGACTGGGGCTAGGCACCCAGAAAGGTAGGCATAACAAAACAAACCCCACATGGTAAAAAACTACAACAAAAAACCGAACAGAGAGGTAGAAACTCCCTACAATCCCAAGGAAACAATCAATCAATTTACTGCCGTGGCAGCCCTCCCCTCCCCGGGAGGTGGAAGGTGGGGAGGCCCCAGACCTCACCTCGCCGGCTGCCTTCAGTTTGTAAGCTAGTGTCAACCAGGATAGATGCTTCTCTGGCTTCATTCCTGGGCGGTGTTTGCCTCGTGTGGCGTTCTCTGCTGTCTTTGTGTGGTGTGTGGTGGCCAGGAGTACCTCATCAGTGCCGGGGCTGCATGCACTTAGGGGTTTCCTTCCCTAGGCGCCCTGTGAGTACTGCCCCTGCATGTCAGGGTTATCTTCCCTGGGGCGTTCGGGAACGGCTCCCGTAGGGGTTCTTGCTGCTTGGCATTTGCCTTGCCCTTGGGGCCAGCTGGGTCTTGGGGCCCTTGTTTGGCCCTGGGGTAGTTGTGCTGGTTAGGGCATCAAGGTGTTGCATGGCCTGCCACCTAAGCGGCGACCGGTTCCTGTTGCCTCTGGGGATGGTGTACTTTTGCGGGGTTTTTCTTTTGTTTTGTTTTTGTTTGCCTGGTGGAGGTTCTGCCTCGTGGGTCTATAGTTCCCCTGATATTGTTTTGGTGGCCCTCTGCTAGGCCCCATGCTTGTACACATCCCAAGGGTTTTCAGTATTATCATCTACCCTTGTTGTTTGGGTTTCTTAACCGGTTAGCAACACCTTGACTGGGTTTCCTGTAGTTGTTACCCTACGGGCCCTGGAAACCCCTGTCGGGGCTCGGTGGACCCATGGATGCATCTCCCGAGTTCCAGCCTGCTTTGTGCGGGTTTGAAGGTTGCAGTGTGCCCTTGTCTCAGGGTGACAGTCACCTGTTTTGCCTCCGTCATGCTGCCTGTTGGGTCAACGACACCTTTGACCCGGAGTCTTGCGAGTCATGTTCTCTGCTTGTGCTCCAGTTTTACTCTGAGAATGTTTCTGTTAGGGTACAGGCACTATCAGCATTGCATGTTAGGTTTAGGTTATTGCAACGAGCTAGGTTGGTTTCCCACCCGGATGCCCCGAGGCTGCCTCGTTTTAGTTACCCTGACCTGGGAGCGTTAGTCGCTTCGGCTTTGGTTCCTGCCGCGACCCCTGGTCCTTCCCCTGGGGTTCTTCCTGCACCTCCTCCCCTGTGTCCGGCTCCAAAATGTCTGAGGGTTTCTGCCTCAGCACAGGGTTTAGTTGGTAATGAGACTCGGGCTGCCTCGGGGGCTGCCCCATCCGGCTCGAGGACGGAGGCATTTGAGCTGGTTCTTCCTGCCAAGGCTTCTGGGTCCCACCAGCAGACCACTTTCTTGTCTGCCTTTTCTTCAGGCGTAGAGGGTTTGGAGGTTGGCTCTGCCCAGGGTCCCGACGTGAGGGATCCTGGGGCTGGGGAGGAGTCAACCTGGGGGCCTTGGGCCCCCTTTGACCCTGCTTGGGTGCTTTTGCCTTCCTCACAGGGCTTATTGTTGCAGGGGGAGGGGTTTTCTTACCCCTCTTCCCTGTACGAGTATGATTTGGGTTCGGCTCCTCCCCGAGTTCGGTTCCGGGCACCTTTGGGTACCTTGGATCCGTCTTTCCAGAGGTTTTCTACTTTCTGTATCTCCGCGAAGGTGGCTCGGGAAGCTCTTGCTGCTTACATCTTGCGAGACCCGTGTTATGCTTCTGCAATGGATCCATCCTCGTTTGAGTTCGGCTCTTCTTCCCGTTTTTGAGTGCGTTTGGAGGTTCTGGAGTCTTCCTGGCTGGCAGACTGCCCTTTCTTTTCGTTGGGGGCGTGGCATGGGTTCTGTCGGACCCTCATGCTTGATTGGCAGGAAACTTCTACTTTTCTGCAGGTTTACCTGGGGGGCGAGTTTGAGCACCTTAATGCGTGCTTGTTCGCTTCCGTGCTTTCTCGGGATGTTGGCCTTTTCCAGCTTCACGTGCAGGTTTCTCAGCTTTCGGCTTCATTGGTTGCAGAGGAATTGTGCGCCCGTGGGCATTTGGCGTCAGTCTTGCATTTTTCCCTTCTCGAGCTGTCTTCTGCTTGGCTTGAGGAGGATGTAGGAGCGTTGAGTGAAGGGCCTGAAGGAAGCGGTGTCTGTTTTTTGCTTCTCGCCTCGTGTGCCGTCAGGCTGTGCTCGCCCTCTCTTTGGAATCCGCTTGGGCCCTGGCTCTTAGGTTTTCGTCTCCATTTTGTCCGTTGCTGTTTGCAGAGACTGCAGTCTCTCAGTTTCTGCACGCGGCTTTGTCTAGTTGTCGTCCTATGGCGGACTTGTTGATTCTCCGAAGCAGTCATTCTCGACAGTTTCGGAGGGGTCATGCCAGGGTTCTGGGTTCCGCTGGTCGAGGTGGGCCATTGGTGCCAGTTTCTGAGCCGTTGTTCCCTTCGGAGCCAGCGTCGTCTGGTCGGCATGGTGATCGCCCTGTTCGACATTTGGTTTCTCATAAGGGGTGTCAGCCCTTTCGCGGTTCGCCCCATTGATGGGGCGATGGGGGGGGGAGGCTCTCTGTGTTTTCCCATGCTTGGTCCCATGATTTGTGGGCCTTTTCAGTCGTGTCATCCGGCCTGCGGTGGCATTGGGCGACTCGTCCTCCTTTGGGGGGTTTGGGGCTAACAGGGCAGGCTTCTTCTGACTACGTCCCTCAGGTGGGTTTCCCGTCTGTTTCCAGTGACGAAACGGGACTGTGCGAATCTGAGGTTCATTCTGGACTTGTCCCGTCTGAACCCCTGGATTCCTTGCCCCTCCTTTCGGATGACTACCGTCTCAGGTCTGGCTTCTGTTGGAGCAGAGTGCCTGGATGGTGTCCCTGGACCTCAAGGATGCCTATTGGTACGTTCCTATTCATCCGGGGTTCAGGGACTGGTTAGGTTTCGTGGTGGGGCGTCACACTTACCGTTTTCAATGCCTACCTTTTGGCTTGAATCTGGCACCTCTCGTTTTCATGCGTCTGACCCGGGTTGTGGTGACCCGTCTGCGTCTTCTAGGGATTCGGGTTTTGCCCTACCTCGACGCCTGGCTGGTGTGGGCTCCCAGTCGGTCAGCTTGTCTGCTCGCCAGGGATATGGTTCTTTCCCAGCTCACCAGGTTCGGGTTCCTGGTGAACTGGAGGAAGTCCCATCTGGTTCTGTGCCAGGTTCGGACCTGGCTGGGTCTTGTTTGGGATTCTCGGACCGCTTCCTTGTCTCTCCCTCCAGAGGCGTTGCTGCGGCTGCGGGACTGCCGTCGGCTGTTTCTGAGAGGGTCCTGGGTCACTTGGGGGTTGCTCAAGTGGTTGTGCGGGAGTCTGAACTTCGCCATGCTAGTCTACCTGCCTGGTCGGGTTTGGCTTCGGCGTCTGTTTTGGTTCCTTCGGGAACGTCCCTTCCGCCTCTCTCGCGATTGTTGGGTTCGTCCTCCGGGGGCCTTGTGTCGGTTGCTGCGTCACCGGCTTCCTCTTCGGGGTTTTCAGGGTTCGGTGCATTGGCACCTTCCCGAGCCTTCACTCGATGTGTTCACGGACGCGTTGTCTCTCAGCTGGGGCTTTGTGACCAGTGCTCACCAGGCAGGCCAGAGACAGTGGGGTCTGTCCTTCCGTCAAGCTCACAGCACGGTTCGAAAGTTTGCGACAGTCTGGGTCGCGCTTCGGAGTGTTTGGGTCACTCGGGAATCGACCATTCTCCTCCATTCGGACTGTTCTCCAGTGGTTCATTGCCTGAACCGCGGGGGTTTTCTTCGGTCCTTGGCTCTTTGGGGTTGGTCCTTTGAGTGGTTCGTCTGCTGGATTCTCGGGGTTTGGCTCTCCGTGCGGTTCATCTCCGGGTAGTCTAACGTTCTGGCAGACGGTCTGTCACACTTCTATCCCCTGTCCACGGAGTGGACGGTCGACGACGAGTAGTTGCGTTGGATCTGCCAGATGTACGGTCTCCCATATGTGGACCTCTTCACGTCGGCGTGGTCTCGGCGTCTCCCAATCTATGTGACGCCCTTCCCCGACTGCCAGGTGTTCATGGTAGATGCCTTTCGGCAGGACAGGTCGAGGTGGGGTTACCTGTACCTCTTCCCCCCCCCCCCACCCGTCCAGCTGTTGCTTCGAGTTCTGGTTCGGTTGGAGACATTCCCAGAGAGAGTAGTTACTGGACACCTAAAAACACCAGTTGGCGACCTTGAAGGCTGTGTAAGAGTTCGGTGTCGGGGCGGGCCACAGATTGAGGGAACGATCTGTGCCCCCACTCATCTTGCAATTATAAAGGCCGGTTGTGAGACCGACTGGGGTACTCTCCGAGGCGAGCAGTGGAGCCTAGAGGATCGAGGGAAGACCCGCAGAATGACGGTGAGTAAGGGTTATTGTCGGAGCAACCACCTGGAAGGGAGATCCGGTCTACCTTTGCTTTAACCTTCACAGACGAACACCGTGAAACCCCGACATTGGCGACCTTGCCAGGATAAAGAGCAAGATCAAGGTGGTAATTGTGGTATTAAATATCAGGCCCAAGTTTTCACTGATTGTCACAAGATGGAGGGTGATAAAGTAGCCAGGTTTATAGACACGAGAGACGAGCAAGTACTGGAGGAGTGCACCAAGGCACAGCTGCGGACGATCGCCGACCACTTTGGGATCAAGTTGAGAGCTTCCAAAGTGGGAGAGAGAAGACTTGAGATCATGGCACAGCTCAAGGCACGTGATGAAGCCTTAGGAGAGGAACGGCCACAAACACTTGCCAGTGGAGGAGAGAACTTGAGTACCGGTGGCAGCAGCCGGGGATCCAGTGGCAGCAGGCGCAGTATCAAGCTAGAAATAATGAAGATGCAGATAGAAGCCCAGCTGAAGCACGAGGAAGCAGAGCGAGAAGCACAGCTGCGCCGAGAAAAACGAGAAGCAGAAGCACAGATGCGCAGAGAGGAGCGTGAGAAAGAAGCACAGCTGCGCGAGGAAGAACGTGAACGAGAGGCACAGCTGCCCAGGGAAGAAAGAGAAGCACAGCTGCAACGTGAAAAAAGAGAAGCACAGCTGCGCAGGGAAGAGCGTGAGCAAGATGCCCAGCTGCGCAGGGAAGAGCACGAGGCACAGCGGAGACGAGTAGAGCGCGAGCACGAAGCTAGGATGAAGCAGCTGGAGGTTGAGCTGAGGCGAGTTGAGCAAGGGCTAGTTCCAACTGCCCAACCACAACAGCAGGAAGACCGCCGAGTGAGAGAGAGGGATTTGCCAGTCTTCGTGCCTGATGAGGCTGAGGGATTCTTCGATCACTTTGAGAAGGTCGCTACGTTGAAGAAGTGGCCGAGGGCAGAGTGGGCGGAGCTAGTTCAGGGAAGGCTCACTGGTGAAGCTCGTGAAGCTTATAATATGCTCGACCTCCAGAAATGTACCAACTATGATGCAGTAAAACGAGCCGTGCTCCAATCATTCAAGCTGACGCCGGAGTGCTATAGGAAGAGGTTCAGAGAATGTACCCGATCGCCAGGGAAATCGTATGCGGAGACGGCGAGGGACATGGAAAGGAAATTCGTGAAATGGCTGGAGTCGGAAGGAGCAAGATCGGCTGAACAGATCAAGAGGCTAATGGTCATGGAAAAATTCATGTCCGTGCTCTCTCCCGAGATTTGGGTGAGAGTAAAGGAAGCGGACATCAAGGACCCGCGAGCCGCAGCTGATCGAGCAGACATGCTAGAGGAAGCTTTATGTCCGCGTCGAGAGGGACACCACCGACCGCCCGCATTCTCCAGTTATGGGAGGAATAATAGAAGGTCGGACGGATGGAGGACGGGACCGAGTTATCCTAAGTCCTACCCCTCAAGTGGAGACAGCAGAGGACAGAAGAGTGCTGTGGAACCGCCGAAGAAGTCACCGAGGGAGAGCTCAAGAGATCTTGTTATCGTCACGGCCGGAGAAGCTGAGCGTGAGTCTTTGGAAGGCGCAAGAGAAGTCCGCGGGAGGAGAAGGATCCGCTGTTTCAACTGCGGGTTAATAGGACACATGGCGCGTGAATGCAGACGTCCTAAGCAGCGGGGTTACGTTGCTTTTGTGCGGGTAGAGGATCAGTTAACCGAAGGAGTGCGGGATGGACCCATACGTAGGAAGAAGGAGGCTAACCCGTTCGTGCGTGAGGGAACTGTAAGGGTGGGGGACGCAGACCCCATCCCGGTAATGATGCTGAGAGATACTGGGGCGGAATTTACCCTGGTGAGCAGAACCCTTTTCCCTGAGTGTCACGAGAATACCTGTGTAGGTGAGGCAAGTGTGACCACTGTGGGAGGCCCAGTGCAGATGCCTCTACACCAGGTAACCCTGAGTTCGGTTTATGGATGCCAAACCCTAGTAGTGGGGGTCTGTGCGACGATGCCCACGAGGGAGGCACAGGTCATTTTGGGAAATGACGCATGTGGAGGACGTGTCCTACCGAACCTCGTGAAGGACGAGGAGTGCTTGGAGCACTTCGAGAAGAAAGGCGAAGTGTTCGACGCCTATGGGGACGAGAAAGTAATCGCCATGGAGGCGTTCCCTGTCTATGCTATGATTCCGAGGCAGTGCGAAGGACAAGGAGGACGTGGATCTAATAAGGCCGACGAGGAGACGTCCGACGGTCTGGGAATGGATCACCTCGTCATGGAACCCGGAGAGCGAGTGGAGGGCGAAGGCAGCCCAGATGGTGAGGTACAGGTGACCCTCACCGGTTCTCCTGGGGTGGATCGCACTCGTCTCGAGGAGGTGCAGCAGGCAGAATTCCCCAAGTTGATTTGTAAGGTCAAAGGAGGACGTATTGGTCCCGAGAAAGCTACTCACTTTAACAGGCAAGAAGGCATATTAATAAGACAGTGTAAACCTGTAAGGATGGAGGTCGGAAAAGCCTCTCCAGGTACGGGAGGCCAAGTAGCGTTGCCAGCCAAGTGCAGAGCGGCAGTGTTGAGTCCGTTGCACGCTGTTGACTCTGCGGGTCGCCTAGGGGTGACCACGATGCGACGTTCAACGTCGAGAGAAGTGGCTGGGCAACTGCAATATCTTTTCTCTTGGGTGAAGAGGTCCAGGGAAAATCAGGCTGACCGTGGAAATATATTCCGGTCTGAGTGTGTCAGACGAACAGTGATAAATTGGGGAGTGATGCAGATTCAGTCGTCGCCCTACCGATCGCAGTCGAAGGGGGCGGTCGGAAGATTCCACTCCACCTCAGAGACAACCCTGAGAATGTTCTGCGTAGAGCAGGAAGACGAGTGGGAAGAGACAGCGGGCCATGTTTTGTTGGCCATTTGCAAAGCAGTGGCAGAACCGTTAAACTTCTCACAGTTCCAGCTGGTGAACGGACGCGAGGTGTGGAGCCCTCGGTCCGTAATAGGTAGCAGTGGACGCCCAGGATGACCTTGAAGACGGTCTGCAGACACATGAGGAGTGTCACACATTGGCG
>WNGS01163731.1:1068070-1122697 GCA_020271785.1 Procambarus virginalis
GTGTTATAGAAGAGCCTGAGTGTGATAATGACTGGGTACAATGTTCAAATATCAGTGATTCAATGCTGTTCACAATGTTCACAGCGCTAGCCACAGCACCACAGCATTATTTCGTCCATCTAGGAATCTTCAAATGATTTCTTAGGTTCCTTTTCAAAATAAACGTGTGGTCAATTATTCATTTACAGGAATTAGTGACCAGGATGTGGTTATAATTAGCGTTGTGCGTAGTATTGTGGAAGGAGGAATTTTGGTGAGGGAGGGAGGGCGAGAATTGAGGTAGCCTCATTGTGTGTGTGTGGCAGCCACTCTTGTTTTGCTCACCATACTAGCTTAGTGGTTCGCTATGGGCAAAACATATGTACATGGGTATATATAGTGTGTGTATATAGTGTAAGAACTGCAACAGGAGAATGTTGAGAGGAGCTATTTTGGTGAGGGAGGTGACGTAATCGTAGCGTCGTCTGCTGTGTGATTTTACTGCGCAGTGTATGGTGGCCACTGCGCTGTTTGGACACAATACCGGCTTACTTGCATAGTTCTGGTAAATAAAACATGTAGATAGGTATATAGAACATGTGTAATAAGAACTATAACAGTATGGTGGGAGGAGCAATGTTGGCGAGTAAGATGTTGTAGTGAGGAGCCTGGCTGGGTGTGGCTGCTTTCACTCGAGGTGTTCTGAATGTGTTCATGGCCAAATGCTCCTATTGGCCCATACGAGGCAGCTCCTATTGTCCCATACGAGCAGCTGCTATTGGCCCATATGAGGCAGCTGCTATTGGCCCACATGAGGCAGCTGCTATTGGCCCATATGAGGCAGCTCCTATTGGCCCATACGAGGCAGCTGCTATTGGCCCATACGAGGCAGCTGCTATTGGCCCATATGAGGCAGCTCCTATTGGCCCATACGAAGCAGCTTCTATTGGCCCATACGAGGCAGCTGCTATTGGCCCATACGAGGCAGCTGCTATTGGCCCATACGAGGCAGCTGCTATTGGCCCATACGAGGCAGCTGCTATTGGCCCATACGAGGCAGCTCCTATTGGCCCATACGAGGCAGCTCCTATTGGCCCATACGAGGCAGCTCCTATTGGCCCATACGAGGCAGCTGCTATTGGCACATACGAGGCAGCTGCTATTGGCCCATACGAGGCAGCTACTATTGGCCCATACGAGGCAGTTCCTATTGGCCCATACGAGGCAGCTGCTATTGGCCCATACGAAGCAGCTGCTACGCGATGTTCTGAATGTGTTGATGGTAAATGTGTATAGTGTGTGACAGTGTATAGTGTGTAAATAGATTGTATATATACATAAATTAGCATGATACATAGTAAATATGTGCTGCATATGTGTACACAAGTGTCATGCACGTAACAGTGTCTTTAGACAGTACGGATGTTTTACTGCCATAATATAGTGTACGTGTTCACTATACATAGGATTAGCACGTAAAAACAAATAAAATGTATTTGGAACTGTGCGAAAAAAATGAACGAAAATATATTCGCGGCAACTCGGTCGCCCCGACCAAGCGCCCTACTGGCCCCGGGAGCGTATGTCACGGGCGAACAGGGAATGATGATGTCACGCCCCAACTTACGGACCCCATAGCAGCCAAAGTAAGTACAATTTCGATTTTTTTTCTACATACCCATACTGAGGGAAGGGTTTCTGACACTTTAAAAAGAAAAAAGATTTTTTTCCAGAGAATTTATTTCCTGCTCACTGCGGGGGTGTCATATTTGGAGGCAACGCAGTTAACCCTCAAACCGCTAGGGCCCAAATGGAATTCACACCCACAGGCGCAACAAAAAAAAAAAAAATCCAAAAAATTCTTTCGTCTTATAGAAGTGTTTATTTTTGTTCCCTGATCACGGAAAAAATAACAAAAAAATCGTAGGTGGCATATTTTAGCCGCAATAAGGTAGGGAAGTGTGGCAAAAAAGGGGCGTTGGCAGAGCCTTTGCCAGACGAGGTCTGCTCCGCCCGAGCTGTCAGACGGCAGTTGCCACAAATATATTATTACCTAATTATTTCAATGTCTCTGATTGATTTTTTCTTAGTTTTTTTTGCAGTAATATTATTCCATACAGTGAATTGTGGTATATTTATATTATAAAATGTGTGAACCATCGCTGTACTCAAAATTATGGTGTGCATATAAGTGATTCTATTATTATGTTCATAAAACAATAAACAAATAGTTTTGCTGTTGTTACACTATATACACAGGTTATATATAAGTATCTGCATGTTTTGTTCACCATAACGAACTACTAAGTTGGTCTTGCGAGTCAAAAAGCAACGAGGAGTGGCCGCCAAACACCAGCGCGCCACTCACTGCCATGCCCTCCCTCAACACCACCTCACTCACCCTCATTTACCTCCCACAATACTGTTTTTGCATTTATTCACTATACACAGATGTTATATATACGTATTTACATGTTTTGTTCACCATAACTGTACATCTAAGCTTGTATGGTGAGTAAAGCCACAAAGACGTAGCTACTCACACAGTCAGCTGATCGGCGGCCGCCCTCAAGGCCACACGCACTAATATTTCTCCTCCAACAATATTGGTTGTGGTGTTATTACGCTATATACACACATTATATACAAGTATCTACCTAATTTATTCACCATACTTGTACAAATAAGCTGGTATGGTGCCCAAAGAGCATAGTAGCCATCAGTAAACAACGTGCCAAGTCGTGCAGACGACGCTCCTCCTTCACCAAAATGGCGGCTCCCAGCCTACTCCTCTCGCTGTTATCTCACACTATACACACGTTATATATAAGTATCTACATTTGTGTTCACCATAGCGAACCACTAAGCTGGTATGGTGAGTGCAGTCAATAAATGGTGGCCACACACAGTCAGAAGACGACGCCCACAACCCTCCCTCTACAGCCGTACTCCTCCCTCCATCGAGCACAGCGATAAATATCACCACAATCACGCTGTTATCAGAATCCTGGTCAGTTTTATCAAAGTCAGGGGTCTTCAGTAATACTATCACTGCTAAATAATAGCAGTATCACTTATATTTTGGCATTTGTAGGCGATGCTGTGGTCACAAGCTGAACAGCTGTGCTGTGAGCTCGTGCTGCGTGCACCAGCCTTGGTGGCTGGCTGAATACTGACGCTCTCACACCCAAGAATGTTGGGCTGGATTTTTTTTCTAGGTGGCATCTGGCAACTATCAGTCGTGGCTGTACTATAGCTGCCCCTATCCCAGGCGGGGCGTTTAAATTATACCGCTAGACACGAAATCATTTATAAATGATGTGCGCGGTTTCGGTTTTGTCACTGATATCATTTATATATGATATGCGCGGTTTGAGGGTTAACCCTCAAACCGCTAGGGGCCCAAATGGAATTCACACCCACAGGCGCAACAAAAAAAAAAAAATTCAAAAAATTCTTTCGTCTTATAGAATTGTTTATTTTTGTTCCCTGATCACGGAAAAAATAACAAAAAAATCGTAGGTAGCATATTTTAGCCGCAGTAGGGTAGGGAAGTGTGGCAAAAAAGGGGCGTTGGGAGAACCTTCGCCAGACGAGGTCTACTCCGCCCGAGCTGTCAGACGGCAGTTGCCACAAATATATTATTTCCTAATTATTTCAATGTCTCTGATTGATTTTTTCTTAGTTTTTTTGCAGTAATATTATTCCATACAGTGAATTGTGGTATATTTATATTATAAAATGTGTGAACCATCGCTGTACTCAAAATTATGGTGTGCATATAAGTGATTCAATTATTATGTTCATAAAACAATAAACAAATAGTTTTGCTGTTGTTACACTATATACACAGGTTATATATAAGTATCTGCATGTTTTGTTCACCATAACGAACTACTAAGTTGGTCTTGTGAGTCAAAAAGCAACGAGGAGTGGCCGCCACACACCAGCGAGCCACTCACTGCCACGCCCTCCCTCATCACCACCTCACTCACCCTCATTTACCTCCCACAATACTGTTTTTGCATTTATTCACTATACACAGATGTTATATATACGTATTTACATGTTTTGTTCACCATAACTGTACATCTAAGCTTGTATGGTGAGTAAACGCACATAGACATAGCTACTCCACAGTCAGCTGATCGGCGGCCACCCTCAAGGCCACACCTACTAGTATTTCTCCTCCAACAATATTGGATGTGGTGTTATTATGCTATATACACACATTATATATAAGTATCTACCTGTTTTATTCACCATACTTGTACAAATAAGCTGGTATGGTGCCCAAAGACCCTTTGTGGTCACCAGTAAACAACACGATAATTCCTGCAGACGACGCTCCTCTCACCAAAATGGCGGCTCCCAACCTACTCCTCTCGCTGTTATCTCACACTGTACACACGTTATATGTAAGTATCTACATTTGTGTTCACCATAGCGAACCACTAAGCTGGTATGGTGAGTGCAGTCAATAAAAGGTGGCCACACACAGTCAGAAGACAACGCCACAATCCTCCCTCCACAGCTGTACTCCTCCCTCCATCGAGCACAGCGCTAAATATCTCCACAATCAAGCTGTTATCAGAATCCTGGTCAGTTTTATCAAATTCAGGGGGCTTCAGTAATACTATCACTGCTAAATAATAGCAATATCACTTATATTTTGGCATTTGTAGGCGATGCTGTGGTCACAAGCTGAACAGCGGTGCTGTGAGCTCGTGCTGCGTGCGCCAGCCTTGGTGGCTGGCGCAATACTTACGCTCTCACTCCCAAAAATGTTGGGCTGGATTTTTTTTCTAGGTGGGATCTGGCAACTATCAGTCGTGGCTGTACTATAGCTGCCCCTATCCCAGGCGGGGTGTTTAAATTATAGCGCTAGACACGAAATCATATATAAATGATGAGCGCGATTTCGGTTTTGTCACTGATATCATTTATATATGATATGTGCGGTTTGAGGGTTAAGGGGTTAATAACAATTGTTTTAAAATATTTTATTAATAATAATTTAGAATTTTCTTCATAAAACTGAATCATTTTGAAAGAAAGTTAAGGTTTAATATACCACTCTGGATGATCGCCTGGTCGCCATGTGAGGGGCTGCCGATGCCAAAACAAACCCAATACCGACCGTCGGTAATATCGACCACCAGACCGGTATACGAAGCTCCAGATACCGATCTCCCAAACCGTTCGTTAATACCGGCAGATCGGTATAAAAGAGGCCGTTAAATTGAGTGGATACTAAGATATAATCTCCACCTTGTGTTGATAATCCTCCCCGCTTGGCCCCATGAGTGTACACGTTCAGGGGGTTCAGCTATAGTAGTTTGTTCGGTAGTCTTGGGTGCCGATTCGCAGTACCCTGCCTGGGCTTCCCTTAGCGTGTAACCAAGGCTAAGGGCCCTGGAAAACCCCCATGGGGGCAACGTGGTCCGATGGATGTGACCCCTGAGTCCCCCCTCGCGTCCTGTGAGTTTGAATGTTGCTCTGTCCCCTTTTCTCTGGGGGACACTCACCGGTTTTGACTCCGCCATGCTGCCTGTTGGGTCGGTGACTGTTTTGAGTCATGCGACGTGTGTTGTCTGTACGTACTCCAATTCACCCAGACTACTGTGCCTGATATGTGGGTGAGGGCAGCTGAGTTGTTGCATGCTTGCTTTAGGTTGCTGCAATGCACTAGGTTGGTTGCTGCCCCGGATGCCCTGAGACTGCCCCGTTTTGGTTATAGGGACCCGGGTTTAGGGGTGGGAGTTGCTTCGGCTCTGGTTCTGTCTGCTCCTCCAAGTCCTTTCCCTTCTGTTGCCTATTCGGTCCCCCCCCCCCCTTGCTGCTGGCTCCGAAACGTCTTAGGGGTTTCGTAGCCGGGGCTGGATTTAGTTGGCTGTGAGACTCGGGCGGTCTCGGGGGTCCCCCCTTTTGGGGAAGTGGCAGAGGCATTCGAGCCTGGTCCTTCTGCTGGAGCTTCTGGGTCTGATCAGTGGACCCCCTTTGTTTCAGCCTTTTTGGCTGCTCCCCACCTTTTCTTTGGGGGTGGGGGTTCAGGAGGATGGTTCAGCCCCGGGTCCTTCGGGCAAGGTTCCCAGGGTTGGGGAGGGGTTGGCTTGGGGGCCTTAGGCTCCATTGGACCCCGCCTGGGTTTTTCTACTTTCTTAGCAGGGCTTGATGTTACAAGGAGAGGGGTTCTCTTTTGCTCCCTCCTCGTACGAATTGGATTTGGTGTCCACCCCTTCCCTGGTTTGGTTCCTTGATCCTGCGGGTTCTTCGGTTCTGTCTTTCCGGAGGTTTCCGGCTTCCCATGTTTCGTCTTCAGAGGTGCGGGAAGCATTAGCGGCTTACCTCCTGCGCGACCCAGATTATGCCTTCGTGATGGATCCGCGTTCCTTCGTGTACGGATCCCCTGGTTTGTACTGGTTTCATTATGAAGTTCCGGAGTCGTTTTGGTTAGCAGACTGTCCTCTCTTTTCGTTGGAGGCTTGGCACATGTTCTGTTGGTCCCGTGCGCATGAATGGCGAGAGGTTTCTATGGCGTTGCAGGTTTTTCTGGGGAGCGACTTCGAGCATCTTAATGATTGTTTGTTTGCCCCTGCCCTTCCGCTGGAGGTTGGTGTCATGCAGCTTCACATGCAGGTTCCTTCCCTCTCGACTACCTTGGTTGCGAAGGATTTGCGGACTCGCAGCTTGCATGATTCGGCTCTGCATTTCTTTTCCCTCCTTAAGCTGTCCTTGGATTGGCGCTTGAGTTGGATGTGGGAGCGCTTGGAGCCGCTGCCAGGTCCGGTGCTCTTCCCCTCTGTGGTGCGGGCATAGTCTGCTTTGTTGAAGCTCTTCGCACCCATCCTGCGTGATGCGGTTTCGCGGTTCTATGCTTCTCGCCTTGCATGTCATCAGGTGGTGCTGGCTTCTTCTTTGGAATCCGCCTGGGTCCTGGCTCTAAATTAATCTTCTCATCGTCCTTGCAGCAACGACCGCATCGAACCCTGGTTCGATGTGGTCCTTACCTTTTTGGGGTTGGTTGCTTCGGGTGACTTGTCTGCTGAGTTCTCGGGGTTTGACTCACCTGGCAGTTCACGTCCGGGGGGTGTCCTACGTCCTGGCGGATGGCCTGTCCTGGTTCCTTCCCCCTTTCCACGGAATGGACGGTCAACGCCGACTCCTTCAGTTGGCTGTGCCGGACGTTTGGGACTCCAGATGTGGATCTCTTTGTGTCGGCATAAACGAGGCGTGTCCTGGTATACGTGGCACCTTTCCCCGACTGCAAGGCCGCCTTGGGTCGACGCCTTCAGGCAGGACTGGGCGAGGTGGGGTTGCCTATACCTCTTTCCCCCGGTTCCGCTGTTGCTCCAGGTCCTGGCTCGCTTGGAGACATACCTGGGTTGAGTTGTCCTTCTGGCTCCTTGGTGGCCGGCCCAGCCTTGGTTTCAGGCGCTTCTTGCTCGGTGTCTGAACACGAGGGTCTTCCCGCGGCTTTGCCTCTTTCAGCAGATCGGTCCAGCCCTGTACGAGGCTCGTTCGGTCTTCTCCTCGAGTCTTCACGTCTGGTGTTTTTGACTCGTGTTTATCATTCCTTGTATGGTGCACAGGTTGGTTCATTGTTGGTCTCCCACCTGCATGCTTCGTTTCAGTGGCAGTATGAAGTTTCCAGGCGATCAAGTAACGGCTCTCCGCTGTTACTTGCACACCACGGCTTCGGTTGCCGGGTATGCGCTCTGGGTTGATCTGGTTTCCCTTCTTCCCTGTTCCCGAGCTCGGGTCTCTCAGGTCATCCGCAGGGTTATTAAGTGTAACCAGCCTGCGGTTTTTCCCTGGGCCCTTGACGTTCATAAATTTGCTGCTTTGGCTGCCGTCTTTGGCAACATGTCTTGGGTGGACATTCGGGCCTGGTATTTTTGTAGATCGAACAGGGTCCTGGCCGCTCGCTACCTGGTGAATGTTCTTGGGCCTGGTCGGCCTGCGTTGCATTGGGTCAGCGGTTGCAGCCAGTTGTCTCGACTTCGCGTTGAGTAGTGAGGACGGACAGCCTCCCGGGCAAGTCCCTCTTTTTCCTTATCTTTGGGTAGTTAGCTGTGGGGAGCTAACAGGGCTCCCCCCAGAAAACCAGCGTTGAATGTAATGAAACTCCATTTTCTGGGTGAGTCCCGGAGGCTTCCCGGCATCCCTCCCTCCGGTCGGCGGTGTTTTTCGCGTTTTTTTACATCCAGCCCAAGAACTGTAGGTTGGGTTGCCGGTGGGTGGGTCTGGGGCTCGGGCTCCCCTTTCCCTCTCCCAGGAAGGGGGGGTTGCACAGACAGCGGCACGGTAACGTGATGACGTCATGATAGTTTGCTAATTTTCGTTTGGGGAGCTCCCTCCCTCCGGTCGGCAATGTTTTCGCATTTTTGACATCCAGCCTAAGAACTAACAGTTGGGTCGCTGACGGTGGGGTCTGGGGCTCCCCCTTACCCTTCTCGAGGAGGGGGGGAGTTGCACAGACAGGGGCGCGGCGACATGATGACGTCATGCTTGTTTGCTAATTTTCGTTTAGGGAGTTCTGTCTACTTGTTTGGTCTTCGGTCGCAATAGTTTACCAGAATAGGGGTTTGTTTTGGGGCGCCTACTTTTCTGGGTGCCTATCCCGGTCGTTGGCAGACATAGAATGCTCATAATCATAAGGGAGGGTTTGTATAAGCCATTGCTCCTCATGCCTCTCTAGAGGGGTCCAGGTTCTGGCTCGTGGTCCCCAGTAGGCAAGAACTCCATGCATTGACTGATGCCAGAAAGTTATACATATCAATTCAGCCTGGATAGCTCCGGGGAGCCTCAGGGAGTCGCCCAGAAAATGGCATTTCATTACATTCAACGCTGTTTTTTTTACGCGGGGTGTATCGCCACTTGTATGGTGATCAGGTGGCTTTGTTGATGGTGTTCTACCTGCGGTCTTCGTCTCAGTGCAGTATCAAGTTTCCTGGCGGTCTTTCCGCCATTTCCTTTCCCTTCGTAAGGTGTCGTCGGTGTCGATTAATGTTGTTTTATCCTTTCTCTCTCTTTGCTTTTCCTAGACCGGCATCTAATGCTGAATACTGTCGCTTCTTATCACGAGGCATTTGTGGAGCCACATCAGCTTGCGTTTGGGGTGGATGTCACTTATGCTCCATTCCTCAAGCTCTCTGGTGCATTTTTTCACGTCTTGCCTGCTCATGCGCCACCTGAGCCATCTTGGTCTTTGCCCCGGGTGCTCTCTTTTCTCTCTTTCCTTCTGTTTGTAATGGCCCCCTTTGGTTTGGGATTTTGGGAAAGCCTTGTTTTTGTTGGCTTTGGTCTCTGAGGGTTGGGTTAGAGAGTTTCATGCTCTTCTCCAGCACTGGGGGTTCAGTTCTTTTCTGGGGGGAGCCCCATCGGCTCCCCGGAGCTATTCAGTCTGATATGCTAATGTCAGACTTTTGCATCATTCATGTGTATGGAGTTCTTTGGGCCTACCGGGGACCATGAGCCAGAACCTGGCTCCCTCAGAGAGGTACAAGGAGCAATGACCTATAGAAACTCCCGTGTGGTTGGAAGCATTCTTTGTCTGCTGTCGACCGAGTCAGGCACACAGAAAGGTAAGCACCCCAAAACAAACCCCTGTTCTGGTATAAATTGCTACAAAAAGCCAAACTAGTGGATAGAACTCCCCAAACAGAAACGAGCAAATGAGCATGACGTCACACGTTGCCGCGCCGCTGTCTGTGCAGCTTCCCCCTCCCCTGGAGGGGGAAGGGGAAGCCTCAGACCCCCACGCCACCAATCCACACCTCAGTTTTGAGGCTGATGCTATAGGCAGAGGTCTTGTGCTCTGGCTCCTGACATTGTTTCAGCTCTATACCTTGTGTGTGGTGGCTGTCTTTCTGGCGGTGCGCGAGCCAGGAGTATTTCTTCAGTACTCGGGTTGCATGCGCCTAGGGTTCCCTACCCTAGGTGCCCAGTAAGTACTGCCGTTGGGGCTTGGGGCCACCTTCCACAAGTTCCTTGGGTTCTGCCTCTGTTTGGCCGTTTACTGCTTCATTTTCAGCCGCTCTTTGTGTGCTAGGGTGTTCTGCCTCCCTTGTTTACCTTAGGGTAGGAGGCAGTTTGCACCAGTAAGGGGCACAGGGTACTGTGCAGCTTGGTTTCACCATTTATAGCGGCCAGCTCTGTTCCTTGGGGTACGCTTTCCTCTTGTGGGGTTTTCTTTTTCTTTTTGTTTACCTGCCTGGTGGGGGTCTGCCTTTGTTCTTACCCCTGTGTCCTGAGTACTGATTACTCTTATCTATTCAGGTGGTACCCCCTACTAGGTCCCCGTGAGTGTACATGTCCCGGGGGTTCAGCTATTAGAAAGTTGTTTGGTAGACTTGGGCACCAGTTAGCAGTATCCTGCCTGGTCTTCCCTGAGCGTGAGTTCTGTCTCAGGACTCTGGGAATCCCCACGGGCGCATGTGGGCCCGATGATGGATGTGACCTCTGAGTCTCCCCCTCGCTTTGTGTGAGTTAGAGGGTTGCTCTGTCCCCTTGTTTCGGATTGACTATCGTTGTTTTGCCTCCATCACGCTGCCAGTTGGATTGGTAACACCTTCGATCCGGAGTCCTGCAAGTTGTGACTCTGTTACCCAGTCTAATGATGACTATGCAGGTACAGGCAGCACAGACGTTGTCCGTTGGGTTCAGATGGTTGCAATGCGCTAGGTTGTTTGCTACCCAGAAGCCCCGAGGCTGCCCCGTTTTGGTTTTTGGACCCGAGCTTGAGGGTGTTGGTCGTTTCGGTTTTGTTTCCGTCAGCACCCTCTTGTCTTTCCCCTGTTGTGGTTCGGTCTGGTACCCTCCTTCTCTGCATCCGGCTCTGACCCGTCTGTTGGTTTCGGGGTCGGGCGGGATTTTTGATGGTCTTGAGATTCGGGTGGTCTTGGTGATTGACCCTTCCGGGGTGGCCACGGAGGCATTCGAGCCTGTTCCTCCAGTCGTTGCATATGGGTCTGACCAGTGGGCTTCCCTCTTTAGTGTTTTTACAGCTGTCCCGGCTTTTTTCTGGGGGGAGCCGCTACGGCTCCCCGGAGCTATCCATGGCTGATATGGATACCCTAACTATTTTGCATCAGTCGATGTGGGTGGAGTTCTAGGCCTACCGGGGACCACGAGCCAGAACCTGGCCCCCTCAGAGAGGCACGGGGAGCAATGGCCCATAGAACTGCACATGTGATTTGGAGCATTCTATATCTGCCATCGACCGGGACAGGCACCCAGAAAGGTAAGCGCCACAAAACAAACCCCTATTCTGGTTAACAACAAAAATTGACAAACGAGTGGACAGAACTCCCCCAGGAAAACGAACTAACAAGCATGACGTCACACGAGCCGCGCCGCATGTCTGCGCAGCTCCCCCCTCCCCGGGAGGGGGAAGGGGAGCCCCAGACCCCCACGCCGGCTATCCCCGCCCCAGTTCCTCGGCTGATGGGATATTGCACGGTCGTGTGGCTCCAGCTCCGGTCTTGTTTCTGTGCTGTGACTTGTTTGCAGTGCTGCTCTTACGGTGATCGTGTGAGCTGGGAGTAGTATTCTCAGGTACTCGGGCTGCATGTGCTTAGGGTCACCTTCCCTGAGTGCCCTGTAAGTACTGCCCTTGGGGCTTGGGGTTGCCTTCCACAAGTCACCTTGGGTCTACCTCTGTTGGCTTTTCGCTGCTTGGCGTTTGGCCGCCCCGAGAGTTTGGGAGTTTTCCTCCCTTGTTTACCTTGGGGTAAGTGGTAGTTGTAACACTGGTGGGGCGCAGGGTGCTGCGTAGCTAGTTTTCACCTATAACAGCGGCCGGCTCTGTTCCCTCTGGGTACGTTGTCCACTTGTGTGGTTTTTCTTTTATATTTGTTTTTGCCTGGTAGGGGGGTCTGCCTTGTTCCCCCCCCCCTTATATTAGGTTTGTTTGTGTGGTGGCACCCCCTGCTTCGCCCTCACGGGTGGACACGTCCCGTGGGTTCAGCTTTAGCAGTTTGCTTGGTAGTTTGGGGCGCCGGTTAGCAGTGCCCTGCCTGGGATAACCCTTAGCAGACCCAGTCTAGGGGCCCTGGGAAACCCCCGGGGGCTCTCGGGTCCGATTGTGGAGACCCTTGCGTCCCCTCTCGCTTTGTGCGAGTTGAGGGTTGCTCTGTCCCTTTGTCTCAGGGTGACTCTCCTTGTTTTTGCCTCCGTCATGCTGCCTGTTGGGTCGGTGACACATTCGACCCTGAGTCCTGCGAGCTTTGTTGCTTGTTCGTGACTCCATTCACCCAGTCTGCTGATGAATTCCCGTGGGTGCAGGCAGCTCGCGCGTTGCAGGGTAGGTTGTTGCAACGCGCTCAGGTTTGTCGCTTCCCCGGACGCCCCGATGCTGCCCCGCTTGTGTAGGGACACACTTGGGGTTTTGGTCGCTTCGGCCTTGGTTCTTCCACGCCCCTTGATTTTCCCCTCCTGCTTCCGGCCCCTACGCATCTGTAGGCTTCGGGGTCGGGGCGGGGTTCGAGGTTCTGAGACTTGGGCAGTTTCGGGGGTTGCCCCATCCGGGGTAGCTGCGGAGGCATTCGAGTCTGTTCCTCCGGCCGATGCTCCGGGGTCTGACCAGTGGGCCCCTTGTCTTCCAGCTCTCTCGGCTGCCCCGGCTTTTTCTTGTGGGGCCGGGGCTTGGAGGTCGACTCGGCCCCGGGGCCTGGTGTAGAGGCTCCTGGGGTTGGGGAGGAGCGGCCTTGGGGGGCTTTGTGCTCCATTGCGCCCCGCCTGGATTCCGTCCTTCTGAGCGGGGCTTACTGTTGCGAGGAGTGGGGTTTTTCTTTCCCCCCTCTGCGTACGATTTGGGCTTGGGTTCTGCTCCTCCCCGGGTTCGGTTCCGTGTCCCTGTGGTTCCTTCGGTTCCGTCTTCCGGAGTTTTTCGGCTAACCGCATCTCTTCGTCTGCGGTGCCGTTGGCCTTTGCGGCTTACCTCCTGCGTGTCCCGCTACTTGTAGCAATTTTGGGCTACTTGTAGCAATTTTGGGCTACTTGTAGCAATTTTGGGCTACTTCTCGCCCTGCGCATGCGCCGTGAGTTTGTTTTGGTTCCGGGCGGTGTGCACACATGTTGTGCATCCATTTCTCTCGGGGGGCTTCGCCTCTCGCTCTTTTCTTCATCCACTCCGTGCCCCGTTGCTTGGGGGTTGTCTGGGGTGCTGATGTACTCACCTAGTTGTGTTTGCGGGGGTTGAGCTCTGGCTCTTTGGTCCCGCCTCTCAACCGTCAATCAACAGGTGTACAGATTACTGAGCCTATTGGGCTCTATCGTATCTACACTTGAATCTGAGTATGGAGTCAGCCTCCACCACATCACTTCCTAATGCATTCCATTTGTCAACCACTCTGCCACTAAAACAGTTCTTTCTACTATCTTTGTGGCTCCTTTGGGCACTCAGTTTCCACCTGTATCCCCATGTGCGTGTGCCCCTTGTGTTACATAGCCTGTCTTTATCTACCCTATCAATTCCCTTCGGAATTTTACATGTGGTGATCATATCCCCATACGTGCCCCCTTCCCCGCTGTGGGGAAGTCACGAGGTTTTTCCCTGCGTTCTAGGGTGGGGAGCCTCCTTCGCCGCTCCCCTCCTCTCCAGCAAGGGCGCCCTGGCCGCCTCTGGCGGCTACGGACTCGAAAGCTTGCGTCATGGCCTTTCAGCGCCTATGTTCTGCAGGTGAGTTGGTGCGGTTTGGCGTTTCCTTCGTCCTGACGCTGTTTTTGGACGTAGGCATGGGTGTACGTACGTACTTGTGACCGTGGTCCGTATCACCCGAGGTGCCTGCTGCAGGGCTATTAGCCCATATTGGGCTGCTCTTGTTCTCTCCACCTGATTCCTTCCTCGGTTCACGGGTGTCTGCGGGTGGCCTCTTGGCCCTTTCGAGGCGACCTCTGCCTGTACTCCTGCCTCTCTCCTATGCTTGTCTAACCTTGCTTTGAGTTCGGGGCCCCGCCTCCACCTTGTTCCACGGTGCAACGGTGGGGGTGCCTGTTTGGTGGTACGTTTCCTGTGTCGAGGGTGTTGTGTGCTGAGGATTGGGTTCTGGCTCTTTAGTTCCGCCTCTCCCTGTCGTTTGCCTGTTGAGCGGATTCTGTGCTTCATGGGCGCTCTCGTCTCTGCTCTTGGGGCTGTGTATGGGATCAGCCCATGTTGGGCTGCCTAATGTGTTCCTTCGGTTGCCTGTTACACTGCACACGTTTCTCCTACCGTCCCTGTGGCTCGGTTGGGTGCTCGGTTTCCACCTGTGTCTCCTTGTGTGCCACTCGTGTACGATTTATCTATCTTCTCTGTCACTTCCTCGGGGAGTGTGGGGACGTTTTGCTGCGGTTTTGGTACTGCAGCTGCGTGTCGGGGTTGGTTGTGGCATTATGTTCGGCCCTTCCGTGCTCCCTCTGGGGCCCTCCTTCCTTGCCGGTCTTGCTGTGCTGGGCCTGGTTTTTCCAGGTTCCTTGGATTCTCTGTCTTGTCCTCGCCTCGTTGTGCTGGTTGCGGATGAGCTTGGGGTCTTCGTCTCGCCCCTCGCTTTTCCTCCGGTTTCCGTTCAAGTTCCGGAGCCTAGTGGGCTCCCTTCCTTGGGGTTTTTCCGTTCCCCTGCTCCGCCCGTGCTTTGTGGGCGTCGGTCCCTCCCTGGGCTCGGTTTTCCTTGTCCAGTGTGCCCGTTGTTTCCGTCCTGTAGGTGGGTGTTTTTCTACAGTCTTCGCCCCTTTTTCCAGGACGGGCCTTCTCAGTCATGTCCCCCTCTTCTTGGGGTTCTGCATGACTTTTGGTCTCGGGTGCGACAGAGTTTTTTGTGCCTTCGTTCTTTGTTTGCTTCTTTTGTTTTCGAAGGTTTGGGACAGTTTTGGGGTAGCCTTGGTAGCTGCACCCAATTGCCGTGGGAAAGGAGACAGCGGATAAACGGAGGGGAGATCAACACCCACTGTGAGCCGTTGACATGTCAGTCAGTCCGCCCGGCGCAGGTCACAGTCCTAGCGCCGTATACTGCATTAGTCATCTGTTGGGGCTCGTGACACCCGTCACCGACATCTTTCTTCCTTGTCCCGGTCGCTCAGTGGCTTCCGGCACCCACACCATAGAGAGACAGCAGCAGGCGATGACACTGCTGCTCCTCTCGTTGACAGGGCCGGCGCCTGCTACTCTGACGGCGTCTTGTGCTGGGCTTTTCCTTGACACACTTCCCAGTGGGCCCCTCCTCCTTCACTCTACTGTAAACGTAAATGTACGTGTGCGGCGGAGATTGAACGGGCAGGAATAATGAGAGAGAGAGTGGGAAAAAGCAATTCTGGGTCTTCTAACCCAAGTCAGCTCCTTCCCGTTTTCTGGTACGTCTGTCTTCATTCGGTTGAGCTTCCCTCCGGTTCTTTCTAGGGCTTGTGGGACCTCTTCCAGGCAGTTTCTGGATGTTTGGCCTTCTTGTTCTTTTGTGCATATCTCTCCTCTCGCGCTATTCGTTTTCCTGGGGGCGATTTTGCTCCTTTTCATGAGTCTTCGCTCCTGCCCTTCTGCGGGGTGTTGGTGCGGGGCGGCTCCTTATGCAGGTTCCTTCCCTGTCGGCTGCACTTGTGGTGGTGGACTTGCACGCTTGTGGCATTTTGGTTTTGGTCCTGCATTTTCTTTTCCCTCCTGGGGCTGTCATAGGATTGGTTTGCAGGAGGTGTGGAGGCGCTTGGGACTGTTCCTGGGTCTGGCACCTTGGTTTCTGCTGCTAACTTTCGGTATCGATGTACCTTCTGTGCCGTTTCGCAGGCTGTATCGTGCATTGTTTCGCCTCCGGCCAGTTTTCTGCACTGCCTGTGCCGTCCAGGTCTTTGGACAGGGTGCTCTCCTGTTTTTCTTCTCCTTGGTGGTTGTGGCTCCTTGGGGCCAGGTTTGCTTTGCCTCGGCTATCTTTTGGCATTTGCCTCTGGGGGTCGTGTGTTGCTTCAAGAAAGCAATTGAAGCAATTCACATAAGAACAGAACAACCTACCATGAACACCCAAATCACGGAACTATTTACTCTTCCCACAATGAGAGTAAGGACAAGACCAGAACATAACGATGCCAACACAGAAGACAATGTTCAACATAACAGGCCAATACACTTGATTAATCTTTGTATGTAGATGCCAGCTGCCTCGTATGGGCCAATAGGCCTTCTGCGGTTACCTCTATTCTTATGTTCATATGTTTCACCCCATTTATCCCCTATGTATCCCCTATGTTTTCACCTTTATTGTCTTATCACCTGACCCAGTGCGGGTATATAATCAAACCACATTGTAACATTTCCTCACTTGAGAATGAACCATGGAGGTTCGAAACGTTGTGCAAATTGTTTAAATAAGTGTAATACATTCTATAGTAATCCACATCTTTTCTTCACCCAGAAATTATGAAAATGAGTTTTGGAGAACTCCTATTTCAGCTAAGCCCTGATGCTAAGAAAATAGTTAGAGGGATAGAAGCCCTAAATCAGAAGATAGTAAATACTGAATATGCGGTCATATTCAATGAAACATATATATATATATATATATATATATATATATATATATATATATATATATAATATATATATATATATATAAAATTTATTTGTATTTGCTGTGCCCAATGCAGCCCTGGGAACTTGCCTCAGTCATGACGCTCTCCGCATTGGAGTTTCCCTTCGCCTTGCCGCCCCCAACCTCACCGAACATAGGTGCATCTGCGGAACTGCGATGGCAGACCAATATGGTTGTCATGGTCTGGTATGTCGTAAATCACAGGGTAAGATTACAAGACATGAAGAAGT
Source organism: Procambarus virginalis (assembly GCA_020271785.1). Classification (NCBI taxonomy): domain Eukaryota; kingdom Metazoa; phylum Arthropoda; class Malacostraca; order Decapoda; family Cambaridae; genus Procambarus; species Procambarus virginalis. Next base: position 1,084,833 of record WNGS01163731.1, read on the forward strand.
CAACGACATCATCAAGAGGAGCCTCGCCACAGCCCGCTGCCCGGCACAAAGAGAACCACACTTATCCAGACCTAATGACCCTCAGAAGTGCCCAGATGGGGTCACCTCGCTTCCTTGGAAGGATGGTAAGCAAGTGGTGTGGGACTACACGTGCACTGCCACACTGGCCAGTACCTACCTCCACTACAGCACACGTGAAAGCGGTGGTGCTGCTTCTTTCAGGGAATCGCAGAAAATTATTAAATACAGAGGTCTGGCACACTGCTACAGCTTTGTTCCGATTGGCTCGGAGACCCTCGGTTCGTGGAGAAAATGAGCATTGAAGTTCCTGAAGGAATTGGGGGAGAAATTGATCAGCGCTACAAAAGACCAGAGAGCAAAACGTTTCTTGTTCCAGCGCCTCAGTGTTGCGATCCAGAGGGGAAATGCTGTTGCATCTTGGGCACTAGCCCAACTTCAGAGGAATTCGAAGAAGTGTTTGACTTGCAACAATGATCGAACCTGTCTGTGACATTCATCAATGTTTCCCATTGTCGTGTTTTTCAAGAGATCCATAACCTTTAAGCACCTTTTTGTATTCATTTTTGTATCAATCAATGTATATCTTGTAACCATCAAATACATAATAAAGCACAAAAAAGGAAGGGGGTGGTAGGAGAAAAGCACACAGAAACTGTATTAGAGGGGATCTAAACCTTGGTTGGTGTGGTCCAGCAGTTTAGTGTGCTTGGAGCTGCTTATGCTCAGAATTCTCTTCCCTGTGCACTCCTAGTGCTGCCCTTGCACTGCTAGGGTTTTCTTCCCTAGAATGTCCTATGGGATGCTCCTTTAGAGGTCTGGCTTGCTTGTGGTAACCTTTGTCTTGAGGGTAAGTCTGATGTCTTTGGCTTCTGTCTTTTCCCAGGCTGGAGTGTCTTGACTGGTGGAGGTGCACTGGGTTTTATGCATGCTGCACTTCAGTGGGCTGAGGTAGCTTTTCCAAGCCATCCCTAGCTAGGTTATGTTAATTTACGTAGCACTTTTATAGTACTAGCATAGCATCCCAGTGCATGGGTGCCCAGTTTAGATTGTAACGTTCTGGCCCTGGTAATCCCCTGCAGGCTCAATGACCATGGCTGTTCTCTCCCCACCCTCTTTTTGCCTTGTATGAGTTTGAGGGGTTTACATCGTCATTCTGATGTTCATTCTTTCTGCCTCCGCCATGTTGCCTGTTGGGTCAGTAACACCTTCGACCCTGAGTTGTGCAGGGAGTGCTCCTGTCATGTTACTCTTTATTAACCCTACTGATGATGTTCAGGCATATCAAGCAGACACTGCTCTTTGTGCAAGGTTTTCCTGTGTTACAGTGGTCAAGGTTATGTGCCCAGTTGGATGCCCCGGAGCTGGGATAGAGGCAGGATGCCTGGGATAGAGGCAGCTATAGTGCAGCCACGACCGATAGTTGCCAGATGCCACCTAGAAAAAAATCCAGGCCAACATTCTTGGGTGTGAAAGCTTCAGTATTGAGTGAGCCACCAAGGCTGACACACGCAGCACGAGCTCACAGCACGCTGTTCAGGTTGTGACCACAGCATCGCCTACAAATGCCATAATATATATGTTCATGGTATTATTTAGAGATGATAGTATTACAGAAGACCACTGACTGTGATAAAACTGACCAGGATTCTGATAATAGCAGGATTGTGGTGATATTTAGCACTGTGCTCCATGGAGGGAGGAGTAATGCTGTGGGAGGGAGGGTGGTGGCGTTGTCTTCTGTGTGTGTGACCACCTTTTATTGACTCCACTCACCATACCAGCTTAGTGGTTCGCTATGGTGAACACAAATGTAGATACTTATATATAACGTGTGTATAGAGTGTAATAACAGCAATAGGAGTAGATTGGGAGCCGCCATTTTGGTGAGGGAGGTGTGTCGTCTGCACTACTTATGTTGTTTACTGGTGGCCACTATGGTCTTTGGGCACCATACCAGCTTTTTTGTACAGGTATGGTGAATAAAACAGGTAGATATTTATATAATGTGTGTGTATATAGCGTAATAACACCACAAACAGTATTGTTGGAGGAGAAATATTAGTGCATCTGGCCTTGAGGGCAGCCGCCACCAGCTGACTGTGTGAGTAGCTACGTCTTTGTGCCTTTACTCACCATACAAGCTTAGATTTACAGTTATGGTGAACAAAACATGTAAATACTTATATATAATGTCTGTGTATAGTGAATAAATGCAAAAACAGTATTGTGGGAGGAGAATGAGGACGAGTGAGGTGTTGTTGAGGGAGGGAGTGGCAGCGAATGGCTGGCTGGTGTGGGGCGGTCACTCCTTGTTGCATTTTGACTCACAATACCAACTTAGTGGTTCGTTATGGTGAGCAAAATGTGCAGATACTTGTATATAACCTGTGTATATAGTGTAATAACAGCAAAACTATTTATTATTTTATGAACATAATAATTGAATCGCTAATATGCACACCATAATTTTGAGTACAGCGATGGTTCACACATTTTATTACATAAATATATCACAATTCACTCTGTTGAATAATATTACTGCAAAAAACTAAGAAAAAATCAGAGACATTGAAATAATTAGGTAATAATATATTTGTGGCAACTGCCGCCTGACAGCTCGGGCGGAGTAGACCTCGTCTGGCGAAGGCTCTGTCAACGCCCCTTTTTTGCCAGACTTCCCTACCCTATTACGGCTAAAATATGGCACCTACGATTTTTTTTGTTATTTTTTCCGTGATCAGGGAACAAAAATGAACACTTTTATAAGACGAAAGAATTTTGTCATTTTTTTTGTTGCGCCTGTGAGTGTTAAAGCCATTTGGACCCCTAGAGGCTTGAGGGTTAAACACTTAACTGCGCCAACCGAGTATTCTCAGTCAGTGGGAATCTGCGCCAACCGAGAAAATTCTTTTTGATTTTTCACTACCATACCAAACAACCTTCTTAATGTGTACAAGGTTGGTTGTGTACGAAATGGACTCTTAGGACCTCAAGTGAGAGGCAGCCATCTTGGAAAAAATGCCCAGAATACCTTAGGGCTGCTGACTGGGTTAGTACTGAATGAGCAACCATGGGTGGCGCATACGACTCTGGCTCCCAAACACCTGTCCGACGCTGTGTTGAAAGATAACGCTCTATCGGTGAAATTCAAACCTTACTGTTTGAAGAACATAAGGGTCATAATATTGGTGAAGCAAGGCGCAATAAGGCTAACACAAAGGTTGGATGCAAGTGATACAGCACCTACGAGGTCGATACAGCGAGCGTATCCAGTTGTAGCTCTGAGCGTCACCCTTGCAATCCTATGCTATCTCCAATTTATTTATATACATAGATGAATTGGTTTCTGCGTTCAGTGATGATGCATCTGATACAAGTAGCATAGATGAACAGTGTTAGCCATGTTAGCCAACAGTTTAACCTTCCATGGTGGTGTTTTCCATAGATATTTTCAAGAATACCTGAATCTCTTCCTGACTGACGGACACTCTTTGAGTCTAACCGAGTCACTTTCTGTGTGGGACCATACAAAGCGATCTTTTCAAGACTACCTTACAAATTGATCGTTTCCTATAATCTTTTCAATACTACCTTATGCTTTACAAGCTTGGCTACATACAACCTACAAGTACTAAAGCCAACAAGGGTGTATGCGAGTGTGTTATTTGCAAGCACTCAATGAAGAAACAGGAAGCAAAATTTATCTGTACCTGGTGCACTGAGAGCGAAGTTGCGCTGTGTACTATGGACTACTGAGTTGATTATTACTCCCGAAGTACTGAGTGTGTAATACAGTGTGTTACTGTGTAAATAGTGTGTGAAACTGTACACATTGTAATTTTAGTGAATTTTTAACAGGTAATATTGCGACATTAAACATTTATTGTGGACACATTACTGACACATGTATCACTACACGGCAGTGAGGAGTGAGGCAGAAAGAAATTTTGAAAAAGAGATTGCAGACAAATGTAAAACAGAACCAGGTCTATTCTATAAATTCATAAACAACAAATTGCAGGTAAAGGATAATATTCAGAGGTTGAAAATGGGAAATAGATTCACAGAAAATGAAAATGAAATGTGTGAAACATTAAACGAAAAGTTCCAAAGTGTGTTTGTACAAAGTGAAATCTTCAGGGAACCAGATACAATAAGAATTCTAGAGAACAACATAGAGCACATAGAGGTGTCTAGAGACGAAGTGGAAAAAATGCTCAAGGAGCTAAATAAGAACAAAGCAGTTGCTCCAGATGGAGTTTCACCATGGGTTCTGAGAGAATGTGCACCTGAGTTCAGCATTCCTCTTCAACTGATTTTTCAGGCATCCCTGTTTACAGGAGTTGTAGCTGATGTGTGGAAGAAGGCTAACATAGTTTCAATCTACAAAAGTGGAAGCAGGGATGACCCCCTTAATTATAGACCAGTATCATTGACAAGTGTAATAGTCAAAATATTGGTAAAAATAATTAAATCTAAATGGGTAGAACACCTGGAGAGAAATGATATATCAGACAGACAGTATGGTTTTCGATCTGGAAGATCTTGTGTATCGAATTTACTCGGTTTCTATGATGAGCAACAGAGATATTACAGGAAAGAGATGGTTGGGTTGACTGCATCTATCTGGACCTAAAAAAGGCTTTCGACAGAGTTCCCCATAAGAGGTTGTTCTGGAAAACATTGGAGGAGTGACTGGTACGCTTCTAACATGGATGAAAAATTTTCTGACTGATAGAAAAATGAGGGCTGTGATCAGAGGCAATGTATCGGACTGGAGAAATGTCACAAGTGGAGTACCACAGGGTTCAGTTCTTGCACCAGTGATGTTTATTGTCTACATAAATGATCTACCAGTTGGTATACAGAATTATATGAACATGTTTGCTGATGATGCAAAGATAATAGGAAGGATAAGAAACTTAGATGATTGTCATGCCCTTCAAGATGACCTGGACAAAATAAGTATATGGAGCACCACTTGGCAAATGGAATTTAATGTTAATAAATGCCTTGTTATGGAATGTGGAATAGGAGAACACAGACCCCACACAACCTATTGTTGTGAAATTGTTCACGACTTTTGTTAGGCCAAAGCTAGAATATGCAGCGGTTGTGTGGTGCCCATATCTTAAGAAGCACATCAACAAACTGGAAAAGGTGCAAAGACATGCTACTAAGTGGCTCCCAGAACTGAAGGGCAAGAGCTACGAGGAGAGGTTAGAGGCATTAAATATGCCAAAACTAGAAGGCGGAAGAAAAAGAGGTGATATGATCACTACATACAAAATAGTAACAGGAATTTATAAAATCGATAAGGAAGATTTCCTGAGACCTGGAACTTTAAGAACAAGAGGTCATAGATATAAACTAGCTAAATACAGATGCCAAAGAAATATAAGAAAATTCACTTTCGCAAACAGAGTGGTAGATGGTTGGAACAAGTTTGGGGAGAAGGTGGTGGAGGCCAAGACCGTCAGTGGTTTCAAAGCGTTATATGACAAAGAGTGCTGGGAAGACGGGACACCACAAGCGTAGCTCTCATCCTGTAACTACACTTAGGTAATTACACTTAGGTAATTACAGTTCCATGGAACATTATGAACATTCTACTGTATACATATTGTAAAGGACACAAATATGCATCATATACGATAAAAAACAAATAAAACCGCATTGGAAATACATAAAACAAATAATTGAAAATATATTTGTGGCAACACCCGGTGCTTGAATGGCCTGCGCGACCGTGTCTGGGCGATTTACGCACGGGCGACCAGGCCCTGATGACATCGCAGTGCACCTTGTTCACGTCCCCACAGCCAATGTAAGTGGAATTTGGTATTTATTTTTACATAGACATGTTCAGGGAAGGGAATTTATCATTTTACAAAGAAAAAATATTTTGGGGGGAACACTATTTCATGCGCACCGAGGGAATTTCACAATGTCTTCTCGCTGGAAGACAGAAGAGTTAGGGGGGACATGATCACCACATTTAAGATTCTGAAGGGAATTGATAGGGTAGATAAAGACAGGCTATTTAACACAAGGGGCACACGCACAAGGGGACACAGGTGGAAACTGAGTGCCCAAATGAGCCACAGAGATATTAGAAAGAACTTTTTTAGTGTCAGAGTGGTTGCCAAATGGAATGCATTAGGAAGTGATTAGGTGGAGGCTGACTCCATACACAGCTTCAAGTGTAGATATGATAGAGCCCAGTAGGCTCAGGAATCTGTACACCTGTTGATTGACAGTTGAGAGGCGGGACCAAAGAGCCAAAGCTCAACCACCGCAAGCACAATAGGCGAGTACAATTAGGTGAGTACAATAAACTCGGCGCAGCACTGTGGTTAAGGGGCCCCGGTGCTTGTTCCAAAACTTCCTCACACTCAATTTTTTTTTGAGTAATATCTTCATGGTAAATGCCAACTTTTCCTAATGGATTAACATCATACCATGAACCAAAAAAAAAGAACAAAAATTCACAATTTCAAATTAGCTTTAAAAATATTAAAATATCACCAAATGTTATTTTATTCATTATGGTCTCAGAATGGCATATATAACATTCATGTTCCTCACTGAGAAATATTGTTTGAGAGTATAGTTTACTGTAAACAAAATTTCAATATGCCCATCCAAATATATGCAAAATTTAGATGCAAGAAATGTAAAACTCGAAACGTCATGGCTTTATGATTATAGACCATGAAGACAGCTTAGAACTAAGAACGTTGCACATAATATGTAAAAATGGTGAGAATCGGTCAGAAACTGAATTTTTGATGCTGTCTCAAAGTTGAAAATAATGTTCGTACAGAAAAATACAGTTAAAGTTCTTGACAATGAATATAGTACTGTACTTCGAATTTATGATATATCTTGTAAGTTTTAATTAAGATTGTTTGGCATTCGTACTCGAATACGTGAAAGTTGTAGATCAATGTTTGTTAAAATGAAGTCAAGAAAAAATAACCCCCAAAAGAAACATAATACAGGGATAGGTTAGGGATAACAAACATATGTATATATATTGCAGTATATATTTATTGCCAATATATAAGTGATAAGGCCTTCATCTGGTCGTGTCATTCATCAATACAACCTAAAGAGACAAAAAGAGTAGAGTTTGAAATCTGAAAATAAATCGGCCCAAACAAAATAAGTCACAACTTCTGCCACCTGTGGCTGAGTAACATATTGACCAATTTCGTTCCAACTTCACATGCTTAGTGCCGGATATGCAATCTCCAAAACGTAGAAGTCACAACAAAATCTACATAAAAATAAAGGAGAGGGGACAAAAATATGGTTCTCAGCTTTTCGTACAAAAGGACATAAGAAATATTGCCATTGGGTAATGTATTTATATGATAAAAATACATCATGACAACATGCTAACTCATTATTACGTGTGAAATCTGGCCCTCCAGGTGGCACCAGCTGCATATCCACGTTGTGGACCCTCCTTACTACTACTCTTCTTTGTGCGTTGGACAGGTGCTTGCATCTCTTTATTCCTGATTGCCAGTAAATAGATGGTGGTGTTATCAGTTCCGGTTGCTGCCTGTCATGCATGCATTTAATTTTAAAACATTTGTAAAAGATCCATTTCTTAACATGTTTGGATGAAATTTTCACGATGCTAATGCCAAATAAAGGGAGGTTTGTTTAAATTTTTTTCACTATATTTCATATTTGGAAAAATACTCCTCAGTCACCAGGCCCCTTCAGTAGTTATACACATATATACATACAGTCTACACTTTCTGTAGTGTTTTACTTTTTCCACGCTAAGTTAGTACAGTACTTTCACATGCACAGTTACCTTTAGAAAACTCACATGCACAGGTATCTGTAGAGAACCTAGAAATACACGTGTTGAAATTACTGTATTTACTTCCACATATAGCGAGTATATAAATGGAAATTTAGATTTAGGAATTCCTGAATTGCAGTGTTTAATTAGTTGTATTCATACTGTCTTTAACCCTCAAGTCCATTGTTCCATTTTTCATTGCATCATAACTATTATTTCTAACTCTCTATATTGATTTTTTTTATATAATTACAGTACAAACTTTCACTGTTTGTAATCCATAAAACCACAGATTTTGTAAGTGTACTGAATGATTTTATATATTGATCTTGTTTATGCAGTGACTCCTATACCAGAGAGTTCGCCAATAGTGGAGAATAAACCAGGAGATGCCGTATCTGCCATGTGCCAGGAACTCTCGGCAGGATTATCCCTTCTTTCCAATTTCTCGGACCCCTTCTCCTCCCCAGAGAGTACTTCACCTGCTCACAATGCCTTCACTACAGCAACCACCACCATCACAAGCTATACTAATGTTGCAAGCACAGTAGTGTCAAATCAGCATGGGATACCATCACAAGGAGGTAAGAATATTTTTTCTGCATTCATATTTGACTTAAAATTATTTAAACTTTTGAAGTGCATATTTGAAGAATATTGTAATTGAGTAGAGTATGATATTTAGAGGTTTAATATATTAAATTTGATTTAACTCTTAAATGTTGGCTCTGCCATGCTATGTTATTTAGGGAAGTCATTGGTTGTAGCATATGATATAATTTTCCTGGCTGGATGCATCGGTAGCTTCCCAGTGGTTGAGGTTCTTGTCACCATGGAGATTTCCACCCAACCTTTCTCCTGGACTTGTAATAAACCAGGATCAGAATCTGGTTTGCTGAGAGATGAGGGGAGTTTGAAAATCAAAGTTAATCCAAGACTGAGAGAACAGTTTTGAAAGTCATAACAAAAGAAAAGAGATCACCACTATGTTGCACATTCTCTTGATTGCAACACATGTGCAACAGGAACTCCAGCCGCTTTCCAGAGAAACCGCCTCCTACAGCATGTTTGGAAAGTGGTGGGGTAGAGTGGGAAGCACACCCACATGTTCTTCCTCAGCAGGCCATTAACAACTCTTCACTCTGGATGAATGAACTCCAGCACCCAATGCCTACCGTACACTCAGAGTGACTCGCTTCTGTCACATCTTGTGCATCCCACACAAATATAAATAAGAATCTAGGATACCCCTTACGGCTTGTAAGCTTACTCGGGTTTGCTCGGTTTGTCAGCTCTGTGTTGACAGTGGCTCTCTTATCTTGAGGTTATCTTGAGATAATTTCGGGGCTTAGCGTTCCTGCGGCGCTGTCCTCGACCAGGCCTCCTTTTTTGTTACACATCCCCAGGAAGCAGCCCGTAGCAGCTGTCGAACTCCCAGGTACCTATTTACTGCTAGGTGAGCAGGTGCATTAGGGTTAAAAAAAACTTTGCCCATTTGTTTCCGCCTCTGCTGGGGATCAAACCTGGAACCTTAGGACTAGAATCCCGAGCACTGTCCACTCAGCTGTTAGGCCCTATCTTGCAGTGGCACTGCAGGATCTCACCAATGGCCTAGACAAATAGGCTCATGTCCGGAATTGACACACGTGCAAAACCAGAATTTCACTATCTCACAGCCCGTCCTCACAAGCATTCACACTGTCACTAAACGTCGTTCTAAATTGCACGTACCTAACCAAGGACCCACGATTAGGAAATGGGACATCACATCAATTTTTGTGATCACTATGATTATTAATACGTGAGTTTTTGGCCTTTGGGGATTTGTGTGTCAATGCGATGTATTATTCGAGAGGACAAGTTGTTTTTACATCATCTGCAGAAATGTGCTAAGCTTAGCCTTTCACATTATTCAAGAATCAGTTATAACTCTGCCCCCACTGGGTCAAAAGATAAATACCAGAGAAAGGAAGGAGACAAAAACAGTTCATAAAGTGTAATGAAAAAGAAATACAGAATTCATGTTATGTTAGCAGCCTAGTTACACTAGTAAGTAGTTATGATAAGGTTTATTTCTACCCTTTCATTTTATAAAGTACTTCACCCAGTTGTATAGGGCTGTAAATACCAGTAAAGTATTTTAGATCGTGGTAAGTATTTGATGTTAATTTGAAGCAAACAGCTAGACTGTATACTCTAAATTAACTGGGACAGCTAGATTGTCCCAGCCAATCTAGCCACTCATGATTCAAATGTCATGAGTGGCTGTGTGTCCTGCCCGCACCTCGTGGGGCCTTTGTTGTTGTTGTCGCTTAAACTCTGATCCAACAATGGGTGCCTGCTGGCTTTATGTTGTATGTTTATGCCCTCAGTGTTTCTTAACCTCGGCTCCATGGAGCCCTAACTTCACTAGGGATTCTGCAAGAGATAGTTATAAATAGACTAATTCTATTGATATGTAATATATATTTGAGTCATGTTTGTGTTAAATTTTCTCATTTAACTAGCATAAAGAGCAAAGACAGAAACTCTCTCTTTTTTTCAGTTGTCAATGAAATGTGTGTACAGTATTTGCTCAATGTACGAACATAAATCATTTCAAGGGTATTTCCTAGGGGGTGATATCTATCCCCTTGCCTAATTTAGAATGGCTGCTTTATACTTGTTCTGGCATATGTAGTTTTACGGTCTGTCTCGCCTGACGGTCTCTCTCGCCTGACGGTCTCTCTCGCCTGACGGTCTCTCTCGCCTGACGGTCTGTCTCGCCTGACGGTCTGTCTCGCCTGACGGTCTGTCTCGCCTGACGGTCTGTCTCGCCTGACGGTCTGTCTCGCCTGACGGTCTGTCTCGCCTGACGGTCTGTCTCGCCTGACGGTCTGTCTCGCCTGACGGTCTGTCTCGCCTGACGGTCTGTCTCGCCTGACGGTCTGTCTCGCCTGACGGTCTGTCTCGCCTGACGGTCTGTCTCGCCTGACGGTCTGTCTCGCCTGACGGTCTGTCTCGCCTGACGGTCTGTCTCGCCTGACGGTCTGTCTCGCCTGACGGTCTGTCTCGCCTGACGGTCTGTCTCGCCTGACGGTCTGTCTCGCCTGACGGTCTGTCTCGCCTGACGGTCTGTCTCGCCTGACGGTCTGTCTCGCCTGACGGTCTGTCTCGCCTGACGGTCTGTCTCGCCTGACGGTCTGTCTCGCCTAGCCTGACAGCCTGATAGCCTGTCTAGCCTGCCTAGCTATAGCAGATGTGGCTATGTTAGTGAAAGGAAATTTAAATGTAAAAGAAATAATCCTTGACAAATAATAATGATAATATAATAATAATAATAATAATAGAAATAATCCATGTAGACATAATGGGACAAGAGAGATGTAACAAGATAAAGTAGTGCTCATCAGTGCCACAAAATAGCAAGTACCACATGGACAAAGGTAGAAATAGACAACAGATGAGAAAGTTCTGAGTGAAAGTTTGAAATAATACAACAAAAAAAAGCAGACGAGATATAAAGCATGAGTGGAGCTATTTGGAGACTTTAATATGAAAACAATTGACAGGGAATTCTATAAAGGAACGACAGTAGATTTCTTGACTGACGTATTCATAACCGTCTTCTTGGAAGGATTTATGTATCGGCATGTCGGACAACCAATGAGAGTGAGGGAAGGAGATATTCCATTGATACCTGACCTAATATTTAACAGGAATGAGGAGGAGATCTTTAATATACAGTGCCTGCCTTCAATAGATAACAGTGACCATGTAATCTTTAAATTAAAATATGCAAAATGAATGATATATGGAAAAGTGATATATATTTATATATATATATATATATATATATATATATATATATATATATATATATATATATATATATATATATATATATATATATATATAATATGTTCATATATATATATATCTGAATGTTCAAATCAGTGGGATGTTCTGGCAGCCCCAGCAACCATTATAGAGCCAACAAAACAACACAAACAGTCCGGCTGGGACCACCCTCTAGTGGAAAAAGTAGCTGATGCCATGCTCAGAGCCGCAACATCAGACAAGGAGAAAGCCCGCCTCAGAGCAGTGCGTGCCCCCCATGCAGGAGACTTCCTCCTGGCAGTACCCATGTCAGCAATGGGCACGCGCCTAGATCCAGAATCCCTTCGTGTAGCAGTGGCCCTCCGCCTTGGTGCCCCAATTCACACTGAATACAAGTGTATTTGCAACAGGGTGGAAGCAGACCAATACGGACTGCATGGGTTGCATTGTGGAAGCACAAAGGGCTGGCATGCAAGACACAACGAGGTCAATGACATCATCAAGAGAAGCCTCGTCTCAGCTAAGTGCCCAGCGGAGAGAGAACCTCGCATCCTAGTGGTCCAGAACCCGGATTTCCCCGCACTTCGCCCTGATGGCATCACCGTATACTCATGGAAGGAGGGTAGACAGTTGGTGTGGGACTACACATGTGTATCCACCCTGGCTGACACCTACGTACATTTCGGAGCTGATCAAGCAGGTGGGGCGGCCAACCACAGGGAAACAGCAAAATCTCTCAAATACAGGCGACTGGCAGGCCAATACCTCTTTGTTCCCATAGCGTCTGAGACACATGGCCCCTGGGGCAAGAGTGCCTTGGGATTTCTCAAGGAATTGGGTTCCAAGCTCATCGACGTCACCAGAGACCCAAGGGCTTGCAGTTTTTTGTTTCAGCGCCTCAGTGTGGCGATCCAGAGGGGAAATGCTTGCTACGTCCTCGGTTCCTGTCCGGAAGCGGAGGAGCTTCAAGAGATACATAACCTTTAGGCATTTGTCTTGTATGTTTTGTAACCTTTAAATACACAATAAAGCATAAAAAAAAAAAATATATATATATATAAATATATGGATGAGAAAAAATATTAAAGAAGCTGTTCAAGCAATTTGTGAGACTCAAATTATAAAATGCAACAGTGGTATGGTGCCTATATCTCAAGAAGTACATACTGTATACAAATTAGAAAGGGTGCAAAGACATGCTAATAAATGGGGCCCGGTACTTAAAGATGGTCTCTCTTCTTTACCAGTAATTCCTTTTGTGTGCAATACAGTAACTCCATGTTCACATTTGCTTTTAAAGCCTTTACAAAATGTGTGTGTGTTACATCAGTGTCTTGCATGTCTTGCATGGCATCTATTGCCATGTGCCATGTCATAGTGGTCTAGCAGTTTTGAAAATCAGGAGCACCCTGTCCTGAACCCATGTTATCTAGGGTTATGTAGACACTGTGATCCCATGTGTTTTGTGATTTTACTTCTTAGCACTCTTTTCAAAGATTTTTATGGTGTATAGTGAGTAAATTGTTCAAATAGATATATTCAATCATGTTTTAATTATGTTCTACATTAATTTATATATATTTGATATATGTGTGACTTTCAGTTATGATGCCATCTGTTGAACCCATTCATGAGGAAATCCCCTGGACAGGACCTGAAATCAATGGACAAATTACAAGTTTAGTTGATCCAGCAGGAATAGAAGCTACAAGGTCATTAGGAGAAGAATGGCTTTCACAATTTAACACGCAAACAAAAATTACCAATGGAACCATCACACCACCAACAGGGTAAGTTTGTACCGCCAACAGGGTAAGTTTGTACCGCCAACAGGGTAAGTTTGTACCGCCAACAGGGTAAGTTTGTACCGCCAGCAGGGTAAGTTTGTATCGCCAACAGGGTAAGTTTGTACCGCCAACAGGGTAAGTTGTTGGTGGTTCCTTCACTTTCCTCACTTCCCCCTTCAGAGCAGGAAAGATTGCTGAAATAGAGGGATTACACAGAATATATACGGCATAAATAGATGCGATAAAGCACCTAACTTATTGGGATTGTCTCAAAGCACTCCAATTGTACTAGCTAGAAAGGAGACGATAGAGATATCAAATAATATACACGTAGAAAATACTGGAGGGCCAGGAACCAAATCTAGAGTAAAATAACAACATACTAGAGTGAACAAAATGGAAGAAAATGCAAAATAAAACCAATGAAGAGCAGAGATGCAATAAGCACAATCAGAGACCACTGTATAAACATCAGAGGTCCACAGTTGTTCAACATCCTCCCAGTGAGTATAAGAAATATTGCCGGAACAACCATTGACATCTTCAAGAGAAAACTAAATGGTTTTCTTCAAGAAATGCCAGACCAACCAGGCTGTGGTAGATATGTGGGTCTGCGTGCCACTCCAAGCAACAGCTTGTTGTACCAAGCTCTCACAAGTCAAACCTGGCCTCGGGCCGGGCTTGGGGAGTAGAAGCACTCCCAGAACCCCATCAAGCAGGTATCAGGTTTGAAACACTACCAAAGTAAGTTTGAACCCCCACCAGGGTAAGCTTGAACCACGACACTACCACTAGGGTAACACACACACACAGAAGTCACAATAGCGTGATGCATGAAATGAACAAATACCATGTCGTAGCTCAGTCTATTAAGGCGCGTCTGGGATCCTCTCTGACATAGGTTTGAACCCTCGTCACGGCACTTGTGGATTTATTCACCACTAGGGTAAGTTTGAACCAACGCTAAAGCATTGTAACATTTCCTTTGTTCAGAGAGTGCCTGGACATTACTGGTAAAAAAAAAAATTTATTAATTTTCTGAGGGTGGAGCTCCTTCGACTCCCCAGAGCTATCCAGGCTGATATGTATATCATTAGACTTTGGCATCAATCAGTGTGACTGGAGTTCTAGGCCTACCGGGGACCATGAGCCAGAACCTGGCCCCCTCAGAAAGGCACGAGGAGCAATGGCCTATAGAAATGCACAAGGGATTTGGAGCATTCTATGTCTCCCATCGACCAGGCCAGGCACCCATAAAGGTAAGCGCTTCAAAACAAAACCCTATTCTGGTTAAAACAACTAAAATAGAAAAATGAAAGGACTGAACTCCCCAAATGAAAACGAGCAAACGAGCATGATGTCACATGAGCCGCGCCACACGTCTGTGCGGCTCCCCCTCTCTAGGAGGAGGGGGGGGGGGGTGGGAAAGGGAGCCCCAGACCCCACGCCGGTGATCCACCCTGCAGTTCTTTGGCTAATGTGATTGTGGCACGGTTGTGTGGCTCCAGCTCTATATTCTCTCCATGTTGTGCTGTGCCATGTGTCCAGTACTGCTCTTACGGTGGCATGCGAGCTGGGAGTACTATTCTCAGGTACTTGGGCTGCATATGCTTAGGGTTTCCTTCCCTGTGCCCTGTAAGAACTGCCCTTGGGGCTTGGGGGTATCCTCCACAAGTCACTTTGGGGACTACCTCTGTTGGTAGAGTAGTGTACCTCAACACTACACTACTTTTGCTGCTCAGTGATTGACAGCCCTGTGTGTGTTGGGGGGGTTTCCTTCCCTTGTTTACCTTGGGGCAAGTGGTAGTTTTTGCACTGGTAGAGGCACAGGGTACTGCGCAGCTAGTTTTCACCTATGACAGTGGCCGGCTCTATTCCTCTTGGGTATGTTGTCCTCTTGTGGGGTTTTTCTTTTTAATTTTTTTTTGCCTGGTGGGAGGGTCTGCCTTGGTGTCCCTTGCCCCCAGTTATATTAGGGTCTTGACCTCTGTAGTTCAGTGGTACCCCTTGCTAGGCCCCTGTGAGTGGACATGTTCCGGGGGTTCAGTTTTAGAAGTTTGTTACTCCATTCACCCAATCAACTGCTGACATTATTTGGGTGCAGGCATCTCAGGCATTGCATGCTTGGTATGGGTTGCTGCAATGTGCTCGGTTGGTTGCTTCCCCGGGTGCCCCAAAGGTTCATACTAACATGGATGAAAATTTCCTAACTGACAGAAAAATGAGGGCCGTAATCAGAGGCAAGGTATCGGATTGGAGGAATGTCACGAGTGGAGTACCACAGGGTTCAGTTCTTGCACCGGTAATGTTCATTGTCTACATAAACAATCTACCAGTGGGAATACAGCATTACATGAACATGTTTGCTGATGATGCTAAGATAATAGGGAAGATAAGAAACCTAGATGATTGTCATGCCCTTCAAGAAGACCTGGACAAAATAAGTATATGCAGCAACACTTGGCAAATGGAATTTAATGTGAATAAATGCCATGTTATGGAATGTGGAATTGGAGAACATACAACCTATAAATTATGTGAGAAATCTTTAAAGAATTCTGACAAAGAAAGGGATCTAGGGTGGTGGTTCTCCACACAGGACCCCACACAACCTATAAATTATGTGAGAAATCTTTAAAGAATTCTGACAAAGAAAGGGATCTAGGGGTGGTTCTAGATAGAAAACTGTCACCTGAGGACCACATTAAGAACATTATGCGGGGAGCCTATGCTACACTTTCTAACCTCAGACTTGCTTTTAAATACATGGATGGAGAAATACTAAGGAAATTAATCACGACTTTTATTAAACCAAAGCTGGAATATGCAGCAGTTGTATGGTGCCCATATGTTAAGAAGCACATCAACAAACTGGAAAAGGTGCATCGACATGCCACTAAGTGGCTCCCAGAACTGAAGGACAAGAGCTACGAGGAGAGGTTAGAGGCATTAAATATGCAAAAACTAGAAGATAGAAGAAAAAGAGGCGATACGATCACTACGTTCAAAATAGTAACAGGAATCGATAAAATTGATAGGGAAGAATTCCTGAGACCCGGAACTTCAAGAACAAGAGGTCATAGATATAAACTAACGAAACAAAGCTGCCGGAGAAATATACGAAAATTCACTTTTGTAAACAGAGTGGTAGATGGTTGGAACAAGTTAAGTGAGAAGGTGGTGGAGGCCAAAACCGTCGGTAATTTTAAAGCATTATATGACAGAGAGTGCTGGGGAGACGGGACACCACGAGCGTAGCTCTTATCCTGTAACTACACTTAGGTAATTACATGTACGTACGTACGTACATACTGTATGTACGTGTGTGTGCGCACGTACGTACGTGTACACCACAGGAGTGTCGCCTTTAACCTGCGTGTAGTTCAGGCGTTAATGAGTGAGTTAAGAGTTCAAGAAATCCTATTTTGTATACCTACAGGACTACTCCATTTTCACATTTTCATTTCATTGGAAACGGTGTTCCCAGTCTTTCTTGCCTGGTATCTGTCAGACCAGCATGTACAATTCTATGACAGTTGCTTCAACTTATTCTTCTGGAAGCTGTGGAATATTTGAGGGCATTTTACTTTGTTTGCCCCCTTAAAAAAAAGATGTTCCTGTTGGAAACAGCCAGAAAATTAGATTAGGTTTTATTGTAATAGTGTCCCTATGGCTAAAAGTATTATTTTTAATTATGTTTACAGTACAGTATATAAAATTTGGGCCTATCATATTACTGTATTAGATGACATGGTACATAGGATTGCTTAATTTTATAAGTTTATCATAATTTCAGATCACAACCAGTCAACAATGCCGTTATTGGTCAGCGTAACCCTCCTTTGGCGCAGGTAAGGTCTGCCTCCTTAGGTGCAACTCCAAATGCAGCCACACCATATGTGGCTGTTGGCTCAGTAAGAGATCCCATGAGTTCTTCTTGGACCACTTCTAATGGCACAGGTGGTACAACTGCAAACAATTTTCTGGTGGGAACTACTACAAATTCTTCAGGAACTGGGAACGATCCTTTTGATGCAGAGTGGGCGGCTCTTGCAACCCGTAATGCCAACCCCAACAACCCCTTCCTGCCAAACACACTCACAAAGGCATTTGAGGTACAAATGTAAATTTCAGTATCATTTGATAATTATTATTAATTATCATTATTTCATATAGTTATTGAAAGAGGATTTATTTCTTGGTTAAATATCAAATTCTATAAATTTGTATTAAATATATGGTCATCTGCCAGTCAAGAAGTGTTCAGATCCAAATTAGATTAATCATTTTTAGCAAAATAAATATATGGAATATAAAAACATATTAAATTAGTGAATAATCATTTCAAGATTTTGTATGTTCATTTTTTGTGAATTAATGAGATAATCAAATATTTAACAATAGGCAGACTTTTTTCTTTAGTGCATCATTAATTGTGGAAGGTTAATTTGAGAGCACATTAGGGTTTATGAATTATTGAACAATCCTATTTTAGTATTCCAGTTAAGTACTACAGTACTTACAGGCATAATACTTTGTGTAATGGCTGGTGTACTTAAAAATTCTCAACTTCTGGCAACTTCTCTGCCATATTCCTCAAGTACCTTTGAAGTAATGCATAATTATATTTTGTACTTAAATCATACATTATGAGATGTTTAAATTTTTAGGAGATGGAATAAGTGAATAGATTTGATGCTATTTTTCAAATGAGATGTGTACCATATTTACTCACACGAACATAAGCAAAAGTATGTTGATGTTTCTATATTAGTAGCATTTGCACAGATTGTATAGTTGCTGGATGTGTAATGGAATTCAGATGTACTTTGTATATATAAATTTATATATATTTGTCGTACCATATTGGTAATGCTGTTTTTTTTATAGTTTTCTTGGCATCTCATGAGGAGCAATGTTAATGATGAATATATGATTTTTTGTTAATTTCTGAACTATTTTGTTGCCGTCATCAGAATATTTTGTTCCGCTGTGATTAAACCAGTGGTACTGAGAGCCTGCAGTATCAGTTATACTGAATATCATACTTTATATTATAGTATTGGTTTGACAGTGTTCATACATACTTTACATAAACTTAATGTCTGTTCACTGCTTTCCATATATATATGCACACTTGACAGTTCTGTAATGGTTGACATAACCAGTGCAATAGTAAGCAACAGTTGTTGAGATTACCTCATAAATTAAATGTGCTGGCATAGTTTAATGTGCAAAAATGTTTTCCAGGAGCAAATGTTCTTGGTTCTGACGTTTACTGTGAATAAAAGTTTCTCTCTCACGTTTGTGTATGTGCAGACACACATTCATAGGCCTCGTGGGAGACATTTTGGGGTGTATTCTGGCAGTTGGGCAAACATTCAATCTCGAGAATACGATGAACTTTAATAAGTGATGATCTTAATATTTTATTCTTCTTGTCTGCATGTTAAGCTGCCCTCATAAATGTTTTATAATTGGAAATCTTAAGAGTAGAGGTCAATTAACATGTCTTGAGAGTGCTCATTTTGATCTGTAGAAATGGATAGGAAATCAAATCCTATTATATAAGGAAGTTACTGCAATTGAAAAATCAAATTTGTTACAATCCTTTTATTAATTCCCTAATATTGAAGTTGGCATTTTGTATAAATTAGCACATTGTTAAATGTTAAGTAAATTATGTCTGCTCTTGTTAAGCATATTTTCTAATATTTAGATTATTGTGTGTAAGAAAAAATTGATAAGTTAGGTTAAGGTAGGATACTGCATTTTATATAATTTTGATAATTTGTCCTTTGGCACTTTCAGCCAGTAACTAAGATTATTCAGTCATTGGTACATGGGGTAATGGCTACAGTGATAGAATGTACATAAATAATTTTAATATAAAAGATTTATTATTTAAAAGTATGATTGTAAATTCTTAGATTTTGATGTTGGCTACATCTTGTAATGTAAGTGGGCCATACTGACTGATGTATGATACTCTTGACAAAATATGACTGTTGTAAAAGAATTCAAAATGTTAAAATTTTTTATGTATTGACAATGCACCATAATTGAAAATGAATAGCAAACAATAATTTGAGTAGCCTTTGTGTTGAAACCATGGGGAAAGGTAGTTCCATAAATTGCCCTCAATTATTGTGTATCGCATCAGAGTATGAAACATTCATGATGAGTATCTTCTTGCTTGCAATATCTTGTATCAAACTGGAGGTGTTAATCCTAGTTGTGTTGATTCACTAAGATTCCTGTTGCAAGGATTTTATGCATGCAATTTTTTTGTTTGTTTTAAGATTATATTTTTATATTTTGCACTTTGCTCAAAGTTAAAAATGCAGTGCATTTCTGTAATTCCTTTGCTGGTATAGTACATTAATTTAGGGCAATGTTCAGTTGAGGCACTAAAGTTAGGTGAACGCATTTTATATTGAAGCACGGTAAAAATCTTGACTCTTTTATGAATTTGCTAAATACAAATGCTACGTACGTCTTCTAGAGATGGGAGTTTCTGAAGCAAGTTGAAGTAGTGCGTTGTTAGGAATGATCACTATTATGAACCAAAGTGCCTCATGAACGTCACCCAAATATTACAAATGGTGGTAATGGCATATCGTGATTTTATCATCAATCAATAGTCCAGTACATTCCTTTAATATTTTCTGTGATAGATCTGTCATAATATGCATTCATAATTATAATAATACTGTATATGTATTTGAGAAATTATTGGTACTACTTGAGATGCACCTCAGGTAGAAAAATTGATGTTGAAAACAGCTTGTGTTTTTGCTTTTTTTTCATGTATAGATTATAACATTGACTTTTATTCATGTCATATAGTTTGTCTGTCATGTCATTTTATTCAGACCAATGTAATAATATTGGTGTGTTTTCATAAAGTATTGTAATTATAATGATACACCAGAATACTGGGATTTGTTCTGCAAGCTCTTGGTGTAATGGATACATTCTGTTTCCTTTAGAGAAATAATTTAAACATAGATGTTAGAAAAAACCAGCCTTTGATTTTACAAAACAATTTTTAATGCATTTCAATGATTTTTACTTTGGTTGAAAAGTACCAAGATTGCCAGTCTTTGAGAAAAGTACCTTTAATATATTGTGAAAATGTATATAGAAAAATTTTTAATTTGCATTTTATTTTCAAAACAATTTGTATATAATATAAAATTACAGTGGTAATCATCAGGTTTTAATAAAATTTGGCAATGTATAAAAAAAATTGTGCTTATGACCACTTCTCCAATAGATAACATGTAATTAACATCCAAAGAGTAATGTATTTTTAAGCTGAAAAACTTCTTAAATGTGAAAGCAATGTTAAAGTTTTCAAAGTGTGTTTCCTTGTAATGTAGTGACACGTGCCATGCACGGTAAGATAACCTGGTGCACTCACCGCAAGCAGATAGATACATGCGTATGGGGTGAAGCATAATTTAGCACGGAATGAAATTCAATGTGCCTGATGACTGCCAATGTGGGAGTTGTTGCTTAATGCTGTGATTGTCAAGTAGCTTATGCGGTGACGGGAGGTTTATTACCCTGTCATTTTTATGGAGAATATACAATGATACTGTACAGTAGCTGTTAAGGGGAAGTCATGTCAACACTAAAATATATTCTACTGTCAAATTACTGTTTAAATTTTCCTTAGTGTCTTCAAACAATTCGGCTACAATGAAATGGATTTAACTCATCCACTTGAAAAATAAATCGGTTGAAATCACGTTTGAAAAAAAATCTAAATCGAAATAATTCAAATCTTAAATGTAAATAAAAATATGAATATTGGAAACTATGATATATGTACTATATCTCTGTATGACTTTGTAGCAGATTTTTCATAGGTGCAATACTGTAAATTGGGGATGTGCTACCATACTACCAAAAATCAACATGTACAACATACGTTTTGTGCAATACCAAACTTGTTTTTATTTATCTCAAATGATGGAGGCTTGTCTGACTATATTCTTTTTGAGGAGTGAAAAGATCTAATTGCTGAAGGAGATGGTAGGTGATAATGTATGGGTAGCAGAGATTGATAATTACCTAAGTGTTGTTACAGGATGAGAGCTATGCTTGTGCTGTCTCATCTTCACAGTAATCTTTGTCATATTCTGCTCTGAAACCACTGATGGTTTTGGCATCCCTCGCCTTTGTTTTAACCTTCACTTATTCCTACTTTCTGCAACTGTTTGCAAAGGAGAACTTTTGTATGTTTTTGGGCACCTTTGTTTCCTTAGCATGAATCTATGACTACTTGTTCTTGAAGTTGCAGGTTTAAAAAATTCCTCGCATGTTTATTGCATCCTTTCCAGTTTATTGATGTGCTTCTTAAGATATGAGCAGCATACAACTGCTGCATATTCCAGTTTAGGTCTTATACTCATCAACATTGTCATGTTTAATTGGCCTTATTCAGCATGAAGATTAAAGAGTTGTTTGGTTTGATTGATTGAACTTTGTGCCAATAGAAACATGCGAAGGCTCCAGATATACCAAATGTGATAAAGGGTAGATGATTAGATGCTTCCACACATGATTAACCAATCAGAGTGACCTGGTGTCACGTGACAGGTAGGTGGTATGTTAGTGGTGCTTCTCTGCTTGGCAAGGCATCACTGTCACAGGAACTGGGGAGATCAAAACATGAATCGGCTCTGAAAGTTCAGGGAATTTTTGTGTACGATGTCTAGAGTTTAAGGTGACGTTATACACGTGAGGAAACTTGGTGCATCTTTGGAATAGATAGGTAAGCAGATTCTACAAATTGCAAGATGAGTGCAAGTCAGAACTTCATTAGTGGTCCAAGGACCACCAGCTGAAACATAACTGCTGGGCAAGAAGATCCATTGTGGGGATCTCGCAGCCTAACCTCTTGTAACCATACTCTTCACTAGCCAGGCTAATCCTAGCTAGTGAAAGTCAGCAGTGATGAAAGGCAAGCAGTGAAAACCTTTGTGACCAGTTCGGCCAGTGTTGTTGGCACCTCACATTACTCCGGGCTCTGTGATCTAGCTCCATTTACGATGCTTCCCTGTAGTTCTTTGTTCTCCACAGGGGCTCTCTTCAGAGCTGGTTGCTTCAAGTATGTTGTTTGCTGAGTTCTTGGGGTTTGGTTCTTCTTGCCTTTCACATCCAGGGAGTGTCCGACGTCTTGGCCAATGGTCTGTCTTAAGTTGCGTCCTCTTTATTTGGAATGGACCATCAACACCAGATTCTTCCTCTGAATTTGCCAGACGTTCTGGCACCCAGCCGTCAACCTCTTCACATTAGCATGATCTTGGTGTCTGCCTTCTTGTGAGATGCCATTCCTCAACTGCAAGACCCTTGCAGTTACCTTTCAGCAGGACTGGTCATTGTCGGGGTATTGCCCTTCTCCCCTGGTCTGTTACTCTGGGTTGTGGCTGTTGGAATCCTTCAGGATGATGGTCATCCTTCTGGCTTCTTGGTCTAATGGTTATATTCCATTTGCCGGCCCGGTCTTGGTTCTAGTGCTGCTTACTAGGTGTCCAACCTGGGCGTTTTCTGCGGCACCACCTTTTTCGGAGGATTGGCCTAGTGTTGTACTTCACTGGTTTGAGTTCTTCCACTCTTTGCATCTGGTGTTTTGATGTGTCTGGATATCTCTGTGAAGGTCAGAGATATCCAGATATGGCTTGTTAAAGGTGTCTCACCTAGGAGCTGCCTCATATGGGCCAATTGGCCTTCTGCAGTTACCTTTATTCTTATGTTCTTATGTTTTCAAAGCGACAGTTTATCATGGTTTGATGTGTCTTCTGCCATTTTGTACCTTCATCCTTGTTTCTCAGTTTCTGATTGGTTGTTCTGACCTTCCTTGGCTTTTCTTTGCTCAGCTGCTTCTGCCATATGCTGTCATCATCTCTATTCTTGCAGCATTGGCAGAGCTGCTTCGGCTTGCATTCAAGGTTGTTTCTCTTTAAGCCCATTTCACATACTGTCTTCCACATTGTTTCACCTCTGGCCTACTCTGTGCCCCGAGTCTGTATGGTCCTTTGACCGGGTTCTTTCTTTTTCTTTTGTCTGCTCCATTTCCAATGGCCCCTTCAATTCTGGTAAGCGTTCTTTTGTTTTCTCTGGCTGGTGTGAGTGCTTCTTGGGCACCTTTGGCACTGGGGCTTTCTTTCCTTTGGCCCTTGTGGGCGTCGTGTGGGGTACCTGCCGACTCCTTTATTTCTGGCACTGACAATGTTGGTTGGCTTCCAGTGGGACCTTTTTGTGGTGGATGCTTGGTTGCTTCTCCTGGGGGTGCATCATTTGCCAAGTCCTGAGCCAGCTTTCCTGCCACTCCCTTTATGCCAGCGGTTTTGTTTCGGTCATCACTTTGTGGTTCGCTCATTTCATGTTCCAGGGCTCATGTTTCTCTGGTTGTCTTCTGTAACTTATGCTGCTACAGAAGACTGCCAGCCTGCAGTCTACCCCTCGTGCCCTTGTGCTTCTGTAGGCTGATCTTTTCGTGCTCCCTGCTCATCATTCTTGGGCCTTCGTTGCGTGCAGGGGATTTGGTGGACGCTCTGGGTTTTGGCAGCCGGGTGTCTTGTTCACTTTGCATGGCCTTGGGTCATGGTTTGTGACCGTTGGTTTCTTTTTTTCTTGTTACCTGAAGTGCTTCCTCTTCCCTAGTGTGTACCCATTTTCCTTCTCCGTGGATAGATTTCTACCCGTCATTCATTCCTCAGAGATCATTTGCAGGGTTGTTGGGCTTGTGTTACAGGTAACAAACTTGCCTAGTTGTGCTTGTAGGGACTGAGTTTTAGATCTTTGGTCCTGCTTCTTGACTGTCAATCAACTGGTGTACAGGTTCCTGAGCCAATTGGCTCTCTCATATCTACATTTGAAACTGTGTGTAGAGTCTGCCTCGCCTCTACCACATCATTGCCTAGTATATTCCATTTAACTACCCTGACACTGAAAACATTGTTTCTAATGTGTCTGTGGCTCATTTGGGTACTAAGCTTCCACCTGTGTCCCCCTTGTTTGTGTTCTACCCATAGTAAATAGTTTGTCTTTTTCCACCCAGTAAAATTTGAGAATTTTGTAGGTGGTGATCACATCTCTCATAACTTCTGCCTTCCAGGAATGTGAGGTTTAATTCCCATAGCTTTTTGTGGCTAAACTGTGTGCTGTTAAGAGTAGTCTGTCGCCTTGGTCTTCCTCCTACCACTGTAATTGGTGGTGGAAAATTGCTCTAGCTATGTTATGTATTAGCCATGCACACTTAACCCATAAGCATTTAATGGAATACTGCCCTGCTCCTTATTGTCCCAACTGCATTATGCCCCTTTCAGTCATGCACCTCCTTGTAGAATGTCCCAATTTTCAGGGTGCTCGTGTGTCTTGCTTTCCAATTGTCCCTTGTAGTCATTTGTCCCTCAACAGAATTATAAGTTAATCTGATACCTTTGATATCGCTCGTCATATGTGCTTTTGTTCTCGTACCGGCATCCTTATTGATCTTTAGCCCTTTTGAATATCCTGCGACATTGATGGTGCTACATACTGTAATCATCTTGGCTTGGTGCCTTCTGTTGTTGATTCCTTTCTCCATTACATTCAGTGCTGTATATTTTGGAATATTATAGATGTATTTTGGAGTATTACTTGTTGGGTGCTTTTATTTTCTATATTGACTTTATACTTTGATAAATACATTGCCAAAAATGCTTTGCATCATTAGTAGTTTTGCAAAAATTAAAACAATTAATTTGATATGAATATAAATTGTGTGTAATATCCCATGTTTAAAAAAAAAGTATCATTATAACATACAGTACATAAATAAGAAAATATGCCATAAGCACAGCTTTTTCTCTTTATTACAAATAGGTAATAATAATAACAAGAACCATTATAGCTTAAATAAGTTTGATGAATTTGGTCTTTAGAGGTACAGTATACAAATAAATATCTTGTTCAGGGGTTTGAATAAAATTCTTCTTTGGCTGGAATACAAATCGTCCGTTTGCTCTTGATCACTTATTCTCTCACACATGTAGAAATGTTCTGCAAGAAAAAAAAAAAGTATCTTAATGACCATTAGTTTAACATCTCGTTGAATAATTGTACTATTAATGTAAATTCATTATGTAATAGATTACTTTAGTAACACTGCTGATTGAGTTAATCGAAAAGCATGATTTTCATGCTTGTGGATATATACAGGTGTTTTCATGTATGCATACACAACTCAAGCTCGTGTTTAGTTATTATTTATAGTAATGATGAGGACCATGGCACATATATGATGTAATGGACAACTAGAAAATAGAAATCTTTACTAATGAATTTGGACAAACTGGAAAAGGTTTCATATTTGTTGCAAAGACAAGTAAGTAATTATCAAACGAAGGCACCAAACCGGAAGGGCTATGTAGCACCATTAAATGTGCATAATAATCAGAGGGTGCTAAATATTACCAAGGATGCCAATACGAGAACAGAAATGCATCAGGCGAACGATATCAAAAGTATCCGATTCGCCAAGAATTGTATTGAGGGACAAGCGACCGCGAGGGATGGTCGGAAAACAAGACACACGCTCGTCCTGGAATTGCAAAGACAAACAAACCTTACCTTCCTAAGCCTAATACATGCCATCTAAGGCCTAATATAGTACATATATGTGCTATAATAGGCCTAGGAATATTTAAGTTTATTTTCTAGCTTCATTTGTTGGGACTATATAAAGTGAATACTGTAGAAGTTTGCTAATCCGGACTATATGGGAAGGACCCCTTGCCGGATGAGCCCATTTTTCGGATTAACTGACTGCACCGCACAAGTCCAAAAGTGAACATTTCCAAAAATGTACCACAAACAACGTAGAGTAATTTGAATTTCCCGACACTAATTAGTGTGTTGGGCTGGGTGGTTGGTTAGCTGCCTGGCTGGTAGGTGGGCAGGGCAAGTGGCTGGCCAGGCTGGTTGGTGGGTGGACAAACAGGGATAGATGGGTTCAGGCAGGCAGATTTTGGATGGGTGGATGGCAGACTGATGGGCTTGGTGGGTGGGTATGATGAGGCAGGTTGGTGGGGAAGCAGGCAGGTAAGTGAACAGGTGGGTGAAGAGGTGTAGGCAAGCAGGCACGTGGGTGAGCCTTGAGCAGGTGAGTGGATGAACAGGTGGGTGGGTGGCAGACAACACTAGACAGACACAGATCACAAGTCTCCTCCTTGTTCACTCACCCCTCATGAGTGTCAACATGGGGGTGTACGATGACTATGTTGAGGTTATCTTAAGTTGATTAGCGGTTATGCACAAACGAAAATTTTCATTTATATAGAATGAAGGATATTATTAAATATTGCAGAAAATAGTAGGATTTGTAATAGTATTTTTAGGTAATGTCTAGTAGAATTTTTAGGGGATTCCTAGTGTGATTTTTAGTGAGATTTCTAGTAGGATTTATAGGTGATTTCTAGTAGGATTCCTAATAGTTTTTCTAGTATGAATTGTAGTAGGATTGCTAGTATGATTTAAAGAGATTTGTAGTAGGATTTATAGGTATATTTAGTAGGCTTCGTAGTAGGATTTCTAGTAGGAATCCTAGTATGATTTGTAGGTGATTTGTATTAGGATTTCTAATAGTATTTCTAGTAGGATTTCTAGGGGATTCTTTGTAGGATGGCAAGTAGGATTTGTAGATGATTTCTAGTTGGATATGTAGGGGATCCCTAGTAGGATTGTTATTAGATTCTGAGTAGGATTTCTAGTAGGATTGCTTGTAGGATTTCTGTAGTTGTCGAGATCCAGCATTGGCTGTTTGTTGTTCACAGTAAGTTTAAGTCGGTTGAGTTTTGTTGGGTTCCCAGCCATATTGGTGTGTGTTTAAATGAGCGTGCGGATGCTGCCGCCAAGGAAGCTGTCCGCTCTTGTCCCATCTCTCGTAAAGGTATTCCATATTCCGACTTTTACCCGGTTATGCATTCCTCCATCCTTACCCGTTGGCAGGCTTCTTGGTTGTCTGTTACTGGTAACAAACTCCGTACTCTTAAATGTTGTGTTTCCTCGTGGCTGTCCTCCTATCAGCGTAACCGGCGATGGGAAACGGCCCTGGCGAGGTTGCGTATTGGCCATACTCGCTTAACCCATGGTCACTTGACGGAGCGCCGCCCTGCTCCTTATTGTCCTAATTGCATTGTCCGTCTTACGGTCGAGCATGTCCTGACTTCCGGGACGAGTGTGTGTCTTGCTTTCCGACCGCCCCTCGCGGTCACGTGTCCCTCGATAGAATTTTTGGTGACTCGGATACTTTTGATATCGTTCACCTTATGCGTTTTTTTCTCGTATTGGCATCCTTGGTGATATTTAGCGCCCTCTGATTATTCCGCACATTTGGTAGTGCTACATAGCCTTGCCGGTTTGGTGGCTTCTTTTGATAATTACTTACTTACTTGCTGTACTATACTCTAGTATACTGTTTTGTAATGTACCGCACCAGGTACTGAAACGTACTGTATTGTATCCTGTGAACGGTACTGTACTGTATTGTAGGTTAGTGTACTATAATGTTCTGTACTGCAATGTACTGTATTGTACCCTGTATTTTACGGTACTGTATCTAACCTTACTTAGCTTACCGTAGCGTAGTCCAGTCTAGCGTAGGTTACTTAGCTTAGCTTAACATAGCATAATATAGCGTCATTCTCTAAAAAACGACTCATAGGAGTTCAAATGATGGAAGTGTAACGCACAATATCTTTATTATAAATAAATAAATAAATATGTTTATTCAGGAAAGGTACATACATAGAGAGATTTTACATAAGTGGATCGATTTATAGATAGAGCTAGTACATACAATGCCTAAAGCCACTATTACGCAATGCGTTTCGGGCAAATTAATCCAAATGACTGATGACTTGGCATAAATGTGTAAAACACTATTTGATTGCATGCTAAATATTCGTTATTACTAGTGGTAGTGTGCATCTATGGCTGAAATCACGTATATAAATATACATTGGTGTTGTTTAGAAAGGAAAATGAGCGGTTGGAAAGGTAATAATGCAATAACAATGGTCATTAGTGATAGTAGCGTCAGTTGGCATACATTGCCATTGCAGCAATCTCCTCCCTCCCCATCTTACGTGAAATTTGTGCTTATTACGCCTTGTTATATTTAAGAAACAGTTATTTAAGTAGAAACAATTATAATGGTGATGCCGTTGGTATATTTGAAAGGCAAGTATCGAACTGTGAGCGTACGGTACTGTACTGTTGTGTCCTATAGTATTGTACCGTACTAGTGCTGTATTGTGCCTACCAAATTTTGTCAACTACCATTCAAGCTTTCATTGCAATCAATCCTAGCTACCTAAGTGCTTTATTATACTGTACCTACAATTTTCTCTCATCTTTTTTTTTCTTTCTTCTTTTCTTGCCATGTAACTGTTATCATTTATTTTTTATAATTTTTGCTAGTATTTACCTACTAAAAATTTTCTTAGATTAAGGACCTGCCCGAAACGCTGCGCGTACTAGTGGCTTTACAAGATTGTAATTACCATATTATATATTCTCACATTCCCAATGTACCTTCTTGTATATGAATAAATAAAATAAATAAATAAATAAATAAATAGTGTACTGTTTATGCTCTGTAGTGCATTGTACTGTACTGTTTTGTACTGCACTGTACCGTACTGTATTATACTGTACTGCATTATACTGTTTTATTGTGTACCATATTGTAGTGTACTGTACGGTAGTGTACTTTTGTGTAGTATAAAGTACTGTACTGGCATGCCCTGTACGGTTCTGTACTGCACTATACGGTACTGTACTATACTATGCAATAATGTAGTGTACTGTACTGCACTATACAATACTGTGCGGCAGTGTTCAGTAGTGTAGTATACTGTACTGTACCATGTACTATACTGTACTGTGTAGTGTAGTGTACTGTAGTATACGGTACTGTATTGTAATGTATAGTACTGTATTGTATCGTACGGAACTGTACTCTACAGTACTGTAATGTATAGTATTGTACTGTATTGTAGCGTACGGAAGTGTACTGTACGGTACTGTACTATGCTATACTGTACTGTGTTGTACTGTACTTACAGCTTGAATAAGTATTTTTATTATTTAATCATTATAATAATAGTTATTTAATAATAAGTAATCCAAAGTCATCGTTTGTGAGTGTAAAGTCAAACATTGTTTCTCATACATTTGGTATATGTATGTTTCTGATACATTGGGTATACATTTGAGTGTATATATTTCATGTTCAATAAATAATTATCATGAATTACTAGAGTATCCAATTAGGTCGAGCCGACCAATGAGAGTAGAGCTTGCGAGAATGTGACGTCAAATGAAAACTCGAAACGTGATTGGCTGTTGAGTCCACTTGGTGGGTGAGGATCAACGGAACGTTATTTTGACCCTAGTATTGGCCTAGTTATGGTGTACAAGTTAGTGTTAGGGCGTGTTGTTACTCTGAGCTGGTACCCCGTTACCCTTTGGGGTCGCTTTGGTGACACACCCCCTAGCTTACACTCTTTTTGTACACCTTCAAAATGCCAATATATATAGGGTCAAAAATAAATATTTTACAGTTGCTGTATATACCCTCTTGGGGGAGGATATATATATACGCAGATATTTTAGTCCTGACCCATAATCAGTACTAAAATATATTTCATAAATATGTAGTGACTTTTAATATATTCTTTTCAGAGGTATTGTTAGTCAATGAGGTAATGTTGGGAAGATGAGGCATCGCGTGACAAGAGCCGACTGGTGATGTAGGAATGTGCAGGAGAGACTAACGTTGTCATGGGACGAGTGGTGGAGCGATGATTCAGCTCGGTGCCGAGCAGAAGGTGGTGACGGATGTCCTGGTTGGGCTTGATCAGCTACTTGGCATATATGTAGCTAAGAGTTTTAAGGCAAGTAGTTATTTATGACCTAGTTTAAGTTAGAGGCATGGTAATATTAGGCACGCTGGACTTGTGATCCTGGGTTCGATCCCAGGCGCCGGCGAGAAACAATGGGCAGTGTTTTTCACCCTATGCCTCTGTTACCTAGCAGTAAAATAGGTACCTGGGTGTTAGTCAGCTGTCATGGGATGCTTCCTGGGGGTGGAGGACCGGGCCGCGGGGACAGTAAAAGCCCCGAAATCCTCCAAGATAAGGTAAAGTAACAGCTCCAAAACCCGTTGACTATCGAGGTTGGATGTATGCCTTTAAAATTTGCATTTGAAATGAGCAGCTACATGAAATTAGTTTAGTGAAAGTAACTACAGGTTCCAAATAAAGGTATGGTATAGGCATGATTGAATAATGTATATTAGCGTCGGGTAACTGTTGCCGTGTTGCAGGTAATAACTGACAGATTGCCAGGACCCCTGGGCTGTGTGGAGAACACGAGGAGACGCTTCAACTTCACGGATAGTAAAGAGTTGGCAGTAAGTGTGTGAGTAGTCTTGTAGATTTTCGTTGGGATAAGTTGTAGGTTCGCCCACCTTACTACCCTTTAAAGGAGAGGGAATGTCACGTTGACATTGAAAAAAGGACAAAACTGAGGCGGCCGAGAGTAGTTATAACAACTTGCACAACATTGAAGTTGAATGTGACCGGAAGCTAGTGTGCACGTTCTGAAAGATTTATTAATGAAGTTGAAAAAGTCAGTGTTATTTTTGGGGATATTAGCATTTGATAATTTAACGTCCCTGAAGTTTGTCAACGATGACGTTAACTGTTGAACCTAACCTTACATATGTGTGAAAGCAAGTAGTTAATAAGAACGTGGTCACTAAGGCAAGTGTATCGGGGCCTAACGCAGTCGTGTATATTGAAGCGGCACCCACTCGAGGTCCAGGTAAGTAAATTTACGTAATGGCAATAGGCCGTGGTGGACGGGATTTACTGCGAATTGTTAGGTGGAAAAATGTAAATCTAAAAAAAGGGATGACGGCAGTAGGTTGGCGGCATGGAATAGGTAAGTGTCTGTGGGATGTGGAATAACGCAGTTGGAGGGGGATGGTATGAGGTGGACATTGATGTGCAGAAATGACTGGCAGTTTGACCACTACTGGAGCCATATCTGGGCCCTCATAGCGAGGGCTTGGCTTTTAAATGAAACAGCCTTAACCTGTGTCAGTGGTGTAAAAGTGTTTTATAAAAGTGAAGTCGAATTGAAATAGGTTGATATTGCTGTTGACCCCTCCCCCCCAAAGCATTTAATGGCGACTTTCAAGTTGTCTGGTACCAGAGTACATAATTTGACGTGTGAGAGGTGGGGGGACGTTGAAAATCCGTGGGGTTGCTGTCCTCGTAGAGTGACGTAGATATATTTACCTGTAGGTTGTTTGAGGCAGAGCTGGTACTAAAAATAAACAAATTTACTTAACCAATTGAATATTCAATTGGTTAAGTGTTAATGATACTGGATGAAATAAGCGTGACCTCATAGGAGGAAGAGGTCATAAAATGAAGGTTTAAGAATGATTTATTGTAGATACATTGAGGGAATGTTAGAGTAATTTGCACTGCAGATGTGAGGCTCGTGGGAGTATGTTAATGTGTAGGTGGGTGGCGACGGTACACGTGGGGGTGTGAAGGCGGTGTGTATTGTGTAATGAGGAATAGCGCATGTTGTATAGTATAGGCAGAAGTGAAAACATGTGGGGTTTATTCGTCATGGGGAAATGTGTGTTTTTAAACGTTGGGTTGAGCTTCAACCCAACGGTTATGAGGTATTGGTCCACGGGCTGTTGGTTGTGTAGCAGTAAGTATAATTGTGTAANAGAAGTCACAATAGCGTGATGCATGAAATGAACAAATACCATGTCGTTAGCTCAGTCTATTAACCCTTAAACTGCGCATGGCGTATATATACGCCCTGAGTAACATGTCCGACGGTGCGCATGGCGTATATATACGCCATAGGGTGCCATTCCCGATTCAAATGGCCCGCGGCTACACGGGGTTCACAGTAGCTTCCTCAGGGCTCTTGTAAACAGACGCAATTTAAAAAAAAAATCGTGGGCAATATTCTCAGGTGTGAGAGGCACAGTACTGTTGGAGCAACCAAGGCTGGCGCACGCAGCATGAGCGATCAGCATTGCTGTTCAGCTTGTGACCACAGCATCACCGAAAAATGTCAAAATAAATATATAACTGTATTATTTAGTGATGACAATATTACAGATGACCCGTGACTGTGATATAAATAACCAGGGTTGTGATAATAGCAGGATTGTTGTAATAATTAGCGCTGTGGGAGGAGTGATGCTGAGAGACTGAGGAAGACAGCATCGTTTACTGACTGTGTGGCCACCTGTTATTGTTTACATTCACCATACCAGCTCAGTGGTTCTCTATGGTGAACACAAATGTAGATACTTATATATAATGTGTGTATTAGTGTAATAACAGCAAAAGGATTATGCTGGGAGGAGCCATTTGGGTGACGGAGGTGACGTCGTCTGCACGATTTGTCAAGCTGTTTAGAGGGTGGCCACTATGCTCTTTGGGCGCACTACAAGCTTAGGTGTACAGTTACAGTGCATAAAACATGTAGATATTATATATAATATGTGTATATAGGGTAATAACACTGAAAACAGTATTGTTGGGGGAGAAAGTTTAGTGCGTGTGACCTTGAATGAGTGAGGGAGCCGCCAGCTGTGTATACCGACGACTCTTTGTGCCTGAACTAACTATATCAGCTTAGCTGTACAGTTGTGGTGAACAAAATATATACATACTTATATATAACGTCTGTATATAGTGTAATAACACCACAAATGGTATTGTTGGGGGAGAAAGTTTAGTGCGTGTGTTGAGGGAGTGGCAGCGAGTGGCTGGCTGGTGTGTGGCGGTAACTCTTCGTTGCTCTTCGACTCTCAATACCAACTTAGTGGTTCGTAATGGTGACCAAAATATGCAAATACTTATATATAACCTGTGTATAGAGTGTAATAGCAGCAAACAGTATTGTTGGGGGAGAAAGTTTAGTGTGTGTGTGACCTTGAATGAGTGAGGGAGCCGCCAGCCGCCAGCTGTGTATACCGACGACTCTTAGTGCCTGAAATAACTATATCAGCTTAGCTGTACAGTTGTGGTGAACAAAATATATACATACTTATATATAACGTCTGTATATAGTGTAATAACACCACAAATGGTATTGTTGGGGGAGAAAGTTTAGTGCGTGTGTTGAGGGAGTGGCAGCGAGTGGCTGGCTGGTGTGTGGCGGTAACTCTTCGTTGCTTTTCGACTCTCAATACCAACTTAGTGGTTCGTTATGGTGACCAAATATGCAGATACTTATATATAACCTGTGTATAGAGTGTAATAGCAGCAAAACTGTTTGTTTATTGTTTTATGAACATAATAATTGAATCACTAATATGCACACCATACTTTTGAGTATAGCGATTATTCACCACTTTTATTATATAAATATATTACAATACACACTATTGAATAATATTACTGCAAAAAAACTAAGAAAAAATCAATCGGAGACATTGAAACAATTAGGTAATAATATCTTTGTGGCAACTCCCATCTGTCAGCGCGGGTGACGCTGACCGGCCCTGGCGACCGCTCTGTCAACGCCCACTTTTGCCAGACTTCCTCGGTCAATTGCGCCCAAAATATGTGACCTACGATTTTTTTGCTATTTTTCCCGTGCTCAGGGGACACAAATTAACGTGTTTAGAAGACGAAAAAAATTTTGGAATTTTTTTTTTCTTGCGCACAGGGGTGTAAATGTCCCCAGGACCCCTGAGCAGTGTAAGGGTTAAGGCGCGTCGGGGATCCTCTCTGACATAGGTTTGAACCCTCGTCACGGCACTTGTGGATTTATTCACCACTAGGGTAAGTTTGAACCAACGCTAAAGCATTGTAACATTTCCTTTGTTCAGAGAGTGCCTGGACATTACTGGTAAAAAAAAAAATTCATTAATTTTCTGAGGGGGGAGCTCCTTCGACTCCCCAGAGCTATCCAGGCTGATATGTATATCATTAGACTTTGGCATCAATCAGTGTGACTGGAGTTCTAGGCCTACCGGGACCATGAGCCAGAACCTGGCCCCTCAGAAAGGCACGAGGAGCAATGGCCTATAGAAATGCACAAGGGATTTGGAGCATTCTATGTCTCCATCGACCAGGCCAGGCACCCATAAAGGTAAGCGCTTCAAAACAAACCCCTATTCTGGTTAAAACAACTAAAATAGAAAAATGAAAGGACTGAACTCCCCAAATGAAAACGAGCAAACGAGCATGATGTCACATGAGCCGCGCCACACGTCTGTGCGGCTTCCCCTCTCTAGGAGGAGGGGGGGGGGTGGGAAAGGGAGCCCCAGACCCCACGCCGGTGATCCACCCTGCAGTTCTTTGGCTAATGTGATTGTGGCACGGTTGTGTGGCTCCAGCTCTATATTCTCTCCATGTTGTGCTGTGCCATGTGTCCAGTACTGCTCTTACGGTGGCATGCGAGCTGGGAGTACTATTCTCAGGTACTTGGGCTGCATATGCTTAGGGTTTCCTTCCCTGTGCCCTGTAAGAACTGCCCTTGGGGCTTGGGGGTATCCTCCACAAGTCACTTTGGGGACTACCTCTGTGGTAGAGTAGTGTACCTCAACACTACACTACTTTTGCTGCTCAGTGATTGACAGCCCTGTGTGTGTTGGGGGGGTTTCCTTCCCTTGTTTACCTTGGGGCAAGTGGTAGTTTTTGCACTGGTAGAGGCACAGGGTACTGCGCAGCTAGTTTTCACCTATGACAGTGGCCGGCTCTATTCCTCTTGGGTATGTTGTCCTCTTGTGGGGTTTTTCTTTTTAATTTTTTTTTGCCTGGTGGGAGGGTCTGCCTTGGTGTCCCTTGCCCCCAGTTATATTAGGGTCTTGACCTCTGTAGTTCAGTGGTACCCCTGCTAGGCCCCTGTGAGTGGACATGTTCCGGGGGTTCAGTTTTAGAAGTTTGTTACTCCATTCACCCAATCAACTGCTGACATTATTTGGGTGCAGGCATCTCAGGCATTGCATGCTTGGTATGGGTTGCTGCAATGTGCTCGGTTGGTTGCTTCCCCGGGTGCCCCAAAGGTTCATACTAACATGGATGAAAAATTTCCTAACTGACAGAAAAATGAGGGCCGTAATCAGAGGCAAGGTATCGGATTGGAGGAATGTCACGAGTGGAGTACCACAGGGTTCAGTTCTTGCACCGGTAATGTTCATTGTCTACATAAACAATCTACCAGTGGGAATACAGCATTACATGAACATGTTTGCTGATGATGCTAAGATAATAGGGAAGATAAGAAACCTAGATGATTGTCATGCCCTTCAAGAAGACCTGGACAAAATAAGTATATGCAGCAACACTGGCAAATGGAATTTAATGTGAATAAATGCCATGTTATGGAATGTGGAATTGGAGAACATACAACCTATAAATTATGTGAGAAATCTTTAAAGAATTCTGACAAAGAAAGGGATCTAGGGTGGTGGTTCTCCACACAGGACCCCACACAACCTATAAATTATGTGAGAAATCTTTAAAGAATTCTGACAAAGAAAGGGATCTAGGGGTGGTTCTAGATAGAAAACTGTCACCTGAGGACCACATTAAGAACATTATGCGGGGAGCCTATGCTACACTTTCTAACCTCAGACTTGCTTTTAAATACATGGATGGAGAAATACTAAGGAAATTAATCACGACTTTTATTAAACCAAAGCTGGAATATGCAGCAGTTGTATGGTGCCCATATGTTAAGAAGCACATCAACAAACTGGAAAAGGTGCATCGACATGCCACTAAGTGGCTCCCAGAACTGAAGGACAAGAGCTACGAGGAGAGGTTAGAGGCATTAAATATGCAAAAACTAGAAGATAGAAGAAAAAGAGGCGATACGATCACTACGTTCAAAATAGTAACAGGAATCGATAAAATGATAGGGAAGAATCCTGAGACCCGGAACTTCAAGAACAAGAGGTCATAGATATAAACTAACGAAACAAAGCTGCCGGAGAAATATACGAAAATTCACTTTTGTAAACAGAGTGGTAGATGGTTGGAACAAGTTAAGTGAGAAGGTGGTGGAGGCCAAAACCGTCGGTAATTTTAAAGCATTATATGACAGAGAGTGCTGGGGAGACGGGACACCACGAGCGTAGCTCTTATCCTGTAACTACACTTAGGTAATTACATGTACGTACGTACGTACATACTGTATGTACGTGTGTGTGCGCACGTACGTACGTGTACACCACAGGAGTGTCGCCTTTAACCTGCGTGTAGTTCAGGCGTTAATGAGTGAGTTAAGAGTTCAAGAAATCCTATTTTGTATACCTACAGGACTACTCCATTTTCACATTTTCATTTCATTGGAAACGGTGTTCCCAGTCTTTCTTGCCTGGTATCTGTCAGACCAGCATGTACAATTCTATGACAGTTGCTTCAACTTATTCTTCTGGAAGCTGTGGAATATTTGAGGGCATTTTACTTTTTTGCCCCTTAAAAAAAAGATGTTCTGTTGGAAACAGCCAGAAAATTAGATTAGGTTTATTGTAATAGTGTCCCTATGGCTAAAAGTATTATTTTTAATTATGTTACAGTACATATATAAAATTTGGGCTATCATATTACTGTATTAGATGACATGGTACATAGGATTGCTTAATTTTATAAGTTTATCATAATTTCAGATCACAACAGTCAACAATGCCGTTATTGGTCAGCGTAACCCTCCTTTGGCGCAGGTAAGGTCTGCCTCCTTAGGTGCAACTCCAAATGCAGCCACACATATGTGGCTGTTGGCTCAGTAAGAGATCCCATGAGTTCTTCTTGGACCACTTCTAATGGCACAGGTGGTACAACTGCAAACAATTTCTGGTGGGAACTACTACAAATTCTTCAGGAACTGGGAACGATCCTTTTGAGCAGAGTGGGCGGCTCTTGCAACCCGTAATGCCAACCCCAACAACCCCTTCCTGCCAAACACACTCACAAAGGCATTTGAGGTACAAATGTAAATTTCAGTATCATTTTGATAATTATTATTAATTATCATTATTTCATATAGTTATTGAAAGAGGATTTATTTCTGGTTAAATATCAAATTCTATAAATTGTATTAAATATATGGTCATCTGCCAGTCAAGAAGTGTTCAGATCCAAATTAGATTATTCATTTTTAGCAAAATAAATATATGGAATATAAAAACATATTAAATTAGTGAATAATCATTTCAAGATTTGTATGTTCATTTTTTTGAATTAATGAGATAATCAAATATTAACAATAGGCAGACTTTTTCTTTAGGCATCATTAATTGTGGGGGTTAATTTGAGAGCACATTAGGGTTTATGAATTATTGAACAATCCTATTT
>WNGS01163731.1:1133288-1150689 GCA_020271785.1 Procambarus virginalis
GGCTCTTGTAAACAGACGCCATTTAAAAAAAATCGTGGGCCAAACTCCCAGGTGTTTAGGGGCCTCAGTATTGAGTGAGCTACCAAGCCTGATACACGCAGCATGAGCTCACAGCACTGCTGTTCAGCTTGTGACCACAGCATCGCCTAAAAATGCCATAATATACTTGTTCATGCTATTATGTAGCGATATTATTATTACAGAAACCCTGACTTTGATAAAACTGACCAAGGTTCTCATAATAGCAGGATTGTGGTGATATTTAGCGCTGTGCGACATGGAGGAGGAGTAATGCTGTGGGAGGGAGGGTGGTGGCGATGTCTTCTGACTGTGTGTGGCCACCTTTTATTGACTGCACTCACCATACCAGCTTAGTGGTTCGCTATGGTGAACACAAATGTAGATACTTATATATAACGTGTGTATAGAGGGTATAAACAGCAAGAGGAGTAGGTTGGAGAGCCACCATTTTGTGAGGGCGGTGGCGTCGTCTGCACGATTTATCATGGGAGTTTTGTGGTGTACCTGCGGGGCGGAGGCGAGCCAGAAGGCGCCGCGCCTGTGCTCCCAAGTACCCCGCTCTACGCGCGCGCCGCTTAGTCGTTTAGACAGTGGAGCATGGTAATGCGTATCCTTCCCCACAGAATTTTCACCGCTTTTATGATAAAAGCAGTGACTATTTCTGTGGTTGGAAGAAAACGCTCACGGAGTGGGGGACTTATTTAATTTAAAATAATAATAATTAATTATTTAATAAATACATAATTAATAAATATACAATCATAAAAGATTAAATTAGATAATCCTTAACTGAAGAAGCATAATAGCTCAATATAACAAATAGGTAAATAGAGCTGAATTAATTATGGTGACTAATGAAGATTAGTGAAAGCCATAAATTATAATACAGAAGTAGAATTAATGTAATCAAATACATTGAAGAGACATCTCTAATTTAAAGTTGCCTGAGCATTTACGGTAATTGTAAAGCTTGGTATTCTTGGCTTGTCACTTTGGGGTTCCGACGGAGCACCCCCAATCCCGTGAGGGCCAGCTGCGCGGAACCCCCCACCCCCCTATGACTTATTCCCTTAGTTGCATCTTTGCAGTACTGGCATGCTACTCAGTCATGTTACGATTTCTTTTATTGTGGTACAGCAGTCGCTCTGTAAATATTATTATATAAATTAAGGTCCCCCCCCGCTCCTGTGTGTTTTTCTCTCCGCCCAGAAATGGCCCCTGCATAATTTAAATTAAGCGGGGGAATTCTGGGAGCGAGAATAAACATATACGCAGCGGCTCAGGAGAGCTGCACGCGCCGTGGGGGGGGCACACATTTAAGCAAACGCACGAGCAGTTTCTCCCTCTTTCCACTAGGCTCCGCTACGCTTCACACGAAACACCCGCCCTCCTCCCTTGACTGCAGAACTTCTTATGCTCTCCGAGCCCCACATGTTTCGCCTACGCTTCTCTTTAATTTAGTAATTTGGGGGGGTGCTGCGCCGGATCCCCAATCTAGGGCTGCCCGCAGCTACTTACCATATGTCAAGTGCTCACTACTGGTGCAAGTTGGGGGTTGCAGACTTTACATGTACTAGGCACTAGCATGTCATTACCCCTGGAAAATCTTAAATAATTTTCATGCCCTCTGCGTATGCACAATATATTTTATCCATACTGTACTGGCTGTGCCAATCATTTATCTCTGGCATTGTTTAATTATAGCATTACGCTATTTTACCATGAAAATCTTCATTATTCTTCCTATGCCCTCTGCGTATGCAGAATATATTTTATCATACTGTACTGGCTGTGCCACTCATTATCTCTGGTATTGTTTTAATTATAGCACTACGCTGTTTGCGAGTACTGCAACATTGCTTCGGCTAGCCGACTCTAGGCACGATTAACGTCCTATGACTTATTCCCTTAGTTGCATCTTTGCAGTACTGGCATGCTACTCAGTCATGTTACGATTTCTTTTATTGTGGTACAGCAGTCGCTCTGTAAATATTAATTAATAAATTAAGGTCCCCCCGCTCCTGTGTGTTTTTCTCTCCGCCCAGAAATCATGATGTTTACCAGTGACCACGATGGTCTTTGGGCACCATACCAGTTTACTTGTACAAGTATGGTGAATAAAACAGTAAGATATTTATATATAATGTGTGTGTGTATAGCGTAATAACACCACAAACAGTATTGTTGTAGGAGAAATATTAGTGTGCCTGGCCTTGAGGGCGGCAGCCATCAGCTGACTGTGTGAGGTCCTACGTCTTTGTGCCTTTACTCACCATACAAGCTTAGATGTACAGTTATGGTGAACAAACATGTATACTTATATATAACGTCTGTATATAAAAGCAAAAACATTATAGTGTGTGGAGAATGGGGCAAGTCAGGTGAGGTGAGGGAGGGGGAGTGGCAGCCAGTGGCGGGCTGCCACTGCCTGCCACTGGCTGCCACTCAGCATACCACTTAGTGGTTCGTTATGGTGAACACGAATGTAGATACATATATATAGCGTCTGTATATAGTGAATAAAAGCAAAAAACAGTATTGTGGGAGAAGAATGTGGGCGAGTCAGGTGACTTGAGGGAGGGCGTGAGTGGCTGGCTGGTACACGGCGGTCACTCCTCGTTACTTTTGACTCATAATAGCAACTTAGTGGTTCGTTATGGTGACACGAATGTAGATACTTATATATAGCGTCTGTATATAGTGAATAAAAGCAAAAACAGTATTGTGGGAGGAGAATGTGGGTGAGTCAGGTGACTTGAGGGAGGGTGTGAGTGGCTGGCTGGTACACGGCGGTCACTCCTCGTTACTTTTTGACTCATAATAGCAACTTAGTGGTTCGTTATGGTGAACAAAACATGCAGATACTTATACTTATATATAACCTGTGTATATAGTGTAATAACCGACAAAGTATTTGTTCACTGTTTGATGAACTAAATGAATCAACAATATGCACACCATATTTTTGAGTACAGCGATGATTCACTCATTTTATTATATAAATATCACACTACACACTATTGAATAATATTACAGCAAAAAAACTATGAAAAATCAATCAGAGACATTGAAATAATTAGGTAATTATCTCTTTGTGCAACTCCGGCCTGACAGCTGGCGATCAACAGACCGCCTGGGACGCATGCTGAGTCAGCGCCTGTTTTTTGCCAGACTTCCCCGCCCTATAGCGGCCTCTAACCTCTCCTCATAGCTCTTGTCCTTCAGTTCTGGGAGCCACTTAGTGACATGTCGATGCACCTTTTCCAGTTTGTGATGTGCTTCTTAAGATATGGGCACCATACAACTGCTGCATATTCCAGCTTTGGTCTAATAAAAGTTGTGAATCATTTCTTTAGTATTTCTCCATCGATGTATTTAAATCAATTCTGAGGTTAGAAAGTGTAGCATAGGCTCCCGCATAATGTTCTTAATGTGGTCCTCAGGTGACAGTTTTCTATCTAGAACCACCCCTAGATCCCTTTCTTTGTCAGAATTCTTTAAGATTTCTCACATAATTTATAGGTTGTGTGGGGTCTATGTTCTTCAATTCCACATTCCATAACATGGCATTTATTCACATTAAATTCCATTTGCCAAGTGTTGCTGCATATACTTTTTTGTCCAGGACTTCTTGAAGGGCATGACAATCATCTAGGTTTCTTATCTTCCTTATTATCTTAGCATCATCAGCAACATGTTCATGTAATGCTCTATTCCCACTGGTAGATCGTTTATGTAGACAATGAACATTACCGGTGCAAGAACTGAACCCTGTGGTACTTCACTCGCGACATTCCTCCAATCCGATACCTTGCCTCTGATTACGGCCCTCATTTTTCTGTCAGTTAGGAAATTTTCATCCATGTTAGTATGAACCTTTGGGCACCCGGGGAAGCAACCAACCAAGCATGTTGCAGCAACCCATACCTAGCATGCAACGCCTGAGATGCCTGCACCCAAATAATGTCAGCAGTTGATTGGGTGAATGGAGTAACAAACATCTAAAACTGAACCCCCGGAAAATGTCCACTTACAGGGGCCTAGCAGGGGTACCACTGAACAACAGAGGTGAAGACCCTAATATAACTGGGGGCAAGGGACACCAGGCAAAAAAAAATTAAAAAGAAAAACCCCACAAGAGGACAACATACCCAGGAGGAATAGAGCTGGCCGCTGTCATAGGTGAAAACTAGCTGCGCAGTACCCTGTGCCTCTACCAGTGCAAAAACTACCACTTGCCCCATGTAAACAAGGGAAGGAAACCCCCCCCCCCCAACACACACAGGGCTGTCAATCACCGAGCAGCAAAAGTAGTGTAGTGTTGAGGTACACTACTCTACCAACAGAGGTAGTCCCCAAGGTGACTTGTGGAGGATACCCCCACCCCAAGGGCAGTCTTACAGGGCACAGGGAAGGAAACCCTAAGCATATGCAGCCCGAGTACCTGAGAATAGTACTCCCAGCTCGCACGCCACCGTAAGAGCAGTACTGGACACATGGCACAGCACAACATGGAGAGAATATAGAGCTGGAGCCACACAACCGTGCCACAATCACATCAGCCAAGAACTGCAGGGTGGATCACCGGCGTGGGGTCTGGGGCTCTCATTTCCCCCCCCTCCTAGAGAGGGGGAGCCGCACAGACGTGTGGCGCGGCTCATGTGACATCATGCTCGTTTGCTCGTTTTCATTTGGGGAGTTCAGTCCTTTCATTTGTCTATTTTAGTTGTTTTAACCAGAATAGGGGGTTTGTTTTGAAGCGCTTACCTTTATGGGTGCCTGGCCTGGTCGATGAGAGACATAGAATGCTTCAAATCCCTTGTGCATTTCTATAGGCCATTGCTCCTCGTGCCTTTCTGAGGGGCCAGGTTCTGGCTCATGGTCCCCGGTAGGCCTAGAACTCCAGTCACACTGATTGATGCCAAAGTCTAATGATATACATATCAGCCTGGATAGCTCTGGGGAGTCTAAGGAGCTCCCCCCCCAGAAAATTAATGAAATTTTTCTTTTACCAGTAATGTCCAGCACTCTCTGAACAAAGGAAATGTTACAATGCTTTAGCGTTGATTCAACTTACCCTAGTGGTGAATAAATCCGCAAGTACCGTGACGAGGGTTCAAACCTATGTCAGAGAGGATCCCAGACGTGCCTTAATCGACTGAGCTACGACATGGTATTTGTTCATTTCATGCACCACGCTATTGTGATTTTTGTGTGTGTGTGTGTTACCCTAGTGGTAGTGTGGTGGCTCAAGCTTACCCTGGTGGGGGTTCAAACTTACTTTGGTGGTGTTTCAAACCACCAAAGTAAGAACTGCTTGATGGGGTTCTGGGAGTGCTTCTACTCCCCAAGCCCGGCCCGAGGCCAGGTTTGACTTGTGAGAGCTTGGTACAACAAGCTGTTGCTTGGAGTGGCGCGCAGACCCACATATCCACCACAGCCTGGTTGGTCTAGCATTTCTTGAAGAAAACTATTTAGTTTTCTCTTGAAGATGTCAATGGTTGTTCCAGCAATATTTCTTATACTCACTGGGAGGATGTTGAACAACTGTGGACCTCTGATGTTTATACAGTGGTCTCTGATTGTGCTTATTGCATCTCTGCTCTTCATTGGTTTTATTCTGCATTTTCTGCCATTTTGTTCACTCTAGTATGTTGTTATTTTACTCTAGATTTGGTTCCTGGCCCTCCAGTATTTTCTACGTGTATATTATTTGATATCTCTATCGTCTCTTTTCTAGCGAGTACAATTGGAGTGCTTTGAGACGATCCCAATAAGTTAGGTGCTTTATCGCATCTATTTATGCCGTATATATTCTGTGTAATCCCTCTATTTCAGCAATCTCTCCTGCTCTGAAAGGGGAAGCGAGGAAAGTGAAGGAACCACCAACAACATACCCTGTTGGCGGTACAAACTTACCCTGTTGGTGGTGTGATGGTTCCATTGGTAATTTTTGTTTGTGTGTTAAATTGTGAAAGCCATTCTTCTCCCAATGACCTTGTAGCTTCTATTCCTGCTGGAAAAACTAAACTTGTAATTTGTCCATTGATTTCAGGTCCTGCCCAGGGGATTTCCTCATGAATGGGTTCAACAGATGGCATCATAACTGAAAATCACAAATATATCAAATATATATAAATTAATGTAGAACATAATTAAAACATGATTGAATATATCTATTTGAACAATTTACTCACTATACATCATAATCATTGAAAGAGTGCTAAGAAGTAAAATCACAAAACACATGGGATCACAGTGTCTACATAACCCTAGACAACATG
This sequence comes from Procambarus virginalis, assembly GCA_020271785.1. Taxonomy (NCBI): domain Eukaryota; kingdom Metazoa; phylum Arthropoda; class Malacostraca; order Decapoda; family Cambaridae; genus Procambarus; species Procambarus virginalis. The sequence goes on from WNGS01163731.1 coordinate 1,139,594, forward strand.
GGTTCAGGACAGGGTGCTCCTGATTTTCACAACTGCTAGACCACTATGACATGGCAATAGATGCCATGCAAGACATGCAAGACATTGATGTAACATACACACATTTTGTAAAGGCATTAAAAGCAAATGTGAACATGGAGTTACTGTATTGCACACAAAAGGAATTACTGGTAAAGAAGAGACAATCTTTAAGTACCGGGCCCCATTTATTAGCATCTCTTTGCACCCTTTCTAATTTGTATACAGTATGTACTTCTTGAGATATGGGCACCATACCACTGATGCATTTTATAATTTGAGTCTCACAAATTGCTTGAACAGCTTCTTTAATATTTTTTCTCATCCATATATTTATATATCCCCATAATAATAATAAAAAATAATTATATATATATATATATATATATATATATATATATATATGCATGCATGCATGCATGCATGCATGCAATTGACGATCACTAAACACTGATCATTTGTATGCGGAAAAACCACAAAGAATTGGAGAAGAGAGATGAACGTTTCAGCTTGTTAAGGCCGTTGTCAACATCAGACTGACTGAGGACAAGAGAGAGAGGATACAGGCCAGCACCTTGACCTGACCAACCCATCCCTAGGAAAGGATTACCAGAAACAGGAAAGATCAAAGAGGATTAAGCGGTCAGAGAATAAGGATGAAAGATTAAGGAAAAGCCTCATGAACACACAATAAATGAATATACAATTGTAATGAGACATTGTATGCCTCAATTTCAGAGTTTTTTCTTAAACTGTTGCGTAATATTGTAACTTAAAAATGGGTCAAGTTTGTACATACCAGTACTAACATTGAGAAGATTTGGACTGACTAATTAGCGCAGACTCGATTAAATTCCGTTCCACAAAGCCATTGCAATTGGCAATGCTTTTGCCCCATCCCAATTAATAGTGTGATCACACAAACTTGTATGTAGATACAAAGCATTAGACGTTTGGGCAGTTCTTATACTATAAGCATGTTGGGACATACGCAATTGTAAGGATTTTCCTGTTTGTCCAAGGTACACAGACTCACAATCATTGCAGGGAATCGAATACACACAACCTGCTGTACCAGGGGAGTTTTTTATTAAATTAGACTTGATCGTATTATTAGTGAACACCAAATTGATATTAAGGTTCTTAAAAACTGGGGAAAGTTTCTCAAATCCCATCGCATAAGCTACCACCAATGAGTTTCTATTTTCTAATTTCGCTTTGGAGACATTATTATAAAACGTACGTTTAGCATTCCCAAACGAACAATCCAAAAACATCTTAGGGTACTGTAAACTTTTCCCAATTTCATATATTTTAGCTATCTCTTCATCAAAAAACTCAGGGCTGCATACCCTCAAAGCTCGAAGAAACATTCCTGAAAATACTGCCTGTTTAACTTTACTATGATGATTCGAATAATAATGAACAAACGACCCCACGTTGGTAGGTTTTCTATACACATTAAATTTGAACCTTCTATTGACTATGAATCATAATGTCCAAAAATGGAAGAGTACCATTCTCCTCATTTTCACATGTGAATTTTATCGAAGGTACCAAAGAATTAAGTTCATTAAGAAAAACAATTTGGTCTTGGTCACTCGCCCATAAGCACAAAATATCGTCGACATACCTAAACCAGACTACATTAGAGGGGATAATCATGGATAAGATCTTTGTTTCGAAGAACTCCATATACAAATTGCTCAAAACTGGGGAAAGGGGATTGCCCATAGCCATTTCAAATGTTTGTTTGAAAAATTTTCCATTGAAACTGAAATAATTGTCTTTTATACATAATTTGATAAGTTCCAACACATTATTGGTCTGCAAGCTCAAATTATATTTAGGCAGTTCCTCACGTGGGTATTCTAACAAATCATGAACAAGTACTTTAGTGAATAAAGCAGTCACGTCAAAACTTACTAGTTTAAAATCAAAATTCAAATTTAGTGTGGATAGCTTATTAATTAAGTCTACATTGTGTTATGATCTCAGCCTGCAGGAGAAACGAGTCTCACCCTTTGAGAGTTATTCAGCAAGCCTGACCTAACTGGAAGGTCCAGGAATTATAGAGGCGATAACACAGATGTAAAATAGTTTGTTGAATTTATATAAAAGTTTGAGATTATGGGCAATGAACTAGAAAACAGATAAATGACGGGTTAGGAGATGTGGATAAGTTACTGGAGGCGTGAGGCTCGCTTGTGGAGGGCGATGACCTCACTTGAGGCCAGACATCGCGGGGGAGAAGCCGCGCTTTGACGAGCTCCCGCCAGGAGGGAACCCCTTGTCATATTATCTCCAAGAGAAAAGAAGGTGCAGACGTTCCAGCTGTTGAATCGAGCTGAAGACGTTGCGGTCTCAAGTCCTGGACGGCGAGGAGAGAGTATTAAGCCGCCCAGTGACAGTTTTGTGGGCTGTGACAAGCGCCCTGGTCAGACGTTGTCAGAGGGAGAAGCGCCCTCGACCAGAAAATCTGTGGTAAGCCCGATTTAAACCAGTTCATAGTGTTTGCTTGTAGTTGGTCGTGTGCACAGCGACAGTAGCGATGTTTATTTTCAAGTTAGAAATGTTTTGGTATGGCAGAAAGCCTAAAATAAGAGAGTGAAGTGGGAGGAGCGCGGAGCGACATCCGTCTTCTCTGAGCGCTGGCGGGCAACTGAAGGAGCCGGGCTCCTGAGGGAGGAGGCCCCTCCCAGCGTGAGTGAGGCTCGCCCAGCGAGGTGGCGCATGGACTCGCCCACGGGGGAGTCCACTCTCATTAATGTAGAGGACAGATAGGGAGTGGAGGCAAAGATATTATGTGATTAATTTTGTTTATGAGTTAACCCTTAACATGCTCGGGGTCTAATATCCTGCCATCCCCACAGGCGCATGTCATTTTGAAAAAAAAAAAATATTTTTTCTTCCTAACCTGTTAATTTGTGTTCACTGATCACGGGAAAAATAATAAAAAAATCGTAAGTGCCATATATTGCCCGCTATAGGGCGGGGAAGTCTGGCAAATTATAGGCGCTGACTCAGCATGCGTCCCAGGCGGTCTGTTGCTCGCCAGCTGTCAGGCCAGAGTTGCCACAAAGAGATAATTACCTAATTATTTCAATGTCTCTGATTGATGTTTCATAGTTTTTTTGCTGTAATATTATTCAATAGTGTGTAGTTTGATATATTTATATAATAAAATGAGTGAATCATTGCTGTACTCAAAAATATGGTGTGCATATTGTTGATTCAGTTATGTTCATCAATCAGTGAACAAATACTTTGTCGGTTATTACACTATAAGCACAGGTTATATATAAGTATCTGCATGTTTTGTTCACTATAACGAACCACTAAGTAGCTATTATGAGTCAAAAAGTAACGAGGAGTGACCGCCGTGTACCAGCCAGCCACTCCCGCCCTCCCTCCAGTCATCTGACTCGCCCACATTCTCCTCCCACAATACTGTTTTTGCTATAATTCACTATATACAGACGTTTATATAAGTATCTACATGTTTTGTTCACCATAACTGTACATCTAAGCTTGTATGGTGAGTAAAGTCACAAAGACATAGGACCTAACACAGTCAGCTGATGGCTGCCTCCCTCAAGGCCAGACACTAATATTTCTCCTCCAACAATACTGTGTGGTGTTATTACGCTATATACACACATTATAAATAAATATCTACCTGTTTTATTCACCATACTTGTACAAATAAACTGGTATGGTGCCCAAAGACCATCGTGGTAACCAGTAAACAACACCGTCGTCTGCACGGTGGCGTCGTGCAGACGACGCCACCGCCCTCACCAAAATGGCGGCTCCAAACCTTCTCTTGCTGTTTATACCCTCTATACACACGTTATATATAAGTATCTACATTTGTGTTCACTATAGCGAACCACTAAGCTGGTATGCTGAGTGCAGTCAATAAAAGGTGGCCACACACAGTCAGAAAACATCGCCACCACCCTCCCTCCCACAGCATTACTCCTCCCTCCATGGCGCACAGCGCTAAATATCATCGCAATCCTGCTATTATCAGAACCCTGGTCACTTTTATCACAGTCAGGGGTCTTCTGTAATAATATCATCGCTACATAATAGCATGAACAAGTATATTTTGGCATTTTTAGGCGATGCTGTGGTCACAAGCTGAACAGCAGTGCTGTGAGCTCATGCTGCGTGCGTCAGGCTTGGTAGCTTACGCGATACTGAGGCCCCTAACACCCGGGAGTTTGGCCCACGATTTTTTTTAAAAATGGCGTCTGTTTACAAGAGCCCTGATGAAGGTGTGGTGAACCCCGTGTATCCGCGGGCCGTTTAAATCTTGCGTAGTACATCAACACATCATATGACGTGAAGAGCAGTTGACTGGTAAAACGCCTAGCACGTCATATGATGTGATGCGCACTTTAAGGGTTAAAGGGGAAACATTTTATTGGAGTGCAAATGGGTTGCAGGTTTGTCTTTGGGGAAGAAGTTGCTGAGGACTTCGAAGCCAGCACAGAGGGAGTGGTTGATGAGACTCCAAGGCAGGGAAGGAGAGGACCTCGATCTGTGAGGAGAAGCTGTGAGGAGGAGTGTCACGTGCTTCTGCAGAGGTGGTGAAGTGCCACAGTTATTCGAGGAAACTTATGGTGCAGCAGCCAGGAGAGCTGTGGATGATCCAAATAGGAGTAGGGAAGCACCATAATTGTCCAAGGAATCTTCATGGTAGCAGCCTGGAGGAGCTGCAGAGGATTCTGGTGTTTAAGCCCTGAGGAACCTGAAGTTGTCAGGGTAGTGAAATAGTTCTAACTGATCACTTGTATGGAGGTGAGTGTTTGTCATTAGCGTGAACGACGCAGTGAGAGGTGAGTGATCGTTTGCTATTTATGTGCCAAGAAGTGTATATTGAAGTTTTGAGTTACAGACGTAGGCAGGAGTACCTACAGATATATATGTATTCTAAGACTGATAGAATGGTCAATTGATTCGTTGTGTGGCACGGATCATTTATACTGATATATATATATATGTTATTGCATTCAAATGCTGATTTGCCTTATATGTGTTTATAGGTATATATATATGTATACATTCTCTTGATGGTAGTGTAACATTATATGGTAAGACTTAATCTACTTGAGGAGGTTGATAACATTAGGTAATACCAAGAGATAGGATACCACTCAGCAAGCTGAGGATAGAGTTCTAATGGTGTTGGAGTGCAACCTGATTATAATAGTACAGAGTATAGGATTCATCATTATTATTATATGTATGCGTGTATTGTTATGTACTTCGTCCAGTAAATGTATCCAAATTTGCTGGTGTTTGCACTTGTCCCAGTGAGGCTTCCCAGGAAATAGTAAAGAAGGAGAGAGAGAGAGAGAGCAAGAAACAGGAACCACTGCTGTGGACAGGGTAAGACAGAAGTCTAGTAAGACAAAGGGGATTGAGGAGGTCATATTCCATAAGGAGAGAGTGGGGAGTCACAGCGGCTCGAGTGGGTGTGTGCACGTGACAACAAGGCTGCGTGTTGGAGCCGCATCCCCTAAACGTGTGACGTTGAGCCCCTCTCCAAGAGCCAGAAGTGCCTAGTGTGATCTCCTAGTGAAATATGAGCATTTGTCGAGTTGTGGGTTGGGTGGTCCGTCAGCGGTAACACCACCAAACCACCACCGCAACAAATTGGGGGCCTGTCCGGGAGAGTGAACTGACACACCCACACCCTGTCCAAGAGTGGATTTGTACACCCCTTGTTGAAATAGATAAACTGTGTGACCGCAGGTGTATATTCTCTCTCTTGGGAAGACTCACAGGACAAGATGGATAAGGTGCAAGCATTTGTGGAATCAGGCAAGCCTGAGGACTTGGAAGGTTGCACGAGGGATCAATTAAAACAGATAGCAGAAAAGTGTGGCTTTAGGTTGAAAGCATCTAAAGTGGCTGGGATGAAGGATGAGATCCTTAGGCAGTTAAGAGCCAAAAGCGAAGCGGCAGAGCTAGGAGCCCAGAGAGGAGCTGAAAGTGGAAAGGAGGATGATGGGCAGGATGAAGTGAGATCCCAGGGATCGAGTAGGAGCAGCAAGAGTAGCCGCAGTAGCAGGAGTAGCCGGAATAGGAGCTTGGAGAGATTCCAGTTAGAGCTCCAGATGCAGCGTGAGGAGAGACAGTTCCAGCTGGAAAAGATGAAATTAGAACTCCAGATGAAAAATGAAGCCGAGAAAGAAAAAGAGAAAACCAGGCTGGAAGTAGAAAAAGAGAAGACAAGGCTGGAAGTAGAAAAAGAGAAAGCAAGACTAGAGGTCGAAAAAGAAAGAGAGAGAACAAAACAAATGCAAATAGAAGCGAATAGAACCTTGGCTGAGCAAAGGATCGAACATGGGTTGCCAGAGAGCACCACCCAGGTATCACACTCACCAGATGTTAGGGTTAGGGAGAAGGACATTCCCTTGTTTGTTCCAGAAGAGGCAGAGAGCTTTTTCGAGCACTTTGAGAAGGTGGCCAGCATCAAGGAATGGCCACAGGAGGAATGGGCCCAGCTGGTCCAGTTAAGATTGACCGGTGCAGCCAGGGAGGCTTACACCCAATTGTCTCTAGAAGAGTGCCAGGATTATGCCACAGTAAAGAGCAGCATATTGCGCTCGTTCCAGTTAACCCCAGAAGCTTATAGGAAGCGTTTCAGAGAGATGATCAAAGTTGGAGCATGTACGTTTGCTGAGACAGCAAGGGATCTGGAAAGACGATTCCAGAAGTGGATTGAAGCTGCTGGAGTTGGATCTTACGCTGACCTGAAGCAATTGATGGTCATGGAGAAGTTCTTGGAGATGATGCATCCCGAAACAAAGTTCAAGATCCAAGAAGCAGGGATAAAGGAGGTGAGAGATGCCGCAGATAGGGCGGATATGATTACGGAAGCATATAAGAGCTTGAGGGAGAACAGAGTGAAGAATGAGGTGAGACGCAGCAATGGCAGATCCAGTGGAGCCTGGGGAGGAAGAAATTACGAAAGACCCAGAAGAGTCTGGGGTGAGAAGAATTTTGATAAATGGGCGGATAAACGTAAGTACCCTAAAACTCAGAAGAGTAGGTCGCGCACTTCGTCTGAAAGTGAAGATGAAGGAGCTAAACGAGAGACAAATCATTATCCAGGAAATCAAGAGTCCAGTAAAGCCCCACAGAGTGCAAGTAGTGTACCTGGCCCGAGGAACTCTCATGCGAGTGGACAAAGTCAGAACCACTCTGGTACATATAGAAGAGACTTTTCCAGGTGAGATGTTACAACTGTAACGGATTGGGTCACGTGATGCGAGATTGTCGGCAGGGCAAGAGAATTGTGACCCTGGCCATGTGTGACCCCCGAAGTAAATATACTAATGTGTTCCGAGACAAACCACAGATGGTGAACTTAGTGAACGAGAGGTATAGGCCGTTCATAAGTAAAGGTTGGATCAGTATAGGAGGCCAACCTGAGGTAGAAGTTGGTATCTTAAGAGATACCGGAGCTAATCAGAGCGTGATTGCGAGAAGCCTGATTGGGAATGATCGACGGTTAGCTGGCAGGAGAAAGATGAAAGTATATGGGTTATTGTCTGAGAGTGACATGCCCGTTTGTACTGTCCAGCTAAGGTCGGAATATGTGTCGGCGGAGGTGATGTTGGGAGTGTGCCCCGACATACCTGTTCCAGGAGTCCAAGTGATCCTGGGGAATGACTTGTGCGGGACAAAGGTGTTGCCAAGAGTCATAGCGGAGACTGTGCCAGAGGAGTGCCCAGAAGGCCACGGCACGGGTGGGACACCTGAGAGTGTGAACCTGACTGACATCCGAGGAGATGAGTCAGGAGACCGCCAAGCCATTGAGTACCCTGTCTCGGTAGTGATGAAGACAGAGGTGGCCGACGAGGAAGACGCTGGAGAAGATGAGACAGTGTCTATTCAGCCGGTAGAAGATATCGACGTAGATATAGCGTGGCTGTTTGATGAAGGTCCAGCTCAGGAAGATGAAGTCTCGGTGAGGCCAAAAGTGAAGATGGCCCAGCCAAAGAAAAATCATGTGAAGAGAGCGAACCTGAGTAGACCCCAGCCTGCTGAAATTAAGGGTCGGAAGGTGAATGCAACTGTGCTGAGCAGAAGTGAGGAAGGATGTGGACATACTGAGGACGGGAGTAGAGCGTCAAGTGGTCCACGAGCACAGAGGCATTTGGATAGTAGAGTTAAGTTGTTTGAGATGTCAGGAGTTGACATGTTTCACAGAAAACGCGGAGGAGAGATAGTGAAGAAGAGTAATAGCCGAGAAAATGGAAGGAGAAGAGACAGTATGTGTGGAGAGATGCTTACGAGCACTCTAGGAGAGGTAAAGCAACATGTACGATCGAGTGCTGTTGGATGTAGTACAGGCTCGGAGAAACTTTAGGGAACAAAGAAGAGTTGAAGGAGAAGAAATGGAGTTGTATAGAGGCGAGAAGTGTGAGAAGAGGATGATGATACAAGCATGGAGGAGTAGAAGAAAGCCGAGGACTCGATGGAAGTCAAACAGGATGAGGTCTCGGATAAATGAGGAGACGAAAGGGAGGATCGTCGGTGAAGACGAGGGAGTGAAGTATGATGGCAGGAGACGAAAGTATAATGGCAGTATATGGAAGTGTGAAGACGACAGAGGAGGTACAGACAGTAGATGTCTGACTCTGGACGTGAAGAGAAGAAGACAAGGAAACGGAGGGTGGAAACAATAAGTAGAGTTGACCGATGGAGTGCAGGCGTCCAAGGAGGACAGCCTAGCCAAGAGGTGTCAGGGAAGTCAAATCGTTTGTGAGAAGATCATGTTTCGGGCGAGTTGTGAGCCAGATGTTGCAAGGTGCAATGAAGTAGTTGTAGACTCTAAGAGTACGTAAGCAGATCAACCGGTCGAACCAATCGGTTGGAGAACGAGACAGTGTGGTGGCGGATGTATTATCCCGAGCTTTGCCACTGGAATAACTCTCAAAAATAAGGGGAGGGGAGTGTTATGATCTCAGCCTGCAGGAGAAACGAGTCTCACCCTTTGAGAGTTATTCAGCAAGCCTGACCTAACTGGAAGGTCCAGGAATTATAGAGGCGATAACACAGATGTAAAATAGTTTGTTGAATTTATATAAAAGTTTGAGATTATGGGCAATGAACTAGAAAACAGATAAATGACTTGTTAGGAGATGTGGACAAGTTACTGGAGGCGTGAGGCTCGCTTGTGGAGGGCGATGACCTCACTTGAGGCCAGACATCGCAGGGGAGAAGCCGCGCTTTGACGAGCTCCCGCCAGGAGGGAACCCCTAGTGATATTATCTCCAAGAGAAGAGAAGGTGCAGACGTTCCAGCTGTTGAATCGAGCTGAAGACGTTGCGGTCTCAAGTCCTGGACGGCGAGGAGAGAGTATTAAGCCGCCCAGTGACAGTTTTGTGGGCTGTGACAAGCGCCCTGGTCAGACGTTGTCAGAGGGAGAAGCGCCCTCGACCAGATAATCTGTGGTAAGCCCGATTTAAGCCAGTTCATAGTGTTTGCTTGTAGTTGGTCGTGTGCCCAGCGACAGTAGCGATGTTTATTTTCAAGTTAGAAATGTTTTGGTATGGCAGAAAGCCTAAAATAAGAGAGTGAAGTGGGAGGAGCGCGGAGCGACGTCCGTCTTCTCTGAGCGCTGGCGGGCAACTGAAGGAGCCCGGCTCCTGAGGGAGGAGGCCCCTCCCAGCGTGAGTGAGGCTCGCCCAGCGAGGTGGCGCATGGACTCGCCCACGGGGGAGTCCACTCTCATTAAATGTAGAGGACAGATAGAGATTGGAGACAAAGATGTTGTGTGATTAATTTTGTTTATGTGTTAAAAGGGAAACAATTTATTGGAGTGCAAATGGGTTGCAGGTTTGTCTTTGGGGAAGAAGTTGCTGAGGACTTGGAAGCCAGCACAGAGGGAGTGGTTGATGAGACTCCAAGGCAGGGAGGAGAGGACCCCGAGCTGTGAAGAAGCAGTGAGGAGGAGTGTCACGTGCTTCTGCAGAGGTGGTGAAGTGCCACAGTTATTCGAGGAAACTTATGGTGCAGCAGCCAGGAGAGCTGTGGATGATCCTAATAGGAGTAGGGAAGCACCATAGTTGTTCAAGGAATCTTCATGGTAGCAGCCTGGAGGAGCTGCAGAGGATCCTGGTGTTTAAGCCCTGAGGAACCTGAAGTTGTCAGGGTAGTGAAATAGTTCTAACTGATCACTTGTATGGAGGTGAGAGTGTTTGTCATTAGCGTGAACGACGCAGTGAGAGGTGAGTGATCGTTTGCCATTTATGTGCCAAGAAGTGTATATTGAAGTTTAGAGTTACAGACGTAGGCAGGAGTACCTACAGATATATATGTATTCTAAGACTGATAGAATGGTCGATTGATTCGTTGTGTGGCACGGATCATTTATACTGATATATATATATATGTTATTGCATTCAAATGCTGATTTGCCTTATATGTGTTTATAGGTATATATATATGTATACATTCTCTTGATGGTAGTGTAACATTATATTGTAAGACTTAATCTACTTGAGGAGGTTGATAATATTAGGTAATACCAAGAGATAGGATACCACTTAGCAAGCTGAGGATAGAGTTCTGATGGTGTTGGAGTGCAACCTGATTATAATAGTACAGAGTATAGGATTCATCATTATTATTATATGTATGCGTGTATTGTTATGTACTTCGTCCAGTAAATGTATCCAAATTTGCTGGTGTTTGCACTTGTCCCAGTGAGGCTTCCCAGGAAATAGTAAAGAAGGAGAGAGAGAGAGAGAGCAAGAAACAGGAACCACTGCTGTGGACAGGGTAAGACAGAAGTCTAGTAAGACAAAGGGGATTGAGGAGGTCATATTCCATAAGGAGAGAGTGGGGAGTCACAGCGGCTCGAGTGGGTGTGTGCACGTGACAACAAGGCTGCGTGTTGGAGCCGCATCCCCTAAACGTGTGACGTTGAGCCCCTCTCCAAGAGCCAGAAGTGCCTAGTGTGATCTCCTAGTGAAATATGAGCATTTGTCGAGTTGTGGGTTGGGTGGTCCGTCAGCGGTAACACCACCAAACCACCACCGCAACAATTG
>WNGS01163731.1:1178187-1191371 GCA_020271785.1 Procambarus virginalis
GCAGTATTATAAGGTTGGGGTGAAGGAAGTATTATAAGGTTGGGGTGAAGGCGTATTATAAGGTTGGGGTGAAGGAAGTATTATAAGGTTGAGGTGAAGGCAGTATTATAAGGTTGAGGTGAAGGAAGTATTATAAGGTTGGGGTGAAGGCAGTATTATCAGGTTGGGGGTGAAGGCAGTATTATAAGGTTGGGGTGAAGGCAGTATTATAAGGTTGAGGTGAAGGCAGTTATTATAAGGTTGGGGTGAAGGCAGTATTATAAGGTTGGGGGATGAAGGCAGTATTATAAGGTTGGGGGTGAAGGTAGCACCACTACCATAACCTCGCAGTGCACACAACGGATCAGCGCTAACCTTGTAATACATTTAAGGGCAATTTTAGCTAAATGGAGGCCACGTTCAGGCAGTAAACAACCTCCCACATATCTGTATTGTTGTCAGATGTACATGCTTAAATACAAGCTTGCCCTGTAGGTAAATTAGTAAAGGCTGCACCTGCATGCATTAATTAGGACATGTGATGCTGACAGCATTCGAGAGAGAGAAGTGTTGTTGCATAGACCTGTGACTATATTTGCATGGAAGTATTGCGTATGAACATATGCAAGGTGTGTGAGAAGGGCGGGAGGGATGCTGTTGCCATAAAAGGGAGATGATCTTGGGACTCCGCCCTCGTAGTGTTTCTATCACACCCCCCAACCCTACCTTGCCTGAGATAGCCAGGTCCTACCCTGCCTTAGAATACCCTACCCAGTGCCTTCTACCTGCACACTCAATATGGCCTTACAGATTGCATTCCTCTACTCCTCTTCATCCTATTTGACTCTGGCACAGCCGTGCCTACAGCGAGGCCACAGTAGGAGGCGAGGCCTGGCTAGACGTCAGGTGGAGAGCTGGATAGCTGTTGGTCCTGCTGGATAGCCATGACGTAAGCAATGGCTAGACGGCAATGGCAAGACGAACCTACAAACTTTCTAACACCAAGAGCCGCACGCACACAGGGAGGGGGTCTGGTAGCTGAACGGACATCGCACAGGACTCGTAATTCCGTGGCCCGAGTTCGATTCCCGGACCAAGCAGAAACAAATGGGCAAAGTGTCTTTCGCCCCTGATGCCCCTGTTACCTAGCAGCATATAGGTACCTGGGAGTTAGACAGCTGTTTCGGAGCTGCTTCCCGTGTGTGTGTGTGTGTGTGTGTGTGTGTGTGTGTGTGTGTGTGTGTGTGTGTGGTGTGTGTGTGTGTGTGTGTGTGTGTGTAAAAATTAGTAGTTAGTTACAGTTGATTGACAGTTTAGAGGCGGGCCGAAAGAGCAGAGCTCAACCCCCGCAAGAACAACTAGGTGAACACACACACAATGTATATAAAATTGTCAGATCAAATCTGGATGAGGCACCAGTGTAGACTCCTTATCTCGTTCAATACAAAACAGACCTCGAGAAAGTTCAGAAATAGGCATATGCAAATAACCCTAGGCTAGTATTACAGCCAAGATATACGAGTCACCTCACGCCAATAGAAAAATAGAAGAGTTAGGGGAGGTGTGAATACCACAGTTTTTCAGAAGGGTACTCAGAAGTTGTTGCTGACTTATTGAGAGTTTGGTCCACTAGTCTGTTGCTTACAGCGGTCAACAGGCCCACATACCCACCACAGCCCGGTTGGACCGGAACTTCTTTTAGAAAACTGTCTAGTTTTCTCTTGAAGATGTCCACGGTTGTTGCGGCAATATTTCTTATAGTCGCTGGTAGAACATTGAACCGCAGACCTCTGATGTTTATACAGTGTTCTCTGATTGTGCCTATGGCACCTCTGCTCTTCACTGGTTCTATTCTGCATTTTCTTCCATATCATTCACTCCAGTACGTTGTTATTTTACTGTGTAGATTAGGGACCTGTCCCTCCAGTATTTTCCATGTGTATATTATTTGGTATCCCTCTCGTTACTTTTGTAGTGAGCACATTTGGAGAGCTTTGAGAAGATCCCAATAATTTAGGTGCTTTATCGCGTCCATGCGTGCCGTATATGTTCTCTGTATTCCCTCTATTTCAGCAAACTCTCCTGCTCTGAAGGGGGAAGTGAGTACTGAGTAGTACTCGAGACAGGACAACACAATTGACTCTAAGAGTACAACCACTGTGATGGGATCCCTGGATTTGAAAGTTCTCGTAATCCATCCTATCATTTTTCTGCCTGTCGCAATATTTGCTTGGTTATGCTCCCTAAACGTTAGGTCGTCAGACATCATTATTCCCAAATCCTTGACATGCTGTTTTCCTACTATAGGCACATTTGATTGTGTTTTGTACCCTGTATTATGTTTCAGGTCCTCATTTTTGCCGTACCAGAGTACCTGGAATTTATCACTGTTAAACATCATGTTATTTTCTGCTGCCCAATCGAAAACTTTGTTGACATCTGCTTGTAATTTTTCAATGTCTTCAGCAGAAGTAATTTTCAAGTAAATTTTTGTCATCTGCAAAGAATGACACGAAGCTACGACTTATATTTTTGTCTATATCAGATATGAGAATAAGGAACAGCAGTGGTGCAAGGACTATACCTTGAGGTACACAGCTTTTAACTGCGCTTGTACTCGATTTTATCTGATTGACTGTTACTCTGTGATTTGTTCGAGAGGAAATTGAGTATCCAGCGTCCTACTTTACCAGTTACTCCCATTGCCCTCATTTTGTGAGCTATCACTCCGTGGTCACATTTGTCGAATGCCTTTGCAAAGTCTGTGTATACAACATCTGCATTTTGCTTTTCTTCTACAGCTTCTGTGATTTTGTCATAGTGGTTGAGTAACTGTGACAGACAGGATCTGCCCGCGACAAAAGGTTTACAACCAGGTCCCCAGTTATTGTGGGGGTGGACAGGGATGAACAGTTTAGCTAAACAGATGAACAGTTGTATTTAAGTATCGGTGTCCAGTTGATCATCCCTGCCCAAGGTTCGAATCATGCCGAAATCGGTCACGAGGCTTGGGTTCAGCGTTTATAGGACGGTTTTTTTTAATTAAATGTTATATTTTATACATCAATGTGTTTCAGTTCTCAATGCTCTTTTAGTTACTAACTTGATTCTAGAGTTCAATACATTACACATTGATTATATTAGCTGTGGGGTTAATATAATCAATGAGTTTTAATATAATTTCAGAGTTTAACTTATTCTAACGCTAAACAGCTTGTCTTATATACTCGCATTTGGGTGAGGCGATATGTTGCAACAGTTTTGGATGAGGTGAACAAACTTTTGACCAACACAAGACAGAACACGGTGCAATGGGTATAAATAGGATAAGTGAGAGGGAACAATGGAAGTAACTGCAAAGGGCCTATTGGCCTATACTTCCTCTTGATGCTTCTATATTGGTGCGGAGTCTTGAAGTGGGTAGAATATAGTTGTGCATTAATTGGCTGTTGATTGCTGGTGTTGACTTTTTGATGTGTAGTGCCTCGCAAATGTCAAGCCGCCTGCTATCGCTGTATCTATCGATGATTTCTATGTTGTTTGTTAAGACTTCTCTGGTGATGGTCTGGTTGTGGGAAGAGATTATATGTTCCTTAATGGAGCCCTGTTGTTTATGCATTGTTAATCGCTTGGATAGAGATGTTGTCTTGCCTATATACTGAGTTCTTTGGGGCTTACAGTCCCCAAGTGGGCATTTGAAGGCATAGACGACGTTGGTCTCTTTTAAGGCATTCTGCTTTGTGTCTGGAGAGTTTTTCATGAGTAGGTTGGCCGTTTTTCTGTTTTATAGTAAATCGTCAATTGTATCTTCTGATTTTTGTCTGTATGGATAACGTTCCTATTAACAATATCTTTCAGGACCCTTTCCTCCGTTTCATGAGCTATGGAAAAGAAGTTCCTGTAAAATAATAGGTCTAATAGGGGGTACAGGTGTTGTGTTAGTTGACTCTTCAATATATATATATATATATATATATATATATATATATATATATATATATATATATAATAATAATAATATGTGTGTGTGTTTCATTGAATATGACTGCATATTCTGTATTAATTATTTTCTTATTTAGGGCTTCTATACCTCTGACTAGTGCTCTTGCATCTCGGTTTAATTGGAAGAGGATTTCTCCAAATGTCATCTTTGTTCTAGGTAAACTAAAATAATTAACTTTATAATATATATATATATATATATATATATATATATATATATATATATATATATATATAATATATATATATAAATATAAATAATTATATATTTATTGTATTTATTATATAGTTTTATTACATATTTATATTATATTTATTATATATATAATATATATATTTGTATTATATATATATAGTAAATATAAATAATTACACATATACACACAGAAAGACTGACAAGAATGAATGACACACAAAGAGAATGACAAAGAGGTGTGGTTCTATCTGCCTGTTTCTCTCTTACATGTTCTACTGTGTTTCTGCCTGCCTCTATATCCAGTAGTATCATATTGATCGTCCCCACTATAACCCTGTGTACCTCTCACGTTGAATTTCGGGTACTGAAGATTGTAACATTTTTGTCACTAAATGTCACTACGCAGCCCGTAACAGCTGTTACAGGCAGCTTCCTGGGTGCGCGCGTTTGTAAAAACAACAACTGACAGTCGAGAGGCGAGCCGAAAGAGCCAGAGCTCAACCCCCGCACGCACAACTAGGTGAATACAAGAGTTCTTACATTCTAGCAGAGCCACCAGCATGCATAACGTTGCGGGCAGGTCCATAATCCCGGGAATACCACCCGCCAAATCGTTTACCAACCAGGTACCCATTCACTGCTGGGTGAACACAGGCTACAGTTAAGGATTGGCAGCCAGTCAATCCTCCCCGGCAAGCCTACGAACCTAGGCCAAAGCGCTCGCGAAGCGCTGGGCGAGTGTCTTACCACTGCGCCAGTCCCCGTGGATATTACATAAGTTTATTTTTATTAGACAAGTTCTTGAAAGAAGTGCCGGACCCACCGGGTTGTATAGAGGCATGAGGGCCTGCGGGCCGCTCCAAGCAACAGCCTGTTGGACCAAGTGATCACAAGTTGAGCCTGACCTCAGGGACGGGCTCGGGAGAGTAGAAAATCCCTCCCCAAATCCTCTCCAGGTATGCTCTATGTACTTGTGAACACTTATTACATGTGAATGGAGTGTGTGTAGGCGAGTGGAGAAGGTGGGGACGGTACGTGTGCCAACTACCTGCCACTACTAAACCTCTACCACAACCATTCCATCTAACACCATTCTTTAATTAAATGTTATATTTTATACATCAATGTGTATATTTTGTATACAAGCCGTGTACTTACAAAGAGACAGATGATTGTCTATCCCATTTTTCTCCCCCTGTTTATAAAGGGGAGAGAATTTCACTCCCCCCCCCAATAGTTTGGTAACTTATGAATCAATATAAATGTTAAACTGTAACCAGCTAAAGGATGTTAACATGTTTAGATAAATGAACTTTGAGGTTCAGTTCCTGAGCCACAATATGTGCCTCGTAACCTCTCCCGCTGGCACTCACATGATGGGGTGTAAAATAAACGAATTGAACCCATACTCTTATTTTTCATGTTTGTCTGAACGATAGAGTGGGGCAAAAGAAAAAAAAAAGCCTGCACTTATGGTCTACAAGTTTAGACTTGTAATATCTTGTGGGGAGGATTCGCCAGTAACTGTGTCTATTACTTTTGATTTGACGTGTGTGAATATCTGTGCGGTTTTCTCAACACTTACTCCTGATTGTTGATGTGTGGACTGTGCCCAGGACACTGATGACTCGCTTCTGTAGCTGTTGTTGTTGTTGTTGTTATAGATTCAGCTACTCGGAACAAGTTCCAAGTAGCACGGGCTATGGTGAGCCCGTAACTTACCTGTCACAGGAGCTGGGCAAAAAAGCACGGGCTATGGTTAGCCTCGTGGACAGGAGATGTCTCCCGTGGCTTCTGTAGCATCACCGTGGTGTCTAACATCTGTGTCATCATCCCAATAATTAACAGCTCTGGTTATCTCATCACTGTGCGCATTTACATATAAACAATTATAACTGATGAGGCCTCATGAAATTAGGGATGGGAGCCTTTGGCCAGATCAGCATGTGGACACACGCTGCCCTATCATATATAATTAAAGACAATTTGGTGCTAACTGGATAGGCTGAGAGCCATTATAATTTGAATACTTTGAACTGCGTTATGTTATTTGGTCGCATCCTCAACTACTCTATTACAAACGAGCCGGTA
This sequence comes from Procambarus virginalis, assembly GCA_020271785.1. Taxonomy (NCBI): domain Eukaryota; kingdom Metazoa; phylum Arthropoda; class Malacostraca; order Decapoda; family Cambaridae; genus Procambarus; species Procambarus virginalis. The sequence continues at coordinate 1,184,456 of WNGS01163731.1, forward strand.
CTGAAGAAGTATGTTTAACTATTTGATCAAGGTACACGTTAAAAGGTATGAATGAAGTACAGTGCATATGTGCCGACGCTTCACTCCGGCTATCCCAACCCGTCCTCTTACATATTACGTCGCTTTTCGCTCGTATGCGCACTCAGGCTAAAAATGGAGATAATTTGAAATGAAATCGGCTTACAAAAGTGACGCACTGTCCTGTTTTCTGTTTTGTCCTCTGGCTTACTCGGTTTGGTTAGATGATACTTTCAGCTAACGATTTTCATGACGTTTTGAAACCTTAGGAAAACTTCTTGCCCTCCTAACCTACCAGAGGACCCTTAACTTGCCGTTTGGGAAAATACTAATTAATGTAACTATTTTTCATTTTCAAATTACGTCCATTTTTGGCCGTAGCGCATATGACCGAAAAGCGACGTAATTTGTAAGAGGACGTGTTGCCAATACTCAGCGTCATTAAGCAACCCGTTCTCGCACTTGCTTAACGTCAGTATTGGCTTATTTCATAAGTGCATATGTGACATACTAGTTGATTGTGAATATTTTAGTTTACCTTGAAAAGCTTCATAGAAAACACCGACCTCACCTAACCTTCTTAGTATGTTAAGATAAGCATCTTATTGCTTCTTAATTACAATTATTACTTAACCTATACCGTTGATAGATTAAGTAATAATTGTAAATAAGAAGCAATAAGATGCTTAACATACTAAGAAGGTTAGATGAGGTCGGTGTTTTCTATGAAGCTTTTCAAGGTAAACTAAAATATTCACAATCAATTAATATGTCACATATGCACTTATTAAATAAGCCAATACTGACTGTAAGCAAGTGTGAGAACGGGTTGCAACAACTGCACGGTCTCTAGTTAGTACGAGCTAAGGGGCTTCCCCCAAAAGAGTGCCGCTCTGCGTGACCTTGACCCACTGAACCACCATGAACGCACATTGCATGACCCTTTCTCACGCTCTTTGCCTTCCCTTGTCTAGCGTTGTCAGTGCCCCCATATTTCAAGTCTTCCTTGCACGCTGGTGTTTTGTTGCACATATTTTGTTCTTAATGTGTAAAGACGCGCGTCTGTTTATGTATAAAAAAATAAGCAACATTTTAATGGAAATGCTCTTAAAAGTCCCAGTACTTTTTCATTATTTCCTCCTAGAAACACCAGCGTCTACCAGTACTAGGATTTTCCTTATGCAGGCGATGCGTCACAATAACGTGGCTAAAGTATGTTGACCAGACCACACACTAGAAGGTGAAGGGACGACGACGTTTCGGTCCGTCCTGGGCCATTCTCAAGTCAATCGTGACACAATCGACTTGAGAATGGTCCAGGACGGACCGAAACGTCGTCGTCCCTTCACCTTCTAGTGTGTGGTCTGGTCAACATACTAGGATTTTCCTTGGCAGTTTTGTCCCATCAGGTGACCCTCTTGACGTCGCTGCTACGTTTGGTTGGCACTGGGCTCATCAGCCGCCATCACAAACAAGTACACATCCTCGGAGTATATATTTGCTTCTATGTTCTCCTAACTTCTTTCCCTACGTGTATTCTATGATCTGATAACTTATTTCCTTCAAAACTTCCTTCAGCCTGAAGATCTTAATCGTAACCAGAGGACTTGTATGCTTGATTTAAAAGTCTTATCCTGGTTGCCAGATAACTTCTTTGAACAGTAAATGTTAATTTTTAATTTATTCTGACATCTTAGTATTTCTTTAATCGTCCAAACTCAACCTCTAACAACCTGCTATTTTATATGCGCTTAATTCCTACTCAGGAGCCGTTTCCCTATACCTGGCGTGTCATGATTGTATTAGTTATAACAAAAAGTTATGCAAGCACATGATATCGAGCGTGGGAAATCAATAAGACAGCCAACACGCCATCTTGACTCCGGGTAAATGGTATTACACAGCCAGCAGGAGCAGCAGGAGGCACCCTGGTGCTTGGGTACCCACATCACTCAAACTTGAGACCCACCAAATAACGCTGCTTGAAACAAGACGACTCCTTGTGTGTTTCACTCGGGACCTCAAGGTAAGAAGAGAGGACCACGCCAGTATGACTATAGAACACTAGGAAGTGAACGTGAGAGAGAAGGATCTGGGATAGGACGGGAGGAAGGAATGGTGTCCAACAACTTGTACTATCGGGAATTGAACGCCTACCTGCAAGAAAAAGAGGCCTCCGATGTACCGACCAGCCCAAGTGGTTGGGTTTCATTGGGGAAAGTATATCACGTCACCGATGTCAGTCAGTCTGGGCAGCCACGGGTCATCCGTATCTTAAGAATAGGCTTTATGATTTAAGGGATAAAGGCAAAGGGTCATTTAGGCCCCAATCAAAATTCGTTTCTAAATTACAAATAAACTTTAATTCCGAAGTGTTTAGCACAGAATATGCTTTTCTGTATATACACGGAAAATACACTTCAATGGTCACTTTCTCCCTTAACGTGGGGGGGGGGGGGGCACGGTTCGGGAGACATCTCCCATCCACGAGGCTCACCATAGCCCGTGCTTCTTGCCCCGCTCCTGTGCCAGGTAAGTTACGGGCTCACCATAGCCCGTGCTACTTGGAACTTGTTCCGAGTAGCTGAATCTATAACAACAACCACCTTAACGTGGAGGAGGTGGGGTCCCTTGATTGTTTCAAACGTGGGTTGGACATGTCTATGCGTAGGATTGGGTGGTTTTAAATAGGAGCTGCCTCGTATGGGGCAACAGACTTTTTGCAGTTACCTTTATTCTTATGCTTTTATATAACCATCAGACATTATGACACGGTAGGACTAGACTAAGCTCCACAGACATGCGCCTACAGTGTGGAATGTGACTGTGCGCCAAATTCCATGCACACTGTGATGTTATACTGGCCAACCAGGGACACCATTGTTAATTATAAACGGATCAATATTATTATAATAACCGACCGCCATAACTGGATGATGACGTTGATCACACACTAGAACAGATTCACAAACTTTCTGACATACATCATATTAAATACCAAGTGGGTTAAGGCTAATATATGTATTCTAAGTGAATATTATATATTTGAACACTGCTACTATATCACCAGTTAAAAAACTTGACATAATGGCTGGAATATTCACCTGCAGTTGTGACTAGACTTGCAGCGGTTGAGTTAGTTGGTGTGTTTACTGGGGTAGAACCTCGGGAGTTTCTTCAGTAACCCTAACTCTGTTTATCCACTTAACTCGCCAGATGACACTCCTCCAACACTTCACTAACACAACTTGGCACACTCCCAACTCTTCATAACCAATATAACCTTAACAAAAAAATGAGTTATGAATTCTTCCGCGATCCGCATTAACTACAAATCTTAAATTTCGGCGGGCACCTTGTGCCTACAGCTGAGTGACGGTAACTTGTTCCCCGTCACCATTCAGTTCACAAGAGGCTGTGCAAGCCTAACACTGTGTTTTCTACACACGAGTTGAAGCGAGGTGTGGTGGGAGCCAGAGTGTATGGTAGGACCAGTGTGTTTGGGCGGGCGGAGAGGCAGCCAGTGGTTGAAGGGCGGGAGGCAACTGTGACTGAGGTTAGCTGGCCGGTGCCGTCCCCCACACCCGTGTAAACACACCCGCACTGGCCACTACTCCACACTCTCCACTGGAGCATCATCTCTATCACAGTCACTCACAAAACACATAGCCATCACACACCTGCCGGTAGGAGGACGAGAGCTACTACGAGACCAGACTACTGGAGACTAACACAAAGGGCTCCCCACTGTCACAGTCCGCCCTCGCGTGTCGGCGGCTAGCGCGCGAGTGGTCTGCGCTCGTATTGACGACCCACGCCGTCGCTTGGGTGCCACCAAATCTTTTTATTAATCAATATAATTAAGATTTGTATCACCATGATCGTAATTTATCAAACTACAATTATTCTACATTGCTCTACAATTTAGATACATTAAAAGAACAGCGTTAAGTAAAGAATGTATTATTAATTGCGTCAATCAAAACATTCCTAGGTATTTGTTGCAACCCATCCGCTAGGTGGATCACTTCAAACCTATCTTTTGTTTGGATGCTGTGTTCCTAAAATCCATTTCATCATTCAGCGGTCTAGCTTTGATAAAATCGACCACTTTCTCTCATGAGCTGTCATGTCTACTTCCTGTTTTGGTCTCTCTAAAAGCCCCTATCCTCTCCAAACACACACACACACACACACACACACACACACACACACACACACACACACACACACACACACACACACACACACACACACATATACAATAACCTGCGAGTCTTCTTTATACTGCCATCTGTCCAAACTGCCGACATCTGATAACATTATGCAACGCACATGAACAACACCTATGGAAACAAACTGTCATGAGGTGACAATGATATCATAAAAGCACTTCAGGTACCTGGAGTATATCAGGGAGGGGTTCCAGGTACTAAGCTACTCTATCCTTTTGAGATGTATTTCTTCCTTGTCTCAATAAACATACTTGAACTTGGGGTTCCAGGAGTTTTCCACTCCCCAAACCCGGCCTGGAACCAGGCTCGGCTTATGAGAGCTTGGTCCAACAGACTTGCTTAGAGTGGCCAGCCGGACTACAAATCCCAGCCCGTCCTCCAAAAATGGGGAGGTAAATGTAACAGCCCCATAAGTGCAATTATGTACTATGTATAACAGTCAGGAATTGTACTTATTTTCATTTAGTATTAAACCGTACTGTCAAATATATTGTGAAGTTTACCTGAAAAGCTGAATAGAAAACCACGACCTAACCTAACCGTCTTAGTTTTTGAAGATAAGCATTTTATTGCTTTTTAATTACAATTATTACTTAACCTATAGCTATATTGATATTACAGTTTTATAAAACAAATAAAACAAAACTAAAAAATTTCAATAAATTGTAAAGTAACTTAGGATATTTTCAAATTTTGTATTAAATCTTTATTGTTTAATAAAACTGAAAAAGAAATTCCTGATATTTAAAACTTGTGTATAGCAAACTGAACCTTAAAACTTCATCCTAAAATTCCGAGTGTTTTGACAGAAAACGAGGAGAATAAATGGGGAGGTAAATGTAACAGCCCCATTAGTGCAATTATGTACTATGCAAGACAATCAGGAAATGTACTTATTACACTTAGTATTAACACGTACTGTCAATTCGGAGGATGGGTTGCCAAATCCACTACAACCTGGTTGGTCCGGCACTTGTTGCAGGAAACTGTCAATTTTTTTAATGGAGTCCACTTTTTGTTTCGACAATATTTAATATATTTGTTGGGAGGATATTGAACAGCTGTGGATCTCTGATGTGCATAATATATTCTCTGACTGTGACTATAGCACCTCTACTCTTCACTGGCTCAATTCTGCATTTCATATCATATCCATCCCCCCCCCCCCAATATATTATTTTACTGTGCAATTTGGGACCTGGCCAATGTATTGGAATATAGTGAAGATTTTAATGTGTTATAATGCTTTTAGTAATTTATTTGAAGTATAGTACTGTACTTAAAGTAATTAATGTTTTGTAGATCCTACATTTACATATATTTATACCTTGACAATATTACAAACATTGGGAAGCCTGAATGGCCATGAGAGGGCCAGGTATGAGTACCTCAGTATGATAAGTGAAGCAGAGAGACTGTGTGAAAATGACATAGCAAATGAAGCCAACACCGAACCAATACTGCTCCACAGCCACATCAGGAGGAAACAGTGAAAGAACAGGTGATGAAACCAAGAATGGGCGAGGACAGGTACACAAAGAATGACAAGGTGGTGTGTAAAGAACTCAACAAGAATAAAGTGAATAGTACCAAATTCTATCTAATTGTCGGTCACGTCAATATATGTACGGTGGTCGACATAGTCACACAAAAGTACTATTTAAACAAGGAGGATGGGCTGCATTACAGCATCTATACTTGTTCAGTCAAGAGCAAGTAACATGAAGGGATTGTGCACCAGCAGCAGGCACAAGACTAATAGGTTAAACTGTCTAGGTGAGGGCTTAGTGCCAGCATGCGTGGTGATGCTGGTGCCAGCATGCGTCAGCTTAGTGCCAGCATGCGTGGTGATGCTGGTGCCAGCCGCCAGCAAGCTTGCGGGGCCCCATTCACAAGTCTAGTGGCAATGACCAGCAAACTACGGTGAACGAGAAACACACACACACCCGCTCTTCTTGGCTCTTCCCATTACTCCAACTACCATCATTACTAAAACTATTATATTTACTACTGTTAGTTCTATTAGTCACCTCGACATCTATCACAAAGAACATGATTGGAAGGTGAACATACTGATTAGTCGGAGACATAGTAGGATATTTAGCATAGGAGTCGCAAATATTTGGAACAGGGGTTGAAGATATTGTCGAAGTTATTCAGTAAGTTAATACGAGAAGAAATTAAAATTGTTAGACTGGAAATGAGGAGCTTGGGAGCTCGTCCTCGGCCCTATGAACACATCCAAGTACATACAGAACCCTTCCTTCTCCAACCACCAAGTTACAGCCCCGCTCCTGTGCCAGGTAAGCCCACTACGGGCTCACCATAGCCCGTGCTACTTGTAACTTTTTGTTCCCAGTAACTGACTCCACAACAAAAACACTCCCTAACTACGTCACTCAAGCTTGGCATCCTCTCCGTTCGTTCTTGTGTCTTATCACCTCTCTACCTCCATACACATTCCTTAAGATTCAAACGTTAACTTTTGTTATGTAATCGTATAAACGCTAACCCAAACTACAATTTAAACTTTGGCGATCAATATAGAGCTGAAATTGCACTGCGACTCAAGAAGCGTCATCTATTATTTTCAGCTCACGCAAAAATGGTAAGCTTGTGGTCCGTAGTGAAACTCTCAGATCATTTTGAATAGTGAAAGACTT
>WNGS01163731.1:1217773-1228279 GCA_020271785.1 Procambarus virginalis
AGGGAGGGGGGAAATGGTGGGGAAGGACGAGGGGACGTGGAAGCTTGGGATTGTGGGGACGAGGGGATGGGGGAATGGAGAAAGGTGGGGGGGGGGCAGGGGAGTGGGACTGTGGAAAGGAGAGGGGGATAGTGGAGTGGGGAATGGTGGGGAGGACGATGGGGCGGGTGAGGGGGGGGGATGTGGAGAGTACTGGGGGACAGGGAAGGTTGCTGTGGCTCAGCAACGCACATGCGTGCTGAGCCACAGCAACGCGTGGCCGGGTACTGCTAGTTTTGAATAAAAGATGTTTTCTGGAAATGAATGTATTCATTTTTTAAGCCGTTTTCGTATACTAAACCACCGCTGTAATCTTTTTGGCACGTGTACCGTAACGAGAACTTGTATGAGGTAAGGTCATTATTGAAGTAGTACTCAAGGATGCTTGTGCGAAGAGATGTTAGTATTGATGATGTATTCTCTGCCCCGTCTCCAGGCAAACTTTGAGTTTGAAATGGTCAAAAAGATTGGCAGATATAACTGCAGAGGTTTTGAGGCTAAGTAATGATGATAGAGTTACAGGATATGAGCTGGATGGTGTTGAGATTGACATGTCTCATTGCGAAAGAGCTCTGAGAGCTATGATTAGCTAGAATTTAAAGCCAAAAATCAATGCCGTATGATTACGACACCGTTTGATGATGGTCGAGGACGGGCCGAAGCGTCGTGTTTCTTCACTTCCCGATGTGAAGTTTGGTGATCATTGAATATAACTATGCATATATATTTACATATAGATTTGTATAATAGATTGTGATATATAAATATATACATTTCTAGAGCAGAAGCCTACTCAAATACTTGGGATGTGTGCTCGTGTGTACATATGTGAATTAGGGTAATCTTCACAGGCTATAGAGAGAAGACTGCAGTGGAACATTAAGGGGTTGACTAGAGGACTTCTCATTTAGCTTTTTTATGCTTTTTTTGTGTATTAAATATCAACTTGTTAATGTTTTCCCATTTTGCGAGTACAAGTAAGAGGGAGAAGACAAGTGAACTCGGCGGAGGATGACAAGAGGTATGTGCTGGGTAGGTTGGTGTTGGAGACACGTGGGTAGAGGTGACACCACTAGTGTTTGCTGCCTACTTTCTCTTATCATTACCACCAAAGTAACGTAGTAGTGTTCATCAAGTTCCCCACTGAACACCGAAAGAAGTCATCTAGTTACGCCCCCATGTTTAAGGGGACTATATTTGAAAACCTTGGATTCATAGTTAACATATCCTCCATACAAATATTTGTCATTTATTGTGTGAAGAAAAGGAAAGGTTAGAAAAATATTGTTAATTAATAATAGTAGAGGTGTGACCGGTTAGCAGATCATCAGCTCTCTCCATTTGTGGCATTGGTTGGTCGCGTGTGGAAGCCAGGCAGAAGCTTTGTTAGCGTGTGGCGAGGGTAAGGCAGTCATCAGCAGTGTGGTGAAGGTGGCTTTGTTGCTGCGTCAGGAGCGGCTGCTGCGGCGGCTGCTGCGGCTGCTGCGGCTGCTGCTGGCTTTATTGTATATACTTACATACCTCCTCTTGTTGTTTATATTTAGCTACGCAGAGCGAAATGTCCTATAGCACGGGCTATAGTGAGCCTGTAGTGTGTACCTGTGTGTCTAGTTCAGGATATAGTCCTGGTGGGGTGGAGGCGATGGCTGCTTATTATTATTATTATTAACATCTTTATTGACAAAATTAATTACAATTTTTCCTAATCTGAGGATTTAAATTAAGTGTTATTAAAGTGAGGATAATGCTGGTATTCACTGTCACACAGGACAGAGGGTCATACACAAGACAATAGGTCTAGTTGTATTCACCTAGTTGTGCTTACGGCGGTTGAGCTTTTGCTCTTTCAGCCCGCCTCTCAACTGTTACTACTATTTCCCCCCCCCCCCAACCACACACACTGTAGGGAGCCAAGCCGGCGGCCGAGCGGACAGCACGCTGTACACGTGATCCTGTTGTCCCGGGTTCGATCCCGGACGTCGGCGAGAAACGATGGGCAGAGTTTCTTTCACCCTATGCCCCTGTTACCTAGCAGTAAATAGGTACCTGGGAATTATCCCTATCATACCTAGTTTTAAAATTATGAATAGAGTTTGCTTCTACAACCTGCTCCTTGAGTGCATTCCATTTTTCCACTACTCTCACATTAACAGAAAATTTCCTAACATCTCTGTGACTCATCTGAGTTTCCAGCTTCCACCCATGTCTCCTCGTTCTGTTAGTATTCCGTGTGATCTTCTATTTCTTAGAAATAGTGGAATATAATGGATTAATAAATAGTGGATTTCGAGTGGAAATATTCTATTTCTAACTCTGTTAATTCCCCTGATTATTTTATACGTTCCTATCATATCCCACCTCATCCTCTCTCCCTTCTTTTTTCTAGTGTCGTAAGGTTCAGTTCCTTCAAGCGATCTTCATATCCCAACTCTGGGACGAGCCACATAGCTTGGCTCGTCGCAGCTTGTTTGACTCGAGTTTCACTATTCAATAACATCCTCCCCGGTAACTGCTAACTAGTCAACCTGCCCTCTTCCCCACCCACACACTTCCTCGGCTGAAGGCATAATGTTCTGTTCTTTAGTAAATACCGAAATAAAATATTTATTAAAAATATTACAAGATTCATCACAATATTACACGAGCTCTCAATGTTTGCTGATGATGCAAAAATTATGAGAATTAAAGCCGAGGAAGATAGCATGAGGCAATAAGATGACCTAGACAAACTGAAGGAATGATCCAAAACATGGCTACTAAAGTTCAACCCAAGTAAATGTAAGGTATTGAAACTAGGTGGAGGGAATAGGAGACCAGGGGCCAGATTCACGAAGCAGTTACGCAAGTACTTACGAATGTGTACATCTTTCCTCAATCTTTTACGGCTTTGGTTACATTTATTAAACAATTTACATGCATGAAAACTTCCAATCAACTGTTGTTATTGTTACGAACAACCTCCTGGTGCTTCCGAGCTCATTAACTGTTTAAAAACATAGCCGCCAAAGATTGAGAAAAGATGAACAGGTTCGTAAGTGCTTGCGTAACTGCTTCGTGAATCTGGCCCCAGACACAGGATACCGAATGGGAGATGAAGTCCTTCATGCACTAAAGGGAATGCACTAGGAAGTGATGTAGTGGAGGCTGACTCCATACACAATTTCAAATGTAGATATGAAAGAGCTCGAGAAGCCAGGAATCTGTACACCAGTAGATTGACGGTCGAGAGACGGGACCAAAGAACCGAAGCTCAACCCCAGCAAGCACAACTAGGAGAGTACACAAACACACAGGTGTTGGACAAATAGACAAACACCTAGACCAAAAGATAACAAATATAGCATAACGAAAGGTCGTGTCCAATGCATTGTTTGTTCACTTAAGAGAGATTGTAATCATTCAAATGACTGTAGTAATTCATGCAAAGTTGTTGCGTGTAAATCTCGGTGAAAGACTCATTCAATCTCCATTTATAAAAAGTAGTTGCTTTGATAATATATTTAAGTTCAGTATTGTATACATTTGATTTATAATAAGTTGTTATTATTAACATCTTTATTGACAAAATTAATTACAATTTTGCCTAATCTGAGGATTGTGATAAAGCCTTATTAAAGTGAGGATAATGTTGGTATTCACTGTCACGCAGGACAGAGGGTCATACATAAGACAATAGGTCTAAACTGTAGGCTGAAGCACATATATATCACGGTTACAATCAATGTTTTAATGTATGGATATGTGAAAACTACTTTCTATTGTGCACTGCCACACAAGGGCAGGGATGGGTTCATAAGTGATGCAGCTTAGAAGTAATATAAAGAACAATTGTTCTTCATTCTTTAAAATGGACAAGCAAATTTAGGATAAATTGTTAGGATGTTGTCCAGAACACCTGAGTCAATGAAATAGTTACACAGTTGGTGGTACAAGAGGCCAGGAGGTCTAAAATCCTTTACGGTTTCACATTCAACAATATAGTGTTCAAATGAATGCATTAAAGGTTTATCACAGTTTACAATCTGAGTATTCTGGTAGTGGCTCAGCCTCACTAACCTGCCAGATGTGTCTATAGCCAAGGCGAATTCGCGCAATGACTATCTCACTGCCTGGTTCGGTTACTGTGCTGACCATACAAATACCTATTATTACAAAACTTGTCATAACTTTTAATACTGCAGCTTTCAGGTCTCTGGGCATTTCTTAGTTCTTCTAAATCTGAATTAATTTCTTTAATTTGTATGTTTCTAATAATTGCATTAGTCCAAAGTAAGATTATAATTGCTAAGGCATAAAATGATGTAAATATGAATATAAGAATGGGTAATGCTACAGTTGGCCTCTTTCTCATCGTTTGATTGACCTGTTACTCCTTATGTTATGCTTGTTTCTTACTGTACTCACTTGTGGGGTTTACACAAGCCCATACATACCTTGTATTACCCCTTACTCTACTCCTTGCAGTTGTCTTCAATCACGAAATCGCTCGGATTATTTTAGTTTTTCTCTCCTATATGGAATTCTATACACGCAATTAATAAGTGAATTCAGTTCTTGAACACATTGTGTCTAACTTTTTGTACAACCGTCCATGGGATGGGTATGGGGTGCACCACCCCCCCCCCACGGGATGGGTATGGGGTGCACCACCCCCCCACGGGATGGGTATAAGGTGCACCACACCCCACGGGATGGGTATGGGGTGCACCACCCCCCCACGGGATGAGTATGGGGTGCACCACACCCCACGGGATGAGTATGGGGTGCACCACACCCCACGGGATGGGTATGGGGTGCACCACCCCCCCACGGGATGGGTATGGGGTGCACCACCCCCCCACGGGATGGGTATCTTGAGGTGATCTTGAGATGATTAAGGTGCACCACACCCCACGGGATGGGTATGGGGTGCACCACACCCCACGGGATGGGTATGGGGTGCACCACCCCCCACGGGATGGGTATGGGGTGCACCACACCCCACGGGATGAGTATGGGGTGCACCACACCCCACGGGATGTGGTGCAGTATGGGGTGCACCACACCCCACGGGATGTGGTGCAGTATGGGGTGCACCACACCCCACGGGATGGGTATGGGGTGCACCACACCCCACGGGATGGGTATGGGTGCACCACCCCCCACGGGATGGGTATGGTGGTGCACCACCCCCCCACGGGATGGGTATGGGGTGCACCACACCCCACGGGATGTGGTGCAGTATGGGGTGCACCACACCCCACGGGATGGGTATGGGGTGCACCCCCCACGGGATGGGTATGGGGTGCACCACACCCCAGGGATGGGTATGGGGGCACCACACCCCAGGGATGGGTATGGGGTGCACCACACCCCACGGGATGGGTATGGGGTGCACCACACCCCACGGGATGGGTATGGGGTGCACCACACCCCACGGGATGAGTATGGGTGCACCACACCCCACGGGATGTGGTGCAGTATGGGGTGCACCACACCCCACGGGATGGGTATGGGGTGCACCACACCCCACGGGATGGGTATGGGGTGCACCACACCCCAGGGATGGGTATGGGTGCACCACACCCCACGGGATGGGTATGGGGTGCACCACACCCACGGGATGGGTATGGGGTGCACCACACCCCACGGGATGGGTATGGGGTGCACCACACCCCACGGGATGGGTATGGGGTGCACCACGCCCCACGGGATGGGTATGGGGTGCACCACACCCCACGGGATGGGTATGGGGTGCACCACACCCCAGGGATGGGTATGGGGTGCACCACACCCCACGGGATGGGTATGGGGTGCACCACACCTCACGGGATGGGTATGGGGTGCACCACACCTCACGGGATGGGTATGGGGTGCACCACACCCCACGGGATGGGTATGGGGTGCACCACACCCCACGGGATGGGTATGGGGTGCACTACACCTCACGGGATGGGTATGGGGTGCACCACACCCCACGGGTATGGGGTGCATAATAAATGCCTAAAATGATAAACGAGTCTTGTGTTCCCATTATCTCTTAAGAATTGTATGGGACTGAATGGTAGTAGCCACGTATTGAATCATTCTTGTATCTTGTTCACATTATGCAACACACTCATTTTCCCGATGAATAATGCGACATCCTCAGTCACTGTCATGTTAGGGTTTACATGTGTGAGGAAGTGACGGGACTCCACTGGTCTCTCTACCTCACCTCATCCCTCTAGCTTACTTTACTTCATGCTTCTTGTGGAGTATTCTGTTAACTGCTCCCGCTCACACCAGTCATGGTTTTGAGCGCTCGCTCTAAGTACAGGAATGTTGTAGTGAATATAGCATTACCTGGCATCAGGATAATATCAGGTCACCTGGCCACATAATACGAGGTGTATACAATTGGACACATTAGGCTCACGACTGTACACTCTTGGAGCGAGAGTGTTCTTGCCAAGTGTGTGTGGTGATGGGACGGTGCTTACGTCAAAGTGGGTGTAGCCGAGTACAGGACCTAGAGAAGATCTCTTAAAAGATGGTATGCTAGTGACTCAAGCAAAGAGAGAAGAGGTCAGTCAACTGTGAATCTCAGTCATGGCTAGGCATGGCACTCGGTATGCGGCGGGCACCAGAGTGCTGGAAGGTGGTGGGGTGCGGGCGACGTCCTGAAGTGGGGGCCGACGATGTCTGGCGGAGCATGCTGAGGAGAAAGGTTTTTAGGGTAGTGCTCAGCGCGGGAAGGTGGAGAGGGCGGCGTCATGGCCATCAGGTTCGTGATCCTCCCACATCCTCGCCAACGCCCGTGCCCACGCCACGTCCCTGACCACGCCCGTCCTCCACTTGCTTCCATCCATCTGGTCAGCTGACCAATGCCCCTAGGATTGTCACGCTCATTACCTATCTCCAGCTCGATCTGGCCTAACACGAAACCAAGCTGGAGAAGTCCAGGAATAGGGCACTAGACTGGTACCAGGGCTGAGGTGTACGAGTCAAGATTAGTAGATAGAGTTATGGGAGACATGATTACAATAGACAAAATTATCAGTGTATTTGTCAAAGTAAAAATTTTGAGAGTATTCGGCCTGGGCGATACACGAACAAGAAGACTATCGTACGAAAAAGAACCAAAATATCCTGAATGATATTGTTTTAAGTGTAAGAATAAGTGAAAATATATAATGCATTAGGAGGTGAAGCTGTGGAGGCAGATACCATACGCAGCCTCAAATGTGACAGCCCAGACGACTCAATAATCTGTACACCAGAGGCGAGACCATAAGCTCAAGCTCAACCCCTGCAACTACAGTTAAGGTAGGTGAGTACGGGTCTTAACCTGCCACTTCCTTGTGACCTCCAGCAAGATGCCCAGACGTACGGCCACATACACTGGCGTTACCCACAACATTCGCTCAAGAAAACAATAACCCGACAACTTGATATTCCGCAGAGTTCCGCCTGAACTATGAACTCCATGTGTTTATATCTAAAGCGACGTAAACGTGTGTGTGTGTGTGTGTGTGTGTGTGTGTGTGTGTGTGTGTGTGTGTGTGTGTGTTGAGCAGTCAGTTACGAGAGATCAACACATGAACAGGTATTTAATAATACGCAATATTCCATTAAATGTTCAATTATATCTGAGAAACAAGCAATGTTTGAAACAGTTGAATAGAACTTAAATATGTTTCCGAACACAACCCCACACTACCAAGAGGCAGTGTTACCAAACAACCCCACAGTACCAAGAGGAAGTGTTACCAAACATAACCCCACACTACCAAGAGGCAGTGTTACCAAACAACCCCACAGTACCAAGAGGCAGTGTTACCAAACAACCCCACAGTACCAAGAGGCAGTGTTACCAAACACAACCCCACAGTACCAAGAGGCAGTGTTACCAAACACAACCCCACAGTACCAAGAGGCAGTGTTACCAAACACAACCCCACAGTACCAAGAGGCAGTGTTACCAAACAACCCCACACTACCAAGAGGCAGTGTTACCAAACAACCCCACACTACCAAGAGGCAGTGTTACCAAACATAACCCCACACTACCAAGAGGCAGTGTTACCAAACATAACCCCACACTACCAAGAGGCAGTGTTACCAAACAATCCCACAGTACCAAGAGGCAGTGTTACCAAACATAACCCCACACTACCAAGAGGCAGTGTTACCAAACAACCCCACACTACCAAGAAGCAGTGTTACCAAACACAACCCCACACTACCAAGGGCAGTGTTACCAAACAACCCCACACTACCAAGAGGCAGTGTTACCAAACAACCCCACAGTACCAAGAGGCAGTGTTACCAAACAACCCCACACTACCAAGAGGCAGTGTTACCAAACAACCCCACACTACCAAGAAGCAGTGTTACCAAACACAACCCCACACTACCAAGGGCAGTGTTACCAAACAACCCCACACTACCAAGAGGCAGTGTTACCAAACAACCCCACACTACCAAGAGGCAGTGTTACCAAACAACCCCACACTACCAAGAGGCAGTGTTACCAAACAACCCCACACTACCAAGAAGCAGTGTTACCAAACACAACCCCACACTACCAAGAAGCAGTGTTACCAAACACAACCCCACACTACCAAGGGGCAGTGTTACCAAACAACCCCACACTACCAAGAGGCAGTGTTACCAAACAACCCCACACTACCAAGAGGCAGTGTTACCAAACAACCCCACACTACCAAGAGGCAGTGTTACCAAACAACCCCACACTACCAAGAAGCAGTGTTATCAAACACAACCCCACAGTACCAGAGGCAGTGTTACCAAACAACCCCACACTACCAAGAGGCAGTGTTACCAAACAACCCCACACTACCAAGAGGCAGTGTTACCAAACAACCCCACACTACCAAGAGGCAGTGTTACCAAACAACCCCACACTACCAAGAGGCAGTGTTACCAAACAACCCCACACTACCAAGAAGCATGCCGTGCAGTATACATTATGGAGAATTACTCTATACCATTACCCTTCACTGTCACCAGGATAACATTGGCGCTTTTCTCAATGTTTCCCTTCCCTTCTCGTCCCTGTCTCCCCTGTGTTACGGTTATCCCATGTATCCCCTGGATTCTGCCTGTTACCAACGTCTTCGTTACCAGTGTGCTCCAACATCAAGATTCAACACCAAGAAACCCCAACAATGCGTGCCCAAACGTGTTGTCCAGTCTCCCCTCCCCTCCCCTCGCCTCTCCCCTCACCTCACCTCCCCTCACCTCACCTCCCCTCGCCTCCCCTCCCTCGCCTCCCCTCCCCTCACCTCACCTCACCTCCCCTCGCCTCCCCTCCCCTCGCCTCCCCTCACCTTCCCGCGAGCCGCACCCTGGCCGTCTCGCCAGCTCCCCACACGGTAGACAAACTATCATCACGGTCGTTATACTGTTGGTTCCTCGTGAAGACTCCGATTCACGCTAGTGTGACGTGTTGTTGTTGTTGTTTTAGATTCAGCTACTCAGAACTAAAATTTCCAAGTAGCACGCGCTATGGTGAGCCCGTAGTGGACTTACCTGACACAGAAGCGGTATTTTTAACACATCTCTAACCCTGTCCATGGAGGACAGAAGAAAATGTATATATGCTGATTAGCATTGTAAATGTGTGGCCACGTCTGTGGTAGGAAAAAAAAGGAGCGGTGCGACTAATGTGACGTCACAGCCTGTATATATATATATATATATATATATATATATATATATATATATATATATTATATATATATATATCCAAGTCTGCGACTTAGGCATTACGGGCTATTCATGCCCATGCCACCTCTTGTGTGTGGCTTAGTCTTTATCAATCAATCATTTAATTTTTTTTTTAAATTTTGCCCTGAGGGGCGAGTTTATTGGGCAGCGCCACTCATCTTGTGAGTGGACACACCGCCATAGCAGCATGTACAACACTCCCCAATAGGAAGAAAACCCGCTGGGTTGTTCATCCTGTCACTTGTACCCAGACACAGCTGGGACTTGCTTAACTGTCTCAAGTGAACAGCTCCTCAAACAAGAAGATTACATCTATCAACCCTTAAAAGCTTACGTTATCTTGCGGGTGCAAAATGGGGAAATCTTTTAAGAACAGTATCAATATTTGACAAATAGTGTTTTCCTAACTCAAACAATGTGGGGTTTATTATTCTACACATGTTTCTAATGTCTCTCAGGTGTTCACATTCACGTAGATAGTGGTCAAGGCGGTGTCCATCACTCTCACCACAAATCCTGCAACTTCGCTGATCAACTGTTGTTTCCATTCCATATCTCCAAGAATATTTGTATCCAAGACGGATTCTCGCTATCACTGATTCACTCGTCCTCCTCCTCTTCGGCCATAACGATTGATTGCCAGCTGCAACCATGTTGTAGCATCGTATAGATTCACTGGTTTGTACTTCTATCCTCCTTTCCTCAGTTACCTTGTCACGGTGATGTTGCCTGACAATACCTCTAATTTGTAGT
>WNGS01163731.1:1229077-1239381 GCA_020271785.1 Procambarus virginalis
CCCCCCCCCTCATACTGGCCCTCAACACCCGCCTCCTCATACTGGCCCTCAACACCCCAACCCCCCCCCCTCATACTGGCCCTCAACACCCCCCCCTCATACTGGCCCTCAACACCCCCCCCTCATACTGGCCCTCAACACCCGCCTCCTCATACTGGCCCTCAACACCCCCCCCCCCCCTCATACTGGCCCTCAACACCCCCCCCTCATACTGGCCCTCAACACCCGCCCCTCATACTGGCCCTCAACACCCCCCCCCCTCATACTGGCCCTCAACACCCCCCCTCATACTGGCCCTCAACACCCCCCCCCCTCATACTGGCCCTCAACACCCGCCCCACTAATGCATCAACTCTCCTCATCAATGACACAATAACTATGCGAGAAGTAGAGAGCGCGCGCACACTGTCAGTAAGAGGTGTGGACGGGAGAGGCTGTTAATGTTGCCACACCATTACCCATCTTGGTGCACCACACACACTACACTTTCTTCCCCCTGGTCACACACCGCAAGTCTGTTAGCTTCATCCACGTCTCCCTTGACTATGCCAGCGCCTGACGTCTCCCTTGACTATGCCAGCGCCTGACGTCTCCCTTGACTATGCCAGCGCCTGACGTCTCTTAGGATGTCACCCATAACGCTCTGCCTGAAATCTGGACCAATCAGGTGAGAGCCGACTGCATTAACCAGTGGGCCACAACAACTCATCACTCCACTACCAACATAAACATTTGACGTTAGGGAACCCTACAGTACACATTAATACATACTAAGCGAAAAGGTAAATATATAGTTAAACCATGGGAGGGGGTGGAGTTGGGTGGGGGGGGGGAGGCAGCAGAGAGCTTGGCAGGGGGTGCACGACACTCGCCTTCACCAAACATTACCATAGCACTACACTGCCCCTTACATGCTCACCACGGCACCTTGCAAACACTCCTCTTCATATGCAACCTCCAGAAAATATTGCACCGGCATTAACCATTCTTGCCTAATTGTCGAATGGAATTTAATTTCCGGGTAGAGGCATTCGAACAGCTGCAGAAGAGAACAAGTGTAATGGCAATGCAGATCTCTCTTATTAACGAGTTACCACGTGATTAGCGCCCTCTGACCCGAGACCAACCTGGGTACTATATATATATATATATATATATATATATATATATATATATATATATATATATATATATATATATATATATATATATGCAATTGACGATCACTAAACACTGATCATTTGTATGCGGAAAAACCACAAAGCAATGGAGGAGAGAGATGAACGTTTCGGCTTGTTAAGGCCGTTCAACGTTCATCTCTCTTCTCCATTTCTTTGTGGTTTTTCCGCAAATATATATATATATATATATATATATATATATATATATATATATATATATATATATATATATATATATAATATGGATGTGATAGTAAAGTGGTTGACTTTGGTGTGCGAGGGCAGAGAGAAAGGAGGATGAGGGAGAGACGTGAGTCAATAAGACAAATACTGTAGTGAGTAAGGGTGTGGGAAGGTTAGTATAGTGATGGGGAAGGTGGTGTGTCGCTACCATAGTGTATGCCACCACCACTAACAACCTAACCTTACACACCCGCTCCAATGAGGTACCTGCAGCTTTGCAATTACTTTAATAACTCGTGTTCTTGATGATATCATCATAATGCAACCAAAATTTGCCAGTGCAGGCTACTGATTACATGACCCTGCATAACTAACCATCCTGCGTGATGGAGATTTTTAGCAACACTTGGCTGGTTTTTGACAATGCCTTCAAATAGTCTAGGGTAGCTGCACACTTGGGCTGCACGATACAGCAACGGTCGCGCTTCATGCAAGTCGGCGTTCAATCCCCGATTGTCCAATTGGTTGGGCACCATTTCTTCTGCCCCGTCCCATCCCAAATCCTTGTCCTGATCCTCTCCAAGTGCTATATAGTCATAATGGCTTAGCGCTTTCTCCTGATAGTTCCTTTCCCTGCAGAAATGCAGATTACCTAAATACCTTACCGTCAGGTTAATATAAAAACCTGTGTCGCGTCGCCACACTACACTTATTATTACAAACACTTGTACCGCATTTTTAATCATCTATATAAATAAAAATTGAAATGTTCGTTTGTTCAAAATCGCCAATCTCCGAAAGTTCTTCACCGATTGTTTTGAAATTTTCACACAATGTTCCATTCGCATCCGGCCAGGTTTTTTATACATACTATATAGATGTCACGTCTATGACGGTAAAAAATATGCTTTTTCTGAAAGCTGTGTTTTTCCATGTGTTTTTCATGTGAGGGAAATCTTCGAAACCTCTTTACCGATTGCTGTGAAATTTTGACACAACGTTGAATTCGAATAGGTGTGTCTTTTTTATGTATCTACTATATACACGCCTCACCTGTGGCAGGAAACCATACGTTTTTTTTTAAACAGCGCCATCTGTTAGACGTAAGAGCAACACACGCTGTAATCTCCGAAAGTTCTTCACCGATTGCTTTGAAATTTTGACGCAATGTTGTATTCGAATAGGCGCGTCTTTTTATATACCTACTATATAGATGCCTCACCTGTGACAGGTAAAAACATGTGTTTTTGAAAAACAGCGCCATCTGTTGCACATAATAGCATTATTCACGCTTTACTAAATGTCACGAATTCCATTTAAATTTTTCCGATTGCATTGATAAATTTTATTTTATAGATTTCGATTTATTTTATTTTTATTGAATTATTTTGTGTGACATTGTGTTGGAATTGAGCTGTGTTGTTTACCATACCGTTCATTTCGTAAGTATAAGTATAGATGCCACACCTGTGACAGGTAAAACTATGCTTCTCTTGACAAACAGCGCCATCTGTTGCATGTAAGATCAACACACACGCTACACTAAATATATTACAATTCCATTTCAATGTTTCTGATTGCATGATTGATAAATGGAGTTTTCATAGATTTGATTTATTTNGGTCCCATGACCCACAAGTCTAACCGATGCTCTATTAGTCTCAGTAACACACGTTATTGCAGCATTAGTAATCAATTGCATTCATCCACAAGTAACACAACACAGTTGCAGACAGCGACGCATAATGCACAAATCTCCGACCACCTTACTAGTGACGCATGTGACATTCCCCACACTAACCAACACACCAGCAATCATTAACCCTTACACATTTCCCCACCGCGTTAGTCAAGCATATTCCCTAACAATTTCTTATGAATATCGAAAACTTCAAAATTAACACTGGAATGCCATCAATGTTGTTATACAGAACAACATCCCTTGAGAAAGCCAGAAAAACTACCATCGTAACTACACAACATTGTTGACCAGACCACACACTAGAAGGTGAAGGGACGACGACGTTTCGGTTCGTCCTGGACCATTCTCAAGTCGATTGTGAATGGTCCAGGACGGACCGAAACGTCGTCGTCCCTTCACCTTCTAGTGTGTGGTGTGGTCAACATACTTTAGCCACGTTATTGTGACTCATCGCCTGCATACACAACATTCTCAACATTCCAGTCTCACATTCCTTAAACAATCACAGTAATTAATGTGTAAATTACACAAATATCCTCAGGTTACCCTGGGCTCTGCAGTGACTGTTGCCCTGCAACCTCTTACTGTGCACCAGGGCCTCGCACGCCACACATGCACGCACCTGGTACAACATGTTGCATAGATGCATCAACACTGATTGACTCACCGATAAATGATGTCTTTGCAACCGTAACAAGGGATCATATAAACTGTAATTGGTGTCGTATAAACAGCCATCTACACTGCGTAAGGTTTACATTATCACCTTGACTCAAGAGAAGTAAACCGGAGGAAAATGGTTGTGTGGTATCATAAGACCACAAGGATTATCCCCTCAACGATGGAATATTCTTATTCTCGTATTCTTCAGCCAGATGAGGAGCTTTACATGCAACAATCAACTGGTCATCGTTGCACAAACTCCTAACATCATGCAGTGACGAGGCTGAACACAAACAACAGTATGGTACAAACACCTGTCAACCCGGGAACAATGACGTCAACACTGGGACACATGCACACATGCAACCCCAACAAGCCAGGTATGACGCAGCCAGGTATAAATGAGGTGAGTGGACAAGCGGGTGTTACTGTGAAGTGTGGCAAGTGATACAACCACGCCATCTGTGTGGACGCTGGCCACACATCATACCTTAAGCAGCCAACTAAGGACTAAGGTGGTTGGTGATCAAGTAATTATGCTTCAATAACAAGAGCCTAAAGTGGAAATCCGTGTGGGGCACAAGGAATGAAGTAGCGAGGACGAGAAGATGAGGAGGGGGTGAAGAGGACGACTAGAGAAGGCGGAGGAGGAGAGCGAAGAGGAACCAGTTGGGAAGAAGAGAGCAGGCAACAACAACTAAAGCCAAACATTCTGCTGGAAAACACCAATTTCATCTAAAAAGAAAAACTCACCTAGCTGAAGGGACCTGGAGGTCTGTGAAGACTCGCCTACGTAGAAGGACCCACAGGCCAGGGAAGACTCACCTAACTGGAGGGATTTGGAGGTCTTGAGGACGGAATTAGCAGAGGTCTTTCGCCGACGGTCGCCAATGTGGCTGAACCAAGAGCCGATCTTGGCCGTGCCGGAAGTGAAGGAACTGAAGGTGGAGCTTTTGTGCAGCATCTTAATGTCCATTACTAACACACCCACAACACCCAGACCACTATGCGCACGGGCGGTGCGCAGCTGCACCTACTGGTTAGGTGCTGGCGCGTTAGCGGAGTTGGGGCCAGGGGGGGTGGAGGGGATGGAGAGAAGACAATGTCAACTCTCCATGTTGGTGTTTTAACGATGCCGGAGTACGCAGTACGCACTAAGTGCCCTCATCTGGACATGTTTAGTGCCGGCTCGCCCCGGCGGACACCGGCCAGGTAGGCTACACGGAGCGCGCTACAGCCAACAGGGAAAGGCTGCCACCAGACTTTAAGATTGTGGCTCTTGAAGGGAAAATAACCAGACTACACAGGGGTCAGAGGTCACGCCGTAACTTTCCCGAGTCAACACGCCCACAATTAGCTTCAAGATTTTCGAATTACGATATTTATCAGTCTTGTTTAATAATCTTATAGTTGGCGGAAACGTTGGCTCTTTTCCTGTTCGTTACTCATTATAAGAGTACAAAATTATGGCTGTGGGAGCCGAGCCGTGGTAGAGGCAGAGGTAGCCCGGTGGTTAGTCTCCTGGGCGCGGCGAGCAACACTACTGACGTAACCTGCACCAAGATCCCGGCTTATCGGTGCGTCACCCGTGTACCAAAGGATCAACACATGATCTAAAGATAAAACATAGCGCTCCAGGGAAAAGCCACATGCTGTGGCAGTCAAAGGTGAGCAACCTCGTCTCTATCGAGCAGCTCGGTCGTTTACTACTGCCGTTTGGGGCGGAGGAGGACTGGTGTGTTAACTGGCCAGGGTTGGTGTGTTTACTGGCCAGGGCTGGTGTGTTCACTGGCCAGGGCTGGTGTGTTTACTGGCCAGGGTTGGTGTGTTTACTGGCCAGGGCTGGTGTGTTTACTGGCCAGGGCTGGTGTGTTCACTGGCCAGGGTTGGTGTGTTTACTGGCCAGGGTTGTGTGTTTACTGGCCAGGGTTGGTGTGTTTACTGGCCAGGGTTGGTGTGTTTACTGGCCAGGGTTGGTGTGTTTACTGGCCAGGACTGGCGTGTTTACTGGCCAGGGTTGGTGTGTTTACTGGCCAGGGTTGGTGTGTTTACTGGCCAGGGCTGGTGTGTTTACTGGCCAGGGCTGGTGTGTTCACTGGCCAGGGCTGGTGTGTTTACTGGCCAGGGCTGGTGTGTTTACTGGCCAGGGCTGCTGTGTTTACTGGCCAGGGCTGGTGTGTTTACTGGCCAGGGCTGGTGTGTTTACTGGCCAGGGCTGGTGTGTTTACTGGCCAGGGCTGGTGTGTTTACTGGCCAGGGCTGGTGTGTTTACTGGCCAGGGCTGCTGTGTTTACTGGCCAGGGCTGGTGTGTTTACTGGCCAGGGCTGGTGTGTTTACTGGCCAGGACTGGCGTGTTTACTGGCCAGGGCTGGTGTGTTTACTGGCCAGGGCTGGTGTGTTCACTGGCCAGGGCTGGTGTGTTCACTGGCCAGGGCTGGTGTGTTTACTGGCCAGGGCTGGTGTGTTTACTGGCCAGGGCTGGTGTGTTTACTGGCCAGGGCTGGTGTGTTTACTGGCCAGGGCTGGTGTGTTTACTGGCCAGGGCTGGTGTGTTTACTGGCCAGGGCTGGTGTGTTTACTGGCCAGGGCTGGTGTGTTTACTGGCCAGGGTTGGTGTGTTTACTACGGAGGAAAGCGGCTACTCTTCTTCACTGCAAGACTTGTTATTCTATGACGTGTTTGCTCCGGTGACAAGTAGTGTATACAGCAAGGTTACCCGCGTGGCTCTCTATATGTTCATTACGGATGTGAAGCTGGGAGGGTAAGGTGTGGCTGGCTGGCAGGCAGGGAGGGAGGGAGGGAGGACGGCGTGTGGGAAGATGACTAGGGGTGACTATAGCACTGTGTACTTCAGACGAGAAGGCTGGCGGTGACTACTTGTACACCACGTTTCTCGCTGCCACTCCTTCCTGGCCCGACCTACAAAGAGGAGGAAAACATTAAAGAGGACAACACGCACACGCACGCACGCACACGCTCACGCGCACACAGTGTGATCAAATCCATCATCATCCAGTGTTAAGGATCTGTACAGCGGCGCCCTTCCCCTCACCTTTTTCTACACCAAATCTAAAACGGATAAGAATCGGATCATTGTGTACCCTGACCCATCAAATACAGAGCGGCAATCGTGTCCTATACCATCCACTCACATCTCGCTTTCTCTCTCCAAACAGTCCTATCCTCAATAGTAAGTCATATATAATGCCAAGACTAATAACATAAAGATCATTTAACAAAATCTTGACTTCACCCGTAACTTGGGGCGTTCCCTGGAGACTGATTGTTACCGCCGGAGGACGCTAGTTTATTGTGCACCCCATACTCATCCTGTGAGCGGTAGCGCAAGAAAGGATCACAGGTCACAAAAGGTTGTTATCAGACCTCAACGGAAGTTATTACATTAACCATTACATCTGTCCTGTGCACCTTATAATTATACTGTCAGCTAGTTACAGAGATTGTTCCATTTCACTAGCTATGAATTTACAGTTAATCATTATACATTAAAGGTAGGTCTTTTCGCAAATACATTTCGTCTAGAGTTATGGAGATATTACAGGGTCACAGGGAAGCTGCTGTTTGTTATTATTATTAGTCTTCACAATACACTAATCGCTTCTTTTAATCTCATATGTCATTTATCTACTGGTAGCGAAATATGGATACAGTGCAAGGATTTCAGACATTTTATTCATAGTAATAAACAAGACGAGCAGATGTGCTGGCTGCTGAAGGAGACCATATTGAATACTTCATACCCAAGACTCTTCTACAAGTCAGGCTACATCACCGTGACAAGGTAACTGAGAAAAGGAGGATACAGGTACAAACCAGTGAATCTGTACGATGGTGCAACATGGCTACAGCTGGCAATCTCAATCATTATGGACGAAGAGGAGGTGGTCGCGGGAGAGAATCAGTAATAGTGAGAATCCGTCTTGGATACAAATATCCATGGAGATTCGGAATTGAAACAACAGTTGATCAGCGGAGTTGCAGAATCTGTGGTGAGAGTGACGGACACCGCCTTGACCACTATCTACGTGAATGTGAACACCTGAGAGACATTAGAAATATGTGTAGAATAATAAACCCCACATTGTTTGAGTTAGGAAAACACTATCTGTCAAATATTGATACTGTTCTTAAAAGATTTCCCCATTTTGCACCCGCAAGATAACGTAAGCTTTTAAGGGTTGATAGATGTTAATCTTGTTTGAGGAGCTGTTTACTTGAGACAGTTAAGCAAGTCCCAGCTGTGTCAGGGTACAAGTGACAGGATGAAAAACCCAGCGGGTTTTCTTCCTATTGGGGAGTGTTGTACATGCTGCTATGGCGGTGTGTCCACTCACAGGATGAGTGGCGCTGCCACTCAATGCCACAAACGCGCTTCTCGAGGCAAAATTTATGGTTTGCCATTTCCTACAGCTTGAGTTTAGATTTATCTCTAAATGGTTAAATTTTATAAGTCTAAATATATAATGCTATATTTAGTATAATATATTTAGCACGAGTGATAACTGTCTTCGGGAGTAGTAGCTGGTACAAAGGTCAAGCCAAGCCAGGTTATTAGGTAGTATAACATATACCTGGCTGACAAGGTCAACACGATTTAGGGTTATCTTGAGGTTATCTTGAGATGATTTCGGGGCTTTAGTGTCCCCGCGGCCCGGTCCTCGACCAGGCCTCCACCCCCCAGGAAGCAGCCCGTGACATCTGACTAACACCCAGGTACCTATTTTACTGTTAGGTAACAGGGGCATAGGGTGAAAGAAACTCTGCCCATTGTTTCTCGCCGGCGCCTGGGATCGAACCCAGGACCACAGGATCACAAGTCCAGTGTGCTGTCCGCTCGGCCGACCGGCTCCCTCATAAGGGTGAGCATAATCTCTACCCACCCAGACTATACTGTCCCTCGCCCATCTCGACTTCCTCCTCCACAATACTGAGTCATTTACATTCAGAGAAGGAACATTTAATATGAAGGAAAAGAGCCGAGGGAGCGGAGGAGGCTGTTTGAGTTACGGGTAACTTGGGTGTGGAGGCAGAGGCCAGGGATGAGTAGGGAGTTTACTGACGCACACAGACCCTCCACTGATCATCCCTCACCCCCCAACTCTGCCCCTCCCCCTCCCATCAACTGTCAGTGATTGTTATTCTCGCTACGGATGAATGTGGCTTTGTTGAGATGAATGAGGCGACCCCTGGTGTTGGTCCGGTAATGCTCAGTGATGCACACACTCACTATTACCCTACATACACACACACACACACACACACACACACACACACACACACACACACACACACACACACACACACACACACACACACATTCACGTACGCGTGCGTGCGTGCGCGGGGGTTTACTATTTGTATGTGGAAATCCACAAGGGCCGTCTAACTAACTAACAGTCTAACTCCCAAGTACCTATATACTGCTACGTGAACAGTCTAACTCCCAGGTACCTATATACTGCTATGTGAACAGTCTAACTCCCAGGTACCTATATACTGCTACGTGAACAGTCTAACTCCCAGGTACCTATATACTGCTACGTGAACACAGGAATCATGGTGATAGAAATTGCCCATTTGTTGCTTCCTCCGCCGGGAATCCAACCCCTGGCCATCAGGACTACGACCCCCGAGCGCTGTCCACTCAGCCGCGAGACCCCAAGTTTATGGTGAGCTCCGGCTCTCTGGTCTCACCTCTCGATTGACAAGGTGTACTCACCTAGATGTGCTTGTGGGGGTTGAGCTCTGGCTCTTTGGTCCCGCTTCTCAACTGTGATCAACTGGTGTACAGGTTCCTGAGCCTACTGGGCTCTATCATATCTACATTTAATACTGTGTATGGAGTCAGCCTCCACCACATCACTGCCTAATGTATTCCACCTGTTAACTACTCTAACACTGACAAAGTTCTTTCTAACGTCCCTGTGGCTCATTTGGGTACTCAGTTTCCACCTGTGTCCCCTTGTTCGCGTACCACCAGTGTTGAATACTTTATCCTTGTCTAC
Source organism: Procambarus virginalis (assembly GCA_020271785.1). Classification (NCBI taxonomy): domain Eukaryota; kingdom Metazoa; phylum Arthropoda; class Malacostraca; order Decapoda; family Cambaridae; genus Procambarus; species Procambarus virginalis. The sequence goes on from WNGS01163731.1 coordinate 1,238,834, forward strand.
CCTGTCAATTCCCCTGAGGATTTTGTAGGTAGTGATCATGTCTCCCCTCACTCTTCTGTCTTCCAGTGTCGTGAGGTGCATTTCCCCCAGCCTTTCCTCGTAACTCATGCCTCTTAGTTCTGGGACTAGTCTAGTGGCATACCTCTCAACTTTTTCCAGCTTCGTCTTGTGCTTGACAATGTACGGGCTCAAGGTTGGGGCCGCATACTACAGGATTGGTCTTACATATGTGGTTACAAGGTTCTGAATGATTCCTTACACAGGTTCCTGAAGGGTGTGTGTGTGTGTGTTTTGTGTGTGGGGTGTGTGTGTGTGTGTGTTGTGTGTTGTGTTGTGTGATGTGTGCTGAGTGTGTGTGGAGTGAGTGGGGGGGGGTGTGTCTTTTATATAGGTCTTTGGGGAAGTGGGGTTTCGAAAGTTACTTTTGCTTCTGCTGACAGTGTCAGCAAGTTGCAAACATATTCCGGGAGACCGCACAATGGTTATCCTCGGTGTAAAGCGGTGAGGCCAACAACAGTTCCGAGGGTGTTGCCCTATCGCCACCGTTG